>CM034706.1:76318676-76335223 GCA_020142125.1 Phrynosoma platyrhinos | reverse complement strand
ATACGACTTGACAACCTTGTCAATGGGGAGTACCTTTACCTTTTAAACAACACACACATAACACAAGTGGGAAACAAGTTCAAGGCACCCAGCAACAACAACAACAGAGGGACTGAACAGAATGCCTTAAGGAAGACACTCATAAGGTGAAATGTGGAAATAAAGGGAAAGAGGGGTTATGATACCTTTAAAATAGTTCCTTTTTATTTCATGGATGAAACTCCAATGAGTTGAAGTGGAAAACCTGCAGGATTCCAGCAGTCCTCATTCTCAGCCAATATGATGGATTATTGGAGATGATGGGAAATGAAGTATCAAGACATTTAATGGCATGCAAGTTCATGCTGCTAAGCCCAGAAGTGAAGCCTGTTGCACTCCCAAAGGATTACTTTCAGTTAAGTGGCTGCAAGATTGCATACTTCTGGAAATAAACCTCACTAGACACCAGTGGCATCACTAGGGGTGTGTTGGGGTGTGTGCAGCCTGCACTGGGTGACACCAGGATGGGGACACCACTGCTGGACAAAGGGGACTTAAGGAAGTAAACGTGTAAAGCAGGTTTGGAAAATGTATGGGCTCCCAGATATGATCAGATTACCATTCCCTTCAGCCAGTTGTGAGGAATTATGGACTTTGCAATCCACCAGAAGGACCATACATTCCTCTTCCCAGTATAAAGGATTGTACCAAAACAGAATGATTTACTTATAAGCTTATGCTTCTTTATTCTGAAGCAAGACCAAATTGTATCTATGGGCTTATTCCTGAGTAATTGTGCATCAGGTTGCATTCTTCCTTTGTTACAAAGACAAGGAGAAAGTTCTAGATATCTTTCCTATCAGGGATGTGTACAGAATTACTTACTTACTCAAGGATGCCAAAAGCATAACATCCTTTTATATAATGATGATGATGTCTTATTATTCACCATGACATTACTGAGTGGTGGGATTCCAGTAGTGCTCCCAGTAGTGTCTCCCATACCAAACAGTCTTTTGCTGAGTAGCCAAACTAAATGTGCCAAACAGCTACTGGGCAGCAGTAATAGTGGAGGGTGACCCTGGCAGAGGATCTCTCAGAAAGAATGGCAGTAGTACCATAGCTAAGATTTTTCAGTACTGAAGAAGGAGGCATGGTAAACCCTTTTATGTCTTTTATGATGAAAACCTTTTGATAAGAGAATTTATCAAAGTGGATAGTTTCAGAAGATGAGACCCCCTAGTTCAGAAGGTACTCAATGAGTTACTGGGGTACAGCAAAGAACAACTATGAGTAGTGACATGGGCAATGACACAACTAGACTCAACCCAAAAGGATGTTCAGCTGTTGCGCACAAAGATGAAAGGAAAGTCTAAAGCAGGGGTAGGCAACCTTTTTGAGCTGGGGGCCAGTCCCCCGAAGTCGTCCCTTCCACTGGGCCGGGGGGGGGGATGGTGCTACTGCTGCCCCTGCTGCACACACTGCTGCAACCACCGCTGTGCATGTCATGGCTGCCATTTTGTTCTCCAAAATGGCAGCCGCGACATATTTGCACATGCACAGGAGTACTGCGCATGCGCAAACGAGTCACAGCCACCATTTTGGAGAACAAAATGGCAGCCACCACTCGCAGCCACCATTTTGTTTTCCAAAATGGTGACCGCGATTCGTTTGCATATGCGCAGTACTCCTGCGCATACACAAACGTTTCGCAGCCGCCATTTTGGAAATCAAAATGGCAGTCGTGGAGTGCACGGCTGCACGGCAACCAAAATGCATGGCAGCGGTGGCAGGTGGTGGCGGCGGCAGGGGTCCGCCTGGGCCGGTAAGTGTGGGGCCCTGGGCTAGAACCGGCCTGAGGGCCGTTGATTGCCAGCCCCTGGTCTAAAGCTACACAGTGCATTTTATAGGAACACGAAATGTGAGAAGCATGAATCAGGGGAAGCTAAACATAAAACAAGAAAGGAAACATAAACATTGCAATACTTGGGATGAGTGAGCTATAGTGGAATGAAATGGAACATTTTCAGTCAGATAATTGCACAATTACTCAAGGAATGAAAATCTAAGAAGAAATGGTGTGGCACTAACTATGAAGAGAGATGGAGCAAAAGCTGTCAAAGTCTGACCAGGTAATATCAACAAGACATCAGGAAAAACTCCTCAATATAAACCTAATCCAAGTTTTTGTTCCAACTACAAAGGCAGAAGAATAAGAATTTGTATACGTGGACATTACCTGGTGGCCAATATAGAAATGAAATTAACTCATTTGAGAGATGTTGCTGGAGAAGAGTTCTATAGATACTGTGGACTGCTAAGAAGACAAATAAATGGGTCCTAAAGCAAATCAAGCCTGAACTTTCCTTGGAATCCAAGATGAGCAGTGCTGTTGATGATAGGATAGCTTGGAGGTTTCTCATTCATAAGGTCAACATAAATCAACATTGATTTGATAGCAGTTAACAACAAAATAAATATAGCACCCTAATATGGATTTTGAAACTTTTCTTGTGGCCAACACATCCACTATGGCTTTTTAAGTGTAACCCAGTGTATATATCTGCTCAGAAATATGTCTCTGAGTTCACTGGAGCTTACTGCTAGATAAGTGCATATAGGCTGGCTACCCAAGCCAGCAAATTAGAAGATAGATGGGTGTTTAAATGTCCACCAAACCCAACTAAAAGGAAAGAAGCTGCTCTGTAATGGCATGAAATCATTGCCAGGAAACCTGAGCTATTTGGATTCCCAGTGGTGTAAAAAGCTTGCCTGAACACAGCTGAAAGGTTGTAGGCTCTTATTTTCAGGTGTCATGCTGACTATGTGGATATGGAAACCAGGTCCAGTGGGGCATTTCAGGTTTAGAGTCAGGAAACACAGTTCTCATGACCCTCCCTGTGTTGTATGTACTTGCTGAAAAGGCTTATATCAACATATCTAAGGGAAAACATAGGCATACAATGGTTTGGGAGAGTGGTTTGTCTAGAATATAAGCAAACAGTACCCATGCGAAACAACTAGCATTTAAGTACCCACAATATCATTGGGTGAAATGTATATTCAACCAGGATTACTGAACATGAGTGGCATTCATTATACCAGAGTAAATGAAATTAAAGCCCTATTGGAAACTTGCACAAAATACACACAAGATATAGTATTCTCTGGGGTGGGTGGGGGGGAGAGAAAAGCCCAAGCTTCCTTTGAGAATTCATTCATAATGTTATTTATTTAATTTGATGTATGCAGGAATGAATATTAGTTCCCTTCATCAAATACCTTCAAGCATTCCATCAATTAAATAAAAATAAAAAAAATGTATGAATTCCTCTGAGGTTAGAATGTGGAAATCTTAACTAGCTTCACTTGTATATCTACTGTACTCTGCCCAGTTATAAACACATCTTTAATTATAATATTGCTTAAGGCTGATGTGGAGAGAATGGTTCTTACAATAATACTAATTCATGTTTTGAAGCAATTGGATATAAGTAGAAATGCAGGAAAGTGGAAACTATATTGCTTGTATCTTGCATTGTCAGTTTGGGGCAATGCAAGATGGTTGGGGGATTCAGTGACTTGTGGTCCAAAAAGCAATTTTCCCAACTACTATCTCTTTCTGTTTATCAGAGACATCCAATATTTAGTTTATTTTGTATTTTTAACAACAAAATTTGAAGCAAAAGTATGTGTGTTGTGTGCCTTTAAGTCATTTCTGACTTATGGTGACCCTAAGGCAAATCTGTCACAGGGTTTTCTTGACAAGTTTCTTCAGAAGGGTCTTGTCACTGCCATCATGTTTAAAACAGAAAAGAAAATAAGTTTGAAATAAGTTTAAAATACATTCATATAAAAGATAACCAATAGCACCCATCACTTAAAACCAATGCCAGCAACAAGTCTTCAAAACAGAACAGACTACAGACTTCGACATCAAGTAATACCTAGGAATTTTACAATTAAAGAATAGTATTAATATTTCTGGGCTTTCAGCATATTGTGAAAGGACTGTAAGAAATTAACTAGCAAGGATTAAAAGCACGTGGTAAGTAAACCAGGGTTTGATTGGCCATGGAAATCCATTTGGGCTAGTCACACACTCTCAGTCTCAGAAAACCCCATGATAGGGTCTCCATAAATTGGTAATGATTTGAAGGCGCACAACAACAACGACAACTACAACAAAGCACACCAAATCTCTTCTTCTATATTGTATGGACGTTTTCATACACACGGCTCTAAAGCCGGCTGGAAGCTGCCTGGAAGCAAAGAAGAGCCATTCCGGCGGTGAAAACAGCAGCCGCCGGAGTGGCTCCTGATTGCTTCCGGCAGCAGCCCTGTAATTCCTTTTTAAAAAGGAATTAGAAAAACGGGGCTAAAGCCGGCCAGCGCCGGGGATGGCGCAGGGATGGCACTGGTTAGGGTGGGGCTTGCTGCGACGTCGTATGAACATGCGCAGCAAGACCCCGGAGGGATGCCAGCTAGCGCCAGGGATGGCGCAGGATGGGGCGGGGCTTGCTGTGACGTCGTATGAACACGCGCAGCAAGACCCCGGAGGGACGCCGGCTAGCGCCAGGGATGGCGCTGGATGGGGCGGGGCTTCCTGCGACGTCGTGTGAAAAATTTGACAGTGGAGCCGGAGTGGGGCCGGAGGGAGGCCGGCTAGCATCCTCCTAAAGCCCCGTGTGAAAACGTCCTATGACTCTTACCATATTTGATCAATGTGTTCCATGAAATTAGATAGTTCTCAAATTCTTTATGTTCATTTTTTTGTACCACAAATCCAATCTTTGTGTTTGTTCTCCTGTACAACAACATGTCTGGAATTTATAATATGAACATTTATTTGAGAGATGTTGTATACTGAGCATGAATCCATGTGTACCAGAATTAATAGGATATTTTCCAAATGAGCTTGGGATGGTGATAAAATCCACCAGGCTAGAGGAACTTTTTGGTCATGGTAGCAAATCTTGTTTGATCTTGTCAGCTAAGAAGGTTCAACCCTGGTTAGTATTTGGATGAGGAAACATCAACAAACACCTGATGCTGTAGGCTATATTTCAGAGGAAAGCACTGGCAAAATCACCTCTGAGGTGGCATCTGCATTGCAGAAATAATGCAGTTTGACACTGCATTAACTGCCATGGCTCAATGCTGTGATATTCTGGGATTTGTAGTTTTGTGAGGTATTTAATCTTCTCTGTCAGAGATCTCCACAACAAACTACACATCCCAGGAGTCCATAGGACTGAGCCATGACAGTTAAAGTGGTGTCAAATTGCATTATTTCTACAGTGCAGATGCAGCCTGAGTATTCCTGGCATAAGAAAATTCATAGGGTCACCATTAGGCAACAGGCAACTTGAAGACACATACACAAACACACATCCATCTCCAATGGAAGTATCTTGCCAGACTGGTATGCGTAGTTCCAACTATATGTGCCCTTAAGTGGACTCTGAGGATATTTTTGTTTTAGTCTATGTTCTGCTGCAATGTGCTGTGTTGCTATTTTTATTTTTTATTTTTTTAGTCTGGGGTGAAGCTGGGGTGGAAGTGATAGAAGCTTTTCTCCTGCTTTTTACTTGTCACTTTTAATGTTTACTGTGTGGATATACATTCTTATTTTTTCATTTTTAAAAAATTTATTGTTCATTACTCTCTTGACAGTTTTGTTGCCAACAGTTTTGTTAAAGAGCAAATTAAACATCTATCAAATAAGTACATGAACAAATGTGGCCTGGCCCATGATTGTAACAAGTAAATAAAAACGTGCCTTTTAAAATCCATGTAGTTTAATTGTGAGCAAAGGATTGAAACATTTCAAGAGAAAGGCAAAAATCCATTATTGATTAGTACTGAGAAAGGAGACATGGAGAATGCTGGTTTTATGCTGACATAAGTAGGTGGGCCAGAAAATAGATGCTGGAAACATTGTTTGCAATATTCATGCAAGTAGGTATGAGCTAGAGTGGATGCACTGGTAATTATGATGAAGACAAGAACTGGTTTGTAATATTTTGCTTTGCATTCAAATTAGTCTGAAATTAATTTTTACCTGGTGATATGTTTGACATTTATTTTATAGAATGTTATGTGTATTTGTTGTGCAACCAATCCTCTAATTTTTTAATTTTTGTTTCATTTTTTGGCTTATATTCCAAATGCAATTATGTTTCAGTACTTTTTACAGAATTGTTGCTCTGTGCTTTATGTGTATTTTCAGAATTATGTTACAGTTGCTGTGCAGGTTCTGAAGTGATCATTTATGACTGCTAGATATATTACCCCTTGGCTGTCATCCCCAGTTTTTATATTGGCTTATTTTTTTAGTTGATTGTTTTAAATTAACAGCCTCTCTGTTCTATTCCTTCCCATGTTTTAATAAGGTCAACAGTCAATTTTGGTGAGTGAGAATAGAGGATGCTCATATTCAGGAGCTTGATCCAAGCACTGAAACAATGTAATCTTTATCTGAAAAAAAATAGTTTCAACACCTATAGCAACACTTGTATGCATGGACAATTTCATTCATACTATTCATTGAAGCTTATCTCTCACTGAGAGACAATAATTTTATTGCTGGAAATAAAATTGATAAAATTATAATCTATGAACACAAGTCCTTGTGCCTAGGATGTGCAACAGCATATAGTAACAGAGCACTCTTAAAGAAATGAATCCATCTGCATATGTGATAAGTTTAACCTGGAAGAGTTTTGATCAAAATCCGCTGGGTTCATCATCCGAAACCCACCTTCTAGTACACCTTCTAAAATAAAATATTCCTGTTAAACAAGAAAGATAAATGTTAGAAGTATAAAAAGAACTTGGTACATATTACCACATGTGGTGGAACTGTGCAATGGCAAAAAGATTTTCAGATAAAATACATGAGACAATTAAAAAAATATTAAAGTTTAAAATAAAAAAAGATCTGGTGAGATATCTACTAAGTATCAATCAAGAAGATAATATTGAACAAGAATATTGCCCACTTATATTTTATTTGACTAGTGCTACTAGAATAATTTATGCCTCCAAATAGAAAAAGAAGTTAATACCAGAAATAAATGGTTGGATAATAAAAATCTATGATTTGATAGAGTGTGACAAACTAACCCAGGCCATACAGAAAAAACCCGATAGAAGAATTTGAAAAAACATGGAAGCCTTTTATTGTATATGTAAAACAAATTTAGGGACAACATTGGACATCAGGATTGGAAGATTAAAGAATCAAATATATTACAAAGAGAACTTTAAATTGATTGGTTTGTATTAGGCACCCCCAAAATTAGACGGGGGGGGGTGCTTAGTTAGGATATACATATGAGTTGTAGATGGATAACAATTATATGTCTATATGAACTTTTCATGTCCTTTATATAGTATTACTATATATTGTTGTTAGGAGATAAGATATATATACAATAATTGGGAGAGAAAATATAAGAGTAGGAAAATTTAATAATTAGTGATTGGGTGTGAAAAGTTATATACTTGTTTTAAATGAAATGTGTTTATATATTTGTATGTGTTTGCATAGTCTTATATGTATAGTCTTATATGTTTGAATATTATGTGTGTTGCATTTGTGTTTTTTGTTGTTGTTGTTTTAATAAATAAAATTTAAAATAAAATAAAATAAAATATGCCCGAGTACTTGTGTTTCTTGTATGTCTACTCTTCTAGAGTTATTTTAATGTTAAATTTATTTTATAATTTCTACTGCTTTTTGATTTTGATTGTAGGCAGGTTTTATCTATTTTTGGTTGATGATTATGTAAAGCGTCATGCAAAACTTACGGTGCCATATAAATAAATGAAAACAACAACAACAACAGACCACCCTCTGGTAGTCTGAGAGAGATGGATCAAAGCCATGATGGGCCATGGGGCTAGTAGAAGCCCCTCTATTCTGTCCCCGGTGCTGAAGTAACATATGTGCAGCCATGAAGATTCAGGGTTTTACCATATATCATAATAAAAATAATATTCTGTACCTTTCTGACAGTAAAAAACAAATGCTTATGGGAGGGGGCGAAACCCTCAAATACAAATAGAATTTCTTACATCCCTATTTTATAACATATAACAAACTAACCCAGGGAACAAGAATGCCCATGGAAATTTCCTTTCCATTCCTTTCTTTCAGCCTCCACTGCTAAGACTCTGGTCCACGCTTTGGTGGTTTCTCGATTAGATTACTGTAATCTCCTTTTAGCTGGGCTTCCTCTTTCTCATCTTCGACCTTTAATTTCTGTTCAACATTCAGCCGCCCGTATCATTACTTTTGCTCGTCGCTTTGATCATGTTTCCCCTTTGTTGTCTTCTCTTCACTGGCTTCCCTTTCCGCATTCAATATAAGTTTTTGTTGTTAACTTTCAAAGCCCAGCATGGTCTAGCCCCTCTTTACTTATCTGACCTTCTCTCTCCTTACACTCCCTCATGTACCCTTCATTCTAGTACTCAAGATCTGCTGTCCCAACCAAGGATCTCCACTGCTCCATCTCTGATTCGCCCCTTTTCGCTTGCTGCCCCTCACTCCTAGAACCTTCTTCCCCCTCAAACATGGGCCATTACTTCTTTATCCACTTTCAAATCCGAGTTAAAGACTATTTTGTTCAGGGAGGCATTCCCTGTTATTGTCTGATATACATTTACTTGTCTTCTCAACTTGGTTTACAGTGGATGTTGTTAGTAATTGTTGTAATTGTCTTTGTTTAAACTGACTTATTATTTTGCTCATTGTTTTAACTTAGATTGTATGCCTCTGGCAGGTTTTATTTGTTTTATTTGTTTTATTCTTGATTGTCTTTTGTACAGCACTGAGTACACTGGCTAGAAATAAACTAATAATAATAATAATAATAATAATAATAATAATAATAATAATAATTTTGTCACAGAAACACATACATTACAGATGGTCACAGACGAACTCACGGGCTCAGAAACAACATCTGAACACCAGAAGTGGTGTTTTTAAACATCTGAGGAGGATAGGGAAGCCTTAGCCATCATGTTCCAACATGACCAAGTTTGGTTTAAGCTAAAATCCATATAGTTCCTATACAAACAGAAATTTCCAGGAGAGCCTTGGAAAGGGAGTTAACAGTTAAGTAAACAGGAGAGAGGCCTTCAGCCTGCTGACATGTTATTGCTGATGACAATGACTTAGTACCTTCTGCTACTTCAACTTTCCTAAAGACTGATAATCAAGCATTTTGATATTTTGTAAGTAACTGAAAAACAAGCTTGAGACACATGCAGTTTGTTGTTTAAGGATGTCTTTGCTTTCTTGCCAGGGTTATAATGCTGACAGTTTGGATCAACAAATGCATGTGCTTAATATAACTGAGCTTTAATTCAGTTAGTGCTTCCATCTATTTTAAATCCCCAAAATTGGGGTCAATTTTGAGATAAATTTTCTCCAGAACATCTCCAAAAATTGTTTCAACAGTGCTACAAATCCCCTAATTATGCTTTTCAATTGCAACAGAATGGAAGCACCAAAAATGGAAAGAAGGATGCCAGTTCACGATGTATTGATACATGGTATGGAAGAGTTTGGTTACTAGCTTTGGTAGAGAAAATAACACAACAATTAAGAAAATTCTCAAAACAGAAATAGACAATTTTAGTTTTATTTTATTTTATTTTATCTGTTTGTTCTCTGATACAAATAGCGCTTCAGCCAAATGACCAAGCATATTTCAAAGCAAATGCTAAAAGAATGTGGCAGAGTTGATATTCTCTGAATGTCTCTTTCACATATTTTGTTACTACTTCTTGACATTACTCATTACTATATCTAGCACCACATTTTCCAGTAAAGAATGGTATTTCTGTAAGGCAGGGGTAGGCAACCTAAGGCCCAGGGGCCGGATGCAGCCCCCTGAGGCCTTTGGACTGGCCCCAGGCTGGTCCTGCCACCGCCACCCGCCATGATGATATTGATTATTGTTATTACTTGTTCTTGGGGTTTTCTTGGCAAAATTTTTGGGGCTTCAGCCCCCCCAATTGTCTGAGGGACAGCAACCCGGCCCCTGACTCAAAAAGGTTGCCTACCCTACTGTAAGGGATTGAAATAATATTAAAAATGTGTACAGTTGCCATTCCGTTCTTGTGGAGGGGCAACCTCCTTTAATTTCAATGGGGTGTGTACCTGTGGTGTATGCCTTGCACGTGCTAATGGGCGCCAGTGGGCATGCACACCATTCAAGCCTATGGGGCTTGAATATTGGCAAGTCTCTGTTTTCACTGGGGGGTGGTGGGTCTGGAATGGATTCCTCACGAAAATGGAGGGCCAACTGTATTTTTAAAATTGTTGAAAAAAAACCTGTTTCTTGAGTGTTAGGAAATGTTGATGAGGAGAATCCTGGGTTGATGAGAATCTTCAAAGTTTGGGACATAATGTGCACAAGAATTGCACATTTTTTGTGCATAAAACAGAATTTTCTGTGCAGGAAAAAATGCCCATGTACACAAAAAGCTCATATGCAAATATTGCACAGAATCAATCCTCAATCACACAATATTCTGCACAGAAAGTGGTGTTTCCTGCACAGAAATTCTGTTTTGCAAAAATAAAAATATATGGAGAATATATGTTGACTTGCAAATAGTCTTCATAAACTTCATAGACTTTGTAGCTTTCCAGCACTTTTTTGCAGCAGGAAGCAAATTGTTAAAATTATTCATTACTTCTCTGTACAGCCCTAACACAGAGAAATACAGAGAGACCCACAAATAAATACATGTATTTGCTTATACTTAGGTATAAAACCCATTTAACTAAGGACATATGTCTGAACATACAGTTCATACAGTTCTTCAAATATTGTTGGACTGCATCTCCCACCTTTCCTCATCAGATCCATTAATTTACTTACATGAACATATGTGCATACACACACAGTGACTCAGAGAACATTCTTCATTCTTCAGTACTGGCATGGAAGCTATACTGCCTCTATGCATGCTCTCTAATTTTGTGGATGCAATTTTAGTTTCCCAGGGTTTTAACCCTTTTAAAGGTCTCTGCCTATTTATTGCTTTAAATAATCCCATTGTAATCAGGTACATTTGCTTTTCCCATGACCATGTTTTATAATTTGTCCCAGTTTGTATTTCAGTAATCATTGTGGAATTAGGATTAGTTGAAGCCATTCTTTATTATTTGAGTAGAAAAAAATTAGATTGACTGCCTTTGCAGACTGCCAGAAATAGTGCAAATTGAGTCCATTTTAACTGCCCTGACTCAGTGCTAGGGAATCGTGGGAACTGTAGTTTATTGTGGCACCAGAGCTCTCTGACAGAGAAGGCTCAATGTTTCAGAAAAAAATACAGTTCCTATGATTCCCTAGCACTGTGCCAGGGCAGTTAAAGTGGGCTCAATTTGCACTATCTCTAGCAGTTTGCAAAGGCCCTGAGACCCTTTCTGAGCCCATAACCCAAATATGTGAGGTGCAATTTTAGTTTCCCAGGGTGTCAACCCTTTTAAAAGGAAAGTAAAATATCCAGATGTGAAAGTTAAACTTATTAGAGTTCAGATTTCATCAGCAGAGCATCAAAAAAGTGGATCAAACTATAGTTTAATATGCTTTCCTAAAGAATACACTAACCCAAAAACTAACAAGCTTGTAGTTTGTGGCTTAAAAACAAAACAAAAAAATTGGCTTTAATTAACATATACATAACAAAACTAAAACCTAATCTAACTGATGATAATATAGCAGGAAAAAAGCTGCTAACCTCACTCAGAAGAGGACTGTTACTGACTGCTGACTGGCAATTACTGACGGTTTAGAACAGGGGTAGGCAACCTTTTTGAGTCGGGGGCCAGGTTGCTGTCCCTCAGACAATTGGGGGGGCTGAAGCACCATAAATAAATAAATAAATAAATAAAAGTAATTTTTAATAAATAAAAAAATAAAAAAATATTCATGCACGCTCTCTCAGCCCCAGAAAAGCCATGGCAAAACCCTTGTAGAGATTTTGCCAAGAAAACCCAAGAACAAGTAATAACAACAATAATCAATATCATCATGGTGGGTGCTGGGGGACGGCGGTGGTGGTGGTGGCAGGACCGGCCTGGGGCTGGTCCAAAGGCCTCGGGGGGGGCATCCAGCCCCGGGCCTTAGGTTGCCTACCCCTGGTTTAGAATGTTCAGAGAGTCAGTTAAACTGCCACTTACGATTGACAGTTAGAATGAGAGAGGGGAAAGAGAATGCAATATATAAATTTTCCAACAATCCCCTTCTCATTCTCTTGCACCTATGTCAAGGATCTTCATTCCTTCACATAGTCTCTGGAAATGATCTTTTGTTAGAAATGTAGTGAGGATATCTGCAATCATCACCTCAGTATTGCAGTATTCCAGTTGCACAAGTTGTCTTTTGCACATCTCTTGCACTTTGTGAAATGTGATGTCAACGTTCTTCTTAAGTGGCATTTCACTTTCAAAAATCATGATGCAGCTCTCATAATCTTGCATCAAAATGACTGGTTTGGGTACTGTTAGCCCAATGTCTAGTAGTAAGTTGTGCAGCTATTTGATTTTGTCACATGCTGCTTTTGCCAAAACACACTCAGCTCCAGTAGAAGAATCAGTAAATGATGACTGCTTCTTACTTGTCCAACATATAGTTCCTCCACCATAGAAGATCCGAAGTTTCTGGTGGTTGACTTTCTGTCTGCTAAATCTGCAACCCAATTTGCATCTGCATAAGCGATCAGCTGCAGTTGGTGATCTGCTCTTCCTTTTAAGTATTTGGCAACTAGTGCTGTGAAATGACAGAATAATTCTTCTTGTATCTGAAGAATGGTGGGCAATAAAATAACTTTTCTCCCCACAGAAAAAGTGTAAGATAATTACAATGTCTTCTGTCTCACAATGGCCTGTGATCAGCCATTCCAATCAGGGGTGGGAAATTCCATCTGAAGTATGTTTATTTTCTTTACAGCATCATTGTAATAAAACTGTGGGAGTGCAAGAGAGTGAAGGTAAAGCTATCTTGCCTATGAGGTGTTGAGATTGTGTGTTGTTGTTTTTTTTGCAATTACTGGATTCAAATTTGCCAAACTAAAACAGAAACTGTCACACAAGGAAGGGGGAGGAGGCTGTAGCTTCGTGTAGTTTATGAAGATAGAGTGAAGAAGACAAGCTGAGATCAGTTTTGCCTACAAGTCCTATAGCTAGAAAGAGGACTGTGGGAGTTGTAGTCCAAAATTTTTCTAAACTCTAATTTTCTTGTTCTACCCTGCTCTCTCCAGCACATATTATGGTGCACTGAACTCAATGGACTGCAGGCAGCCCCTAGCTCAGGGGTAGGCAACCTAAGGCCTGGGGGCCAGATGTGGCCCCCAGAGGCCTTTGGACCGGCCTCAGGTCAGTCCTGCTGCCACCTCTGCTGCCACCCCCTGCCGTCAGGATGTCTTTGGGGAGGGGTTGAGGAAGCCAGTGTGCGTCTGCCCCTCCCATCTCTGCCTCCAGGACAGCTCAAAGGGCCTGTCTGTAGAGGCCCTATGATTCTATATATTAATCTTATACATGCAAGTAGCGAGGAATCAATTAGTGCAAGATTATATTCAACATTTTTAATCTGAAAAGGGCTTTTTAAACAAAAAATGTCACAAATCAACTATCAAAGGGAAGTTTAGCAGAAGTTCAAAGAATTTTCATCAGCTTGTAACAACTGTCTTGAAGTCACAGAAAAACAAAAACAAAAAAAACAAGCACAACTTGGGGAGTGGTCCCAACAAGGATTTGTTTGTTTGCTTATTTATTTATTTTATATCCCTTTGTTATTTTTATTGTGTGACTTCAAGTGATTTCTGAGACTTACAATAAGGAAAACCTATCATGGGTTTTTCTTGGCAAGTTTCTTCAGAGGGGTTTTGCCATTGCTATTCTCAGGCTGAGAGCATGTGACTTGCCCAGAGTCAACCAGTAGGTTTACATGGCCAAGTCTGGATTCAAAACCTAGTCTCCAGAGTCATATCCAGTGCTAGTCCAGGACAGAAGTGATCTCCCATTGATAACCACAGAGTGGGAGGCTAGGGTTCAAACACCAACTCAGCCATGTAAACCTATTGGGTGACCATGAGCAAAGGTCCCACTATTTCAGCCTCCGAGGAAGGAAATGGCAAGCCTCTTCCCTCTGAATAAACCTTGCCAAGAAGACTTCAAGATAAAGTCTTTTAGATTGTATGCCATCAGCAGGTTATATGTTGTTTTGATGATTTATGGCACTATATAAATAAACAACAACAATAATGTCACCATAAATCAGAAGCAAGTAATCAGTGAAAATTTAATATTTCTTACCTCATTTTATTAACATTTCCAGATGGGCAGTCTTTTGTTAAGCTAATGGATCTTTATTTATTTAATTCAAGGATTCCCTGTATTCCTGCATGGCAGAAGGGGGTAGGACTGGACGGCCCTTGGGGGACCCTTCCAATTCTAGGATTCTGTGTATTCCCACATGACAGGAGGCAGTTGGACTGGGTAGCCCTTGGGGGATCCTTACAATTCTAGGTTTCTCTGTATTTCTGCTCATCCTCTGGATCCTTGGGTGAGATGTGCCATAGGGCCAGATACAGATTATCTGGCTTCAGGGGTTGCAGAGATTACAAAATGTCTGTCTGTCTGATGGGCTTCTTGAAGGTGCATGTGTGTGAGTGTGTGTGTGTGCATCAATTTATGGGGAGCCTGAGAATTTCCTAGGGTTTTCTTAGGTGAGGAATCCTGAAAGGTGATTTTCTCAGTTCCTTCCTCTGAAAGCTAGCCTGCAACACCTAGTATTCCCTGGTGTTCTCCCATCCAAGTACTAACCAGGGCTGACTGACCCTGTATGGCTTCTAAACTGTTGTTGGGCTGCAGTTCCCACCATTTCTCAGCATTGGCTACGCCAGCTAGGGGCTGCCTGCAGTCCACTGAGTTCAATGCACTATAGTATGTGCTGGAGAGAGCAGGGTAAAACAAGAAAATTAGAGCTTGGAAATTTTTTGGACTATAGCTCCCACAATCCCACTTCTAGCTATAGGACTTGTAGACAAAAGTGATCTCAGCTTGTCTTCTTCACTTTGTCTTCTTCATATGCTACAGGGGTAGGCAACCTTTCCCCTTTAAGGGCCGAGGGACTTCAGCTCCCAGAATCCCAGGAGCTATTGGCCAACATGGGACTATTGGCCAACATGGCTGAGGCTTCTGGGAGCTGAAGTCCCTTGGCCCTTAAAGGGAAAACGTTGCCTACCCCTGCGCCAAGCTACATCCTCCTCCCCCTTTCTTGTGTGACAGTTTCTGTTTTAGCTTGGCAAATTTGAATCCAGTCATTCCAAAAAGAACAACACACATAATTTCAACACCTCATTGGCAAGACAGCTTTACCTTCATTAGTGTGTCAAAATTCACACCCTCTTGAACCCCTGCAGTTTTATTACAATAATGCCATAAAGCAGTGATGTTTGGAAAAACAAACTTCAAAAAGAATTTGCAAGTCAACAACAACAACAACAACAACTTTATTTTTGTATCCTGCCTTTTGCCTTTGGGCAAGTCAACCATCTGTAAATCACCTAGGCCAGGGGTAGGCAACCTTTCCCCTTTAAGGGCCGAGGGACTTCAGCTCCCAGAATCCCAGGAGCTATTGGCCAACATGGGACTATTGGCCAACATGGTTGAGGCTTCTGGGAGCTGAAGTCCCTCGGCCTTTAAAGGGGAAAGTTTGCCTACCCCTGACCTAGGCAATTAGGTGGTAAATTTCTTGCCTCGTATAGAAGCAATTAAAGGGGCTGAGAAATCCACAATTCTTGTGTTTAGCAAAGCATGATGAATAATCATCACATCACTACCAGCAACTCTCTTAATTGCAATAAAATCTCTTTCTGTAAGAGAGTTGACCATTCTGCATAAGATGCTAACAGCATTTGCTATGGTAGGTCTGATGAAATTGGCTATGTATAGGAGTTTTCCAACTGCAATCTATACTTGTCTCCATTTTGTAAAGATTCAGATTTTTTAATGTCCTTTAAGAAACCTACTTCCATTGGTGCTGGTATAACATTTGCATCTTTCAGACCAAGAGAGTTCAGAAGATCCATTATCTTCTGCTTCTGATTAAGGAAGGAACTTCCATCACTGCTCTTTGTATTTGCATTCCAAGATAGTGTGAGATGTCTCCCAAATTCTTGATATCTTTCTTGAGATTCTGGATTATCCCTTCACTATCTGATTTGTCTTCAGTGCACAGGATTAGATCATCAACATAACTTGTGATATAAGTCCATTTATTATTTCTGAATCTCTTGTATACACATTTGTTAGCAGTGCCTGGAGTCGGTCCAGTTTCTCACTCCATGCTCTGGCAGCTTGCTTTAAACCATAAATGTTCTTTTGTAATTTGCATACAAGATGTTCCTTACTAGAAAAGCTGTGCAAACATCCAGATGTTGAGCATTCATTTTCTTGTAAGCTGTGAGAGCTAGGAGAGTTCTGATGGTTATATGAGTGACTACTCCAGCAAAAGTTTCACTGTAGTCCTCACCATACT
>CM034706.1:76268338-76301144 GCA_020142125.1 Phrynosoma platyrhinos | reverse complement strand
CTCCAGACCAGGGCGTCCTGGACGCCCTGGTCTGCTGAGGGGGTTAGTCTTCTTCTGATTTCCTGACTGTACTCCCCATTTCTATCAATGTTTGAACCCTGGTATGGGAATTCTTTTACTATTTCTATTTCTTCATTGTCTAGGTTGAACTTGTGAAGGTCCTCGGTGGTCATTATTTTTGTTTTCTTTATGTTCAACATTAAGCCTGCCTTAGGACTTTCTTCTTTGATCTTCCTTAGTAGGTGTTCCAAGTCTGTGAGGTTTTCTGCTAGTACTATGGTATCATCTGCATATCTTAGATTGTTGATATTCCTTCCTCCTATTTTCACTTCTCCTTTTGTGTTCAAACCTGGTTTTCCTATAATATGTTCTGCATACAAGTTTAACAGAAAGTGTGAAGGGTGCAGCCTTGTCTGACTCCCTTGCCAATTGGGAACCATTTTGTTTCTCCGTGTTCTGTTCTGACAGTAGCCTCTTGTCCTGAGTACAGATTCCTCACCAGGACTATCAGATGTGTTGGCACTTCCATGTCTTTAAGGGCATTCCATAGCCTTTTATTATCTATGCAATCAAATGTTTTGCTAGTCTATAAAGCACATGCTGATTTTCTTTTGGAATTCTCTGGTGAGCTCTCTTAGCCATTGTATGTTTGCAATGTGGTCCCTCATGCCTCTTCCTTTCCTGAATTCCTCTTGACCTCTAGGATTTCTCTCTCTATGTATGGTTGGAGTTTATGTTGCAGGATTTTGAGCATGAGTTTGCTTGCATGGGAGATTAGATTAGAATTGCATGGATAATTGCAGATTAGAATTGTATGGGAGATCAGATTAGAAAGAAGGTAACTTTCATAACTGCATATTTTAGTTTACCTTTAAAAGGGTTAACACCCTGGAAATTAAATTTGCAACCTACAATAATGCCAACCCTATTTGTGAATTTTTAATGATGTGTTTTTAATGTGTTGTAAGATGCTTGGAGTCCTGAACTGGGAAAAACACAAGATAGAAATAAATATAATAATTCTGCCAACCCTTAGTACACTGTGATTCCAACAGTATCAGAAAATATCTTAACACCAATGTAAGTTGTTGTTGTTGCTACTAGTTGTCTGCAAAAATTAAATAGCAATTCAAGTTAAACTGCAAGACCATAATCCATTTGACAAATAAAGAATGTTAAGTCAAGCTGCAACATAGTATCAATACTTCTCTGTACTGCTGAAGCTAAAATAGCTTCAGAGAGTCAGATTGTTGTCCTGTTGATATGAACAGGACTAAATTAACTCAAGCTTCACTGTTTTGATTTCAGTGGATTGTGGATCACTGCTTAAATATGAAAAATGTACATTCACAGTCTGAAAGCTGGTATAATTTCATATTTAGATTGCTTTAATATGATGGCTTCCCATTTCTTATTCTTTTAGAGAGAATATTTATTATACAGATAGATTATGGATGTGTGGTGGGAACCCATTTAAAATATTCCATTGAAAATAATGGCTGATGCTGTAAAATATTTATTCATTTACTGCTCTAATTTAAGTACAGTACATTAAGAAATACTGCATATGAAATAGATCTCAAAGTCTAGGCTGTTAATACATTTCATCTTCAGTGGCAACCTTTGCTGAACCTTTAAATCATACTTGTAATATAGAATTCACTTTAAAATTTATTATAGAGAATAAAGGTCTTTGCATAGTTAATAGCTGCTTTATGAAAATAGGATGTGATCTGCCCCCTGTTATATTAATGCAAAAATTAAGTTATTTCTACATTAAAAGCATGACACAAATTCTACAGTTGATGAAATGTGGGTTGACACTGTGGACCAGAAATCAGAGATAAATATGTTAATTGATAGCACATGTTCTCATTGTTGAAAACTTTTGATAGATTCTTATTTCCATTGTAGAGTATTATGGGTAGCACTTCTGCTATTTATCTGTACATCTATTAGCATGACAGATGGAGTCTAGATACAAGCCTTTGTTTATGTGTGTGATGTCATGGCACAATTTTGCTTCACTTAATATAAATCAATAAAAGGATTAAATAGTTTTTGTGGTTTTTCAGGCTGTGTGGCCATGTTCTAGAAGAGTTTCTTTCTGACGTTTCACCAGCATCTGTGGCTGGCATCTTCAGAGATTAAATGTTTGTGGCTAACACTGCAGATCCCTCTCTATTGATGGATTCTGGAGGAGTTACCTAAACATTACTTGTAATCTTTTCATACACCTTTGTGGGTGCATGAAAGGCTGAGACCTGTGGAAATGTTACTTATCTGAACTTCAGTTCCCAAAATCACCCAGCTGGTGTAGCTCCAGCAGTAACTTTTCTGAGCTCTGGTGGTGTCTGCTTATAACCAGTGGTGTCACTAGGGTTGGTGTCTCCAATAAAGTAACTCATGGTATCACACCCCCCCCCCATTGACCTCCTCCCATTTCACATCATACAGAATTCTTAATAATACTTTTTTGCACTAATGTTATTCTTAAAACATGATTCCCATATACCACTGAATGTAATGCTAATAGTTGTGACATAAGCAACTAGCAAAATTAAAACTATACTTTCAAATTGCAACATCATATTCACAACCTAAATGTATTTACATATACATAGTGAAGACTGGATTAAAATGTGACATTTTTAAAGAAAAAATTAAAAGAATTTTAAACATTTAAAATTTTGAATTTTGAAATTTTAATTTTTAAAAATTCTGGGGCCTTTCCTTTCTTGTTCCACTGAGCTTCACTTCACTCCTACCATCTTTTAAAGCATTTTAAAGGGAAGCAGATGAGTGGGAAAGCCCATTTCTGCCAAAAGGTAGGTATTTGAGGAACAGTGTTCTTAGGGTGTCACCTGGTGTGGTCTGCACCATCTGCACCCCCTATTGACACCACTGCTTCTACCCATCAAAAGTGGCAACAAAGTTAGACAAATGATCACATTACTTTTTTTCCCATTCTATTCATGTGATTCTCCACTTTAATGAGTCAAACCTGTTATTTGTGGCTGTCAGAACTTAGCCTGTAACTTTAGTATGCTCATCAGTGACTTTCATGCCCACACATTCTCCACATACTCAAGAATCTCTACAAACTTTGGATATATGAATAATTCATGATTGCTGCTTTTGTTATTTTACATTTATATTACAATTGTAACCATGGGAACATGGTATGCTGTGTGTGTATGTAGGGGGATATTTGAAATGTTATGGGAGACTATGAGAAGGAACGTCTAGAAACTCTGGAGAGAAAACTCAGCTTTGAAGAACAGTCTAGTGATTCACACTTACAAATCTCACATTTTCACTCTCCATTCACAATTCTTTTCTTTTTCTTTTTTTAAATTACAAGACCTTTCTCACCCATTTACTAAGAAAGTTGTGAAATCTTGGTAGGTTTATATTTTTAAAAAGGAGAGAAAAAGAACTACATGAAATGTTCAACCACCTGCACTCATGAAATACAATAGACAGAGTTATTCTCTATATGAAGAAGACCATACTGCCACTGCCTGGTGTCCATCTGTTTAATATGAGAAACCTGCTTTAAAAAGGAAAACCCTAATTTAGATGGAATAAACAGGGACTTGAAACTAGACTAAAAGGCTATGCAGATGAGTACCTCTGGGCTGCCCCTGCTAGCGGCGGATTGGGGTTGGGGTAACCCCATGCCATGGCCCTGATCCTTCCTTTTGCTGCCCCTAAAAGAGAGACAAAATGCCACTCCTTTTAGGGGCAGCAAAAGGCCACCCTAAGAGCTGGCGCTGTGGCTCTTCTGTGCTCTTTTGGTGCAGCATGTCCTGACTCCATGGGTGGTGTTAGGATTGCATTGGGGTGGAGTTGGGACAGCTGGCGTGTGGCTGGCCTGCCCCAACTCCAGTCCCAGGCCGGCCCTTTAGACCGGTCTGCACCATCCCTTACTTGCTAATATTACTAAAGCCTGGGTGGATGAGCCTATTTGTTTCACTTTCCCACACATTTGATTATTCTTAACTTCACATTATTCTGACACATTTATGAAGAAATCTGCTAATTTTGGTAGGTTTTTTTTATCAGAAAAAGAAAATTTTAATTCACATTCCTTACCATTCCTCTAAAATATTAAAAATTTTCAACAATGCATCATCAAAATGTGAACACAGAATTTTTTAGATTTACAGTTTGCAAAATTATATGTTGGTGACTTTACCTAGAGGTCTTGGGAAAGTTTTACTCAAATGACAGGCCACAGATATTTTCAACCACACAAATGCTGGATGGCCATCTGTCGGGGATGGTTTGATTTTGAGTTCCTCCATAGCAGGGGGTTAGACTGGATGGCTCTTATGGTCTCTTCCAACTCTATGATTCTATGATTCTATGATTCTACCTGGACCTCATTTTCCAAAAGTTGCAAATGGGGCCTCCTGTTTTCCTACTCTTCCTTTGTAAAAGCAACCAACACTACTGTAGGTAGCCCACCTTCATCCCCCCCTTTCACTTAATGTTCTTAGCAGCAGTGCCTTAACCAGGTTGGTGAATGGTGAAACAGCTACCATTCAGGACTCGATCCTGGATGAACATGCCAACCTGGCATATTTTACAGAGACTTGGTTAAATCAGGCAGCAATGTGTGTGTGTTAATCTCTCTCAGCTTTGCCCACCAGGATTTTCTGTGCAACAGCAGGTGAGACCTGGTGTGTGTGTGTGGGGGGGGGTAGCATTGCAGTGGTGTATTGGAATAGTATCCTCCTGACCATGTACCCAATCCCTTAGTCTGCAGGATTAGAGTGTGTTTATTGTAGGTGGGTAGCCAGGATAGACTGGGGATTCTGTTGGTGTATCACTCATTCTAGGGACATGGTGGCTCAGTGGTTAAGACGCTGACTCTCACGATTGCAAGATCAGCAGGTCAACAGTTCAAGGCCCAAGCATCATGGGACAGAGTGAATTCCCATCACTAGTCCCAGCTTCTGCCAACCTAAAAGTTCAAATGCATGTAAAAGGTCAAGTAGATAAATAAGTACCACTTTGGTGGGAAAGTAACAGCGTTCTGTGCAGTCATGCTGGCCACACGACTCTTCAAAAACACTGGCTCTTTGGCTTAGTAACAGAGATGAGCACCGTCCCCTACAGTTGGACATGACTAGACAATCTTGTCAAGGTAAAACCTTTACCTTTATCTTTGCCACCCATTCTGCTACTCAACAGTCTCCCTTTTGGTGCTAGCTGGTGTGGTCTCAGGGATAGTTTGTGATACTGGGGTACATCAATATCCATACTGAAGGTACTCTATCAGCATGTCCACTATGGGTCTGTCCCAACTGGTATCTGGCCCCACTCTTCCTGGACACAATCTAGAACTTGTTTTCTGTACAGGAAGGTGTGGAGAAAGGCCGGTTAGAGCCAGCCCTGTTGACAACTAATCAGGACAGAGCTGGTGACAGCCAATAGAATGATGGGCTGTAAGGAGGAAGATTCCATTAGGAACAGTTGGAAGTCAGATAGGGTTTGGATTCCAGACAGTGAGGGTCTGGTGGCGAAGGTTCCAGAGTGGAACAGGGTTAAGGTCCAGAAGAGAGGGGCCTAATACCAATAATACACTCCCAGTGAGGGAGTTAATAAAGAGAATATCCTGAGGGTATTGATAGCCTTAGAGGCTGGTTAAGAAATAGTGGTAAAGGTACCCAGAGAAGGGCTAAGAGTGTCTTGTGGGGGTAATTGAAAGAGTTTCAAGGAAAGGAGTGTTTTAGAGTATTATTATTTGCATCTGTAACCAATTATAAAAAGTGCAGCAAGACCAAGTGAAACATTGTTACTTGTATTGTAAATAAAGTTTTGTTGTTACTTTATGAAATACTTGTCTACAGTGTGAATCCACACTACTAAACCTTAGACAAGACAGGTTATACCAAAGAGTTTTAGAAGAGAAGCTTGGTGGAGGAGTGGCTCTTTGCAGAGGGTGATGGAAGCTGTGGGACAAAAAGAGTCCATGGTGCGGCCACAAATGAAAGGAAAGAAAAAGTGTGCTTCACAGAAAGGATTATGGTGATCTGGGAATGGAAAAGATTTGTACTGTTTTGTTGTCATGGTCAGGTTCAGATTTTCTGGAACTCAGAGTCTCTTCAGAGGAAGGAGATGCATTAGAATAGTCAAGCCTGCAAGGCTTTTGTATCCAAGTGGATTCATGATGGCTCTTGGGGAGTTTCCCTCTGCCTTGGCAGGTGACCCTTTTGAAACCCTGGTTGACCTCTGGAATGGAAAAATGTCCAGGGCTGTGGATATGATCACTTTCCCTGTGTCCAATTGAAAACTGGCTAAAATCTATCTGAAGGCCTATGGTTCGGCAATAAAAGTAGGGGGAAAGGCTTTTCTGGTAACACTATTACATACACACAGAACCATTCAGTAAAGCTGTTTCAAATGGTCAGGGATCTGTTATAATCTGGCCCAAAGGAGAATGTAAGCCACTCAACAGCCCACTGCAAAGGTATGCCCACCATTTTTCAGATAAAAACATTCAGATTTACTCTGACAGGATTGAGAGTTGATACAGTTCTGGTGGATTTAACCTTGGCTCTGGCTTGTCCAGTGTTGATGGATATTTTTCAATTCGTGCAGCCTGATAATATGGACAAGATCATTGGAGAGGTGACAGCTACCACAAGTGTACTAGATCCTTGCCATCTCTGGATAATTAAACAGACCAGAGCAGGGCTAGCTGAGTGGTTAAGGAAAGTGATTAATGTCTCTTTGCAACAAGGCAGGATTCAACACACCTGAACGGAGGCTGTAGTAAAACTTCTTCTGATAATACCAGGATCCAACTGTACTGGATAACTATAGGCCAATCTCCAACCTTCTCTTTTGGATCAGGGTACTAGATGTTGTGTCTTCTCACACTCAGGGGTTCCTAGATGAGGTACCTTGGCTAGATACATTTCAGTCTGATTTCAGACCTAGTTAAGGGATGGAGACAGCTTTGGTTACCCTGGTGGATGACCTTTGCAGGGATCTGGAAAGGAGAATGTGCCCCTGTTGGTTCTGCTGGATCTCTCAGTGGATTTTGATACAATTGGCCACCCTTCTAAGTCACCTCTCTGGGATGTAGCTTGGAGGTACTGTTCTACAGTGGCTCCATTTCCCCCCCTGAAGATGTGTTCTCAGAGGGTGATTCTGGGATATTCCTGTTTGAATCCTTAGCCTTTAGCTTGTGGAGTCTTTCAGGGTAAAATCTTGATCCCTGTGCTATTTAATACCTCCATGAAACTGCTGGGAGAAGTTGTTTGGCATTTTTGGATCAGATGTCACCAGTACACCCATCTCTATTACTCCTTTCCATCTAATTTCAAGGAAGCTGTTCCTGCACTAAACTGGTGCGTGGCAGCTGTAATGGACTGGATGAGGGCAAACAAACTCAAGCCTTAACTGGACAAGAAGAGGTGATCCTGCTCAGCAAAAGACAGATCTGGGAATAGAGATTCAAGCTATTACACTCCCCCTGAAAGCCCAGTGACAAGGAGTGCATTTGCACAGTTAAAGGTTATGCTCCAACTGCAACCATACCGGGAGAAATCAGAAATCAGACCTGGTCATGATGGTGAATGCCTTGGTTATCATAGGGCCTCTGTAGACCAGCCCAAAGGGCTGACCTGGAGGTAGAGTTGGGGTGGAGCAGCCGCACACCGGCTGCCCCAAACCCATGCCGATGCCATCCTGATGCTGCATGGAGTTACACGAAAGGGCTGTGCCGAAAGGGCGCCAAAGAACTGCTGTACAGCTCTTAGGGCGGCCTTTGGCTGCCCCAAAAGGAGCGGCATTTTGCCGCTCTTTTTGGGGTGGCAAAAGGGAGGACTGGTACTGTGGCATGGGGTTGCCATGGCCCCAATCCACCGCTTCCAGGAGCGGCTCTGTGCTGCCCATCTGCAGAGCCCCATAGAATCATAGAGTTGGATTACTATATGTGAGACTGTCTTTGAAAAGTGCTCAGGAATGTCAGGTGACCCAAAGAGCTGCAGTCAGGTGGTTAACTGGAGTTATCAACAGCGAGCACTCAGTTCCCTTGTTTCAAAAGCTCCACTGGCTGAGGGTCCATTTCTGGGAACAATTTAAAATGCTGGTTTTGGCCTATAAAGTATTATGCTTGGGATCCATATCCCCTTTTATCAGCCCATGAGAGCTGTAAGATCATCTAGAGGACCCTTTTCTTTGTCCCACCCCCTTCTCAGACTCATTTGGTGGGAATAAGGAAGAGGGTCATCTTGGTAGCTGCCCCGAGATTTTGGAATTCTTTCTCTAAAGAGGCCAGGAATCCTTGCTGTCTTTCCATTGGCAAGTTAAAACATGTTTGTGTCACCAGGCTTTTACAAACTGACAAGAACTGGGCTTTTAATGCTTTGTGATGCTGTTTTTTTCAGATTTGTATATAGTCTTTTAATGAATTTTAATATTTTTAATGCTTTATGTTTTAGCTTTTGAAATTGTTTGTTTTTAAATCTTATGTTTATACTTTTATTATTACTTTTATTTTGTTTTTAATTTGTGCTTTTAAAATATGTTGTTACCTGGGGAAAAGGCAGGATATAAAATAACAGCAACAACATTGTGGGAGAAAGACAGGATATAAATCCTTAAAACAAACAAACAAACAAACACCAATAAATATTCCCTCTCCTGTTTTTCCACCCCCTTTTTTTCCTGCCTTGGAAATCGTAGCAGCAGTATCTCAGAGAACTATCTCCTTTTCCCATGTGAATTATATCTGGTGCTATCCAGGTCTATACCTGACACCACAGAAGGAATCTATGAGGTCTCACATTTTTCTGTCTTCCTTTTCTTTGGGAGGCATATACTATGCTGTCTTGATGGAAAGTCAGGCAGAGGTATTATGAAAACTGAGCGACATGTGTGGATACAGTAATGGAGAATGAATTTACATATGGACGGTGATTGGTGAGGAACTGAGAGGAAGGAAGTACTCTGGTGAAAAGGAGGCTGATGCTCTTTTGAAGGTTCTGGTAACTCCCACTCAAATGTAGAATTTCAACTTAAAGCAACATTTCATCTTAGAGAACCACTGAATGTACACATTCACATTTTGAGACACCTGGAATGATGGCCCAGTGAGTTAGTGTTTCTACAGATGGGCAGACAGACAGAATGGTACATACATGTAGAACAAATTATGACATACACTTATTATATGTTGTTCTCTAAAAGTATGGTTGCATGTTAGCTTATGCAGAGTAGAATTTTGAGGCTGAACTAATGACACGTGATCTATATAGAGAGATCTTGTAGCACTTTTGAGACTAACTGAAAGAAAGACGTTGGTAGTATGAGTTTTCATAGACTTCAGTCTACTTCCTCAGATGAAGTCTACAAAATCTCACACTGCCAACTTCTTTCTTTCAGTTCATCTCAAAGATGTTACAAGATCTCTCTACATACTGATTCCACAGACTAACATGGCTATATCTTTGAATTCTACCACAGAGTGATCTAGATATTATTTGTTTTGTTTTACAAATGCTTGCAGGAATGTTTCCACCTATACTACCTATACTTAAGCTTGGCCATGGAGACTCTTCTCTAAGTATTTCACTTGTGTGTTTCACATGTTGTGTGTTAACGTAGAAAGTCTTTCTGGTTATGGCACTCCAACTGTGGAATGCAAACTTTGTGAAGGTACAGCTAGAATCAACACTAGAAATGTTTTGGTGCCACCTCAAAATATTTTTGCTTGCCAAAACATTTTGCTTTATTTTATCTACCAGTAGAGTTTTTCATTTGTATCACATGGTTTTAGTGTTTCACATTCTTTTCATTCTATTATTATTATTATTCATTTATATGCTGCCTTTTCTCTGGAAAGGGACCCAAGTTGGCTCACAGATAAAAATCAGTTAAAAACTATTCAAGATTTTTAAATCAATTAAAATCATCTTGCTAAAACAATGTAAAATTGCATGCTATCTATACACATTGTCCAATTACCTATAACAATGGAGAATAATCCTTAAATGTTACAATAGATGGATAAGTGTCATGTCATTATTTCCTACTGAAATCTGTTTCTCAGCAAAGGACCAGTTCCCTCTAAGATGGCCATAGCTGGGGGTTATGATTCCTGTGTCAGTGGGGTGGTGAATACCCTCCACTGTCCAAATTAGCTTTAGGACTGCTAGTGGCTCTTGTAATGTTCACTCTAACATCTGGAGCAGATTCACCACTCTACTGACATTAGAACCAACAGACACCATTAGACAGCCAGGGCACATCTGTAAATTGTATACCTGCTTATCTAGAAGGAAATTCCATTAATTTTCTTCACTTCTGATGATAATTTCAGGTTTTCCCATGCTGAAAAGAATTTTTATTAGCCACCATATTGTATGATGTCTTATTAGGAATGTATTAATAAATGTTATGAATAGAAACAAATAATAAAAACAAGAATCTATGCAAAAGTGTCTGATTTAAGAGAAATATATGTCATGACAGAGCTTTCGGAGAAGTCAGAATTTCACCCAGGTTTAATTCTTTTATAATATTAAATATCTCTCCCCTCCCATGTGACGGATAAAGTGGAGGAGAAATCATTTCAGTAATAGTGATGAAACAGTCATAAATATTAGCAAAAATGTTGACTTCCAGAAATAAATAGATCAAACTGACACACAAATACTACATCCAATATTAATCCACTGGAGTCAATATTTGCAAAGCAGCTATTAAACCAACTGTACTACTAACCTGATAATTAAAGTGCAACCTGTATAAAGAACAGATATTTGATAGAGATTAATCACCACTAACATTATTATAAGCCTAACATTCCACATCCTGAATTCTAATTTTGATCTGATTAATTAAACTGGTCTTGTATAACTATCCTATAAATTATTTTTGACATACTGATAATTTCAGGTAGCATCCTTCTATCTACATTGAAATTAAAGGGGAAGGGGGAATAGTGATCACCAAGCATATATTTCAAATTAAAGAACTAATCTATTGCTTTGTTTCAGGAGTGTTAACCAATATATTACTGTCTAATGCAACAATTTAATATCCATTTCTTGATTACTTACATAACTACTGTTTAATTAATACAAAAGCTACTCTTTAGCAAAATAGTTAAAACTGGCTTTAATGTTTTTATTTTTAAGTTTATGAAGTTGTGAAAAGCTTGTAAATACTGTATTAAAATATTATTACAATGTGAGGAATTAACAACAGCAACAAAGCCATTCCTATCCCATCCTTTCTGTAAAGTAAAGAGTTGTTTTTAAGAAGGAGAAAAGAATAGGGAAACAATAATAGAAAGAATCCAGTTTGTTTTAATGACTATATATTTAGACTTTTTAATGTTGGTGTTCAATCCTCTTAACTTTGAGATGATTTTGTTCAAGCCCATCTTCATTTCCAAATCTGCTGGATAAATTAGGAAAGACTAGCTAACTAAGGCCACAATCTGCTCTTGAATGACACTGAAGGAAGATGGACTCACTTTATTCACGGGTGTGCAAAGTGAAATTGTCTCAATAAATTATTGAACTGTAATTCCCACAATCCAGAGCCAGCATAGTTTACAGCAAGGAATGCTGAGAATTGCAGTCCATTATCATCTGGAAAGTCACATTGTGCTCATCTCAACCTGGCCTATTCCATTCCTTGGGCTTCTTTCAAACAAAATGGCCTTTTGTTATTGTCAACTTCTTTATGGTTAAGACAACATGGACAGTGGAGTAAGGGCCAGAACAGATGGGCAGGAAAAAGCAGGTTTATCTTTCTTTTTCCAAGAGCAGGTTGAAACCCCACTGCTCGCATGGCCCACTCTCAAGATGGACCAAATACTTGGTGCATGGGGCAGCATCAAGCCACACTACTGGGAATTTTTTTTGCTGCCTCCTCACCATACATGCACACTGTCACACAAACACATCACTTGTGACCTTCAAGTACCTCCCATGTTCACCCAGATGCCATCCCTTTGCATGGTCACCCCTTTGACTGGCCATGCAGTCACATGTGCAATGTTTTCCCCTTACAGGGCATCAGTGCATATGTGTGCAAGTGATACATTGGCAGAGCACAATCATGGAGCAGCCCCCATGCCTCTTTCATCCCCCTTCATCCCACCCACTCCCCATTGAACTGTCAAGTTTGTGTATGTTTTCATTACATCCATGGGAGTTCCACTTTGTTTCTTTGCTTTGCCGCAGCCCTGCACTTATGTTGGGGCATTTACATGCAGTGGCAAAGATATACATTTTCTGCCTTGAGTCAGATTATCCCGGCTTGTTTTTGCTCCAGTGTTTAGTCCTGGAGCATGGCTTTACCCCAGTTTCCAGCTGCTTTTGAAGCATGTGTCATCTAAATGCCCTGTCTTCAAAGTGGTTGGAAACCACTTTATTTTGCCCATCTGTTTCACCCTTAGGTTTGCAGCCAGATTCTCATGAAAACATGTACAGTATTACAGTGCATTGCATCTAGATTGTTATGAGTGCATATTTTTTTGTCGTGTGTGTGTGTATATATATGGGGGGTGACAAATAAAAGCTTTTTGTAGTACTAATTCTGTTTTTAAAAGATATAAAATTTAAGGATATTTTATAAAGAAACATATATATATATATATATATATATATATATATATATATATATATATATATGAGAGCCAACATGGTGCAGTGGTTTGAGCAGTAGACTATAGGCCTAAGCAGACTGCCAGAAATAGTGCACATTAAATTGAGGCACTGCCCTGGCTCAGTGCTAGGGAGTCATGGGAATTGTATTATTTTCTGGGACACTGAGCCTTCTCCATCAGAGAGCTCTGGTGCCACAATAAAATACAGTTCCCATGATTCCTTAGCCTTGAGCCAGGGTAGTGCCTCAATTTAATGTGCACTATTTCTGGCAGTCTGCTTAGGCTGGAAACCACCATTCAAATCCTCACTCAGTCATGGAAACCCACTCTTTCAACCTCAGAGGAAGGGAAAGACAAGCCACTTCAGAACAAATCTTGCCAAGAAAACCCCATGATAAGATTGCCTTAGGGCCACAATAAGTTGGAAATGACTTGAACACATACAGCAACAACAGTAACAACAACAAAACAAACAAACAAACAAACAAACAAATTTTCTTTTCATTTTCATTAATTAGGACAATTTATTTTTTTTAAGAACATTTCTTTTTTTTTAATATGTATGCTGCATACCCTTCGCCTGCATCCAATTGCTAGTTCTAGCTAGAGGACTCCCATTTAACAGAAGGCATTTACATAAGTACTGACTTGCTATTTAGCAGTTGATTCAATGGGTCTGTTCTAAGCAGGGTGACTAATTACATTTAGGCCATTGTATGTCAGATGAGGAAAAATTTAAGGCTTTCTTAGAAAAACTGGGTAGGATTTCTCTCTCAGGGCCTTTACAGACTGCCAGAAATAATGCAGATTGAGGCCACTTTAACTGTCCTGGCTCTGTGCTAGGGAATCATGGGAATTGTATTTTTTTCTGTGATATTGAGCCTTCTCTGTCAGAGAGTGCTGGTACCACAAAAAACTACAGTTCCCATGATTCCGTAGCACTGAGCCAGGACAATTAAAGTGGCCTCAAGCTGCATTATTTCTGGCAGTATGTAAAGGCCCTCACTTTTCTCCTTCTTGCTATCTCACAGAAATGTTTCTATCTTCTCCTCTTTCTCTTTGAATTATAAACACTTTCCTTTACCCTTCATTACATTTATTTTTTAGACTATCATTACCAAAAGAAAAAAAGTCTAAAACTATCAATTTAAGAGGCATGATAAATGTTTTCTTTATTTTAAAATCCTTACTTTCCTTGCTTTTTTTTTTGTAGTATTGTCTGGCTCATCTGAGTGATGTGTATTTAATTGTTCTTAACTTATGCTCATATTAATGCAACTTCATTATTTACTTCATTAAAGAAAGCTGAGAATGACATTATGTACAAGCATTCTTGCCTGTACATAAGAACAAATGTTTTATGGGGGATGACAAATGAAAGCTTTTTGCACTACTATTTCTGTTTTTAAAAGATATAAAATTTTAGGATATTTTATAAAGAAATATTAGAAATAATTGTTTATTTTAGGTTTAGTTGGTGTAGCATTTTGAATCAATATTTGGAGTATATTTTGTTGTTATTACAAAACTTGATTCTTGATGATGTCAATTCTTCAGACTTTCCCTGAAATGAACAGAAGAGCTCCTTTAATTTGCAGAAGTGAGTCAGAATTTATCCACACTGCAGAAATAAAGCAGTTTCACACCATTTTAACTGGCATGGCTCCACCCCGTGGAATACTTGGATTTTAGTTTGGTGATGTATTCAGCCTGGTCTGTCAGAGACCTCTGGTGCCTCACCAAACTACAAATCTGCCAAAAACTGCTTTATTTTGGAAGTATGTATACACCCTCATTTCAGATATGCTATTCCAGGCATTCTGGCTTAAGAACTAGAATCTATATTAACCCCAGAATAAAAATCTTGAGTTGTAATTATTGTCAATTATTTGCTGTAACATCACTTTGAAATTACTTTCCCATGAACAAGTGACATAGGAATAAACATGATGGTGATGACCGCTGGAGCTGTTGGGATATTTCAAAACACCTTAGGGTACAGATTATAGTCCCTATATTTGTCATATCCACATGTCTATGGATCCATCATGGTATGAGAGAATGTGGTGATATAGAAATAATTTGATATGGTGAAATAGCGCTATAGTTAACTAAAGGGAAGCATGAAGGAGGGGACAATAAATGGAGGGGAATGCTTGGGAATCAAACGAATAAGAGGGAATGTAGTTTTATGGCTTGTTTACTTCCTGAGGCAGGACATGGATGGTGAGCAGAGGACACCTTCTTTCCTGGGACAGATGATTTGATAATGAATATGGGAAAATGGAGGAAAGGAGAAATCTTCAAAGGATCCTTTGATCTGGTTCAAAGCTGGGGACCGTGAGCTGGGAAAGAGTTGGGAAGAGAGAACTCTTAAAGGATAGTCTGTTTGGGGGAAATTCAGATTTGACACTGCCAGGTTTATGGTTGACTTCTGTCCAGTGATCCAAAATAAAGCTGTAGTACTTGAACACTATCATGGGGCTTCTGCAGACTGGCCCAAAGGGCCGGCCTGGAAGCATAGTTGGGGTGGGGGAGCCACACGCTGGCTGCCCCAACCGCACACTGACGCTATCCTGATGCCATGTGCTGTTATGCACAGCAAGCAGCATAAGGATGCCCTTCCGGCGCAGCGTTCTGACACGCTATGCTGGAAAGGGTGAAGAAGATCTGTGCACAGGCTTTTAGGGCAGCCTTTTGCCACCCCTGAAAGGAACAGCATTTTGCCACTCTTTTTGGGGCAACAAAAGGGAGGATCAGGGCCATGGCATGAGGTAGCTGCAGCCCCAATCCACCGCTTCTGGGGCGGCCCAGAGCCACCAGTCTGCACACCCCATGGTGTCTTGGTTGCTCAGGTCTGAGTCCACTAAACATGACAATATTACCTGCAACCCACCCCCCACAAGACTTCAAATTTAGGATTTTAGCAGAGATGGATTTTTTTTAATCCAATGGAGCAGACAAAATGGATTGTCCACCTTCATTCCAAATCTGCTCCTGAGGGTTGGCAGATCCTTCAGAGCAGATTGGAAGGAGTATATGAGAATACAAGGGAAAGAGAAGCAATTATTTATTTATTTACTGTATTTATACTCCACTCTTCAGCCACAAAGGCTCTCAGAGTGGCTTATAGATACTTAATTAGACAATTCCCTGCTCTCAGGCTTACAATCTAAAAAGATATGACACAAAAGGAGAAGGGAATGGCAGTTATGTGGCACACTTGGAAGTCTGTTTACATTATTTTAGATTAGGCATGAGATTTACAGTTGCTGTGACTCCCAATGTTATTCATCATTGACTATGCTGGCTAGGATTCCTGAGACTTCCAGTAAATAATAATATCTGAAGGGCTACACCATTCCCACCCTTAGGTTAGATGATGCCCATGGGGAGAACAGCTACTACATGAGCCAGATAACCATTCAGAAATCTATTTCAGGCTATCTTCTACCCTTTAATGATTCTGGACTAACATTATTGTATAGACTCTTCCAACTAACTGTTTTTTTAAATAAAAGTATTAAAAGTTATTATTAAAAGTTCCTGTCTATTCAGGAAATTACTTATAACAAAATCATATACAGTAAAAAGGGAAATAGTATTTTGATTTAGATGCCAGTATTGACACAGAATCCACAGACGAGATGTCCAGCAACTCCATTACTGAGATTTTACTGGATCAATTTAAATCTGTGAGCACTGATGACGTGGACAAGCTCCTTGGCAAAGTGAGGAAAACTACTTGCCCTCTCGATCCTTGCCCTTCATGGTTGGCCATCCAGGGTGGGGATGCACTGAGAGTGTTCCTTAAGGACATAATCAATGCATCCCTCAGGGAGGGATCTGTTCCATCTTGTTTGAAGAAAGCGACAGTCAGGCCACTTCTGAACTAGACCTCTTGGATATGAATAACTATAGGCCTGTCCGCTTTTACCATTTCTGAGCAAAGTGATCAAGAGGGCAATGGCTCTTTAACTCCAAGCTGTCTTGGATTAAACTGATTATCTAGATCCATTTCAAACTGGCTTTAGGACTGGGTTTCGAGTTGAGACTGCCATGGTTGCCTTGACTGGCGACATGCGTTTGAGTATCGACAGGGGTAGTATGACCCTGCTGGTGCTCTTAGATCTCTCAGCAGTTTTTGATACAATTGATCACAGCATCCTCTTGGATCGCCTGATGGGGTTGGGAATCGGAGGCACTGCTTTGCAGTGGTTCTGTTCCTTCCTCTCAGGTAGATCCCAGAGGGTACTGCTCGGGGACAGTAGCTCCATTAGAAATGAGCTTAAATATGGCATCCCACAAGGTGCCATACTGTCTCCAATGTTATTTAATATCTATATAAAGCCACTGGGAGAGATTATTTGGAGACATGGGGCTGGGTGTTATCAGTACGCTGATGACACCCAGATATACTTTTCCATGTCCCGGTCAACAGCCTTGACTTCAGATGGCATCTCTCCTCTTAATGACTGTCTTAGGGTGGTAATGGACTGGATGAGGAAAAACAGATTGAAGCTGAATCCAGATAAAATGGAGGTACTCACAGTAGTGGCCCTGAAACCAGGTATAGGGATACAACCTCCAGTCCTGGACAGGATCACACTTACTGGGAAGGACTGTGTTTGCAGTCTGGGGGTGATCCAAGACTCGTCGCTTTACATGATTAATCAGGTGAATGCAACGGTCAGGAGTGCCTGTTATCAGTTTCGGCTGATACGCCAGCTGCGCCCTTTCCTGGAAGTAAGGGACCTTGAAACTGTGGTAACCTCCCATCTGGATTTCTGAAATGCGCTCTACATGGGGCTACCCTTGTGCTTGGTCCGAAAACTTCAATTAGTCCAGAATATGGCAGCCAGGTTGGTCTCTGGTACATCTAGAAGAGACCATATCACACCGGTCTTAAAAAGACTTCACTGGCTGCCGATCAGTTTCCGGGCCGAGTACAAGGTGCTGGTTATCACCTTTAAAGCCCTACATGGCTTGGGTCCATCCTATCTTCGGGACTGTCTCCTTCCGTATAATCCCACCCATACACTACAGCCCTCAGGGAGGAATTTGCTTCAACCTGCTAAGACTAGACTGTTGACAACCTCCCAGAGGGCTTTTTCGGAAACCGCTCCCAGATTATGGAATGGCCTGCTGGATGAGATCTGTCAAATTACCAACCTAGACAGCTTTAAAAAGGCTGTCAAGACGGATTTCTTCTGGCAGGCCTTTCCTGATTAAATTCCCAGCCAAGGAGTAAGTTAATTTCCCCCCATCTGTTGCCACATCTTGCCACGCAATTTATTGCTTGTGGGCTGCCTATTAGATTGGTTCTAACATCTACTGTTGCAAATTACTAAAATAGTTTTATTGTTGTTAATTGTTTTAATTTCATGATGTTTAATACTGTTTTAAGGGGAGGGTGGGTTTGGGTTTGGGAGGATTTACTGTAAGATTTTATTGTTGTAAGCCACCCCGATTGCTTCGGTAGAGGGGCGGAATAGAAATCAATTTATTATTATTATTATTATTATTATTATTATTATTATTATTATTGATCAGTAGGAAAATAGAAACACAGTTGACTCCCGTGCACCGTATTGTGTAAACATTTGAAAGAGACCACCCCAGTCTACTGTACTTATCTGTCTGTGAGGAACACATTGTACGCTGTTTTAAAGTTTACAAAAGAAGAATGGGAAAAGTTACTTTCTCTCCTCCAGAAGTGAATTAAAATGCTTTGTTTTTTCATTGGCATTAACTATCCTGAAAATTATATAATTTTATAAAAGCATATAATTTTACCCATTATTGGAATTTGAAGTTACTGTAGTATGGTTGTTATTCCTCTAGATGTTGTTGTCATCAGGAACTGATATTCCCCAAAGTATATTCAACAATCTATTGTGCTAGAGCTTCTAATTCATGATCAGACATTAATTCATTGAGAAGCTTTACACTGTATCTCAGCCTTAGTTTCATTTTTATAAATACAAAGAAAAGTTTCAAAGTTTTTCTGAGAACAAACTATATACACGATGAATAAACACGAGCTTGTGCCACTGTTATAAGTAATTAGATATTGCAGCTAGACATTAAGCAGAGGCTGGGCAGCCATTTTTTAGGCTGTATCAAGCAATTGTAGATCTTGCAGATCGGCAGCTATAGATCCTGCAGTGCATAGGGATCTGGACTAGACCCCAAAGGTCACCATCAAAATGGGGAAAATTCTATGATCACCAGTCTGTTAGGACAGGCATATGAAAATATTATGGAAGTCCTTCAAAAGTTATAGACGAATATCTCTGGTCTGTGCAGAGCATCAACAAAGAAAAAATATTCACAAACAACAAAGAGGAAAAAATATTTTTAATTGCCTCTGTCCCACATGTTTCATTCAAATAGCACTTCAGGGCAAAAGAGGTTGAGCAATACAAGATAGTAGTATTTTGAAGCCTTATATCCAATAACTCCTGTCTATTTATCATCTCATTCTCTGCATCTGGAAAAGTAAAATGATGCATTTTGCATCTGATTTATATTTATGTGTAAGCAGAATTGTGACCAGATTGTATGCCCAGAAGGCTAAATATCTCCATGACTTATTCTAGTTACTTGTGATAGCTAAAAGCAACTTATTTTTCTGGGTGCTACACTCAGTATCTTCAAGCATGGCTATCAAGAATAGGTGAGTTTAAATGTCAGAGAAATTTAGACATCTGTAACTCTACCATGATTAATTTTTAATGTTATATAAATTGCCCTGCTGGGGTGAAAGAGATGTGTAAGTACAACTGAATGTAAATGAGAATCTCTAGTAGCCCCAGTTACATCTAGCTTTCACCATCTAAACATGCATTTCAACATATATAAAGGACCCAAAATATAGACCTATGCATCCTGCTTATTAGAAACTTTTCTTATTTTTTGGAGTGTGGATGATGGCTTTTCTTCTTCAGTTAATACACACGTGCCAGCAGCTTCTGTTTAGCCATTGCATTTTGCAAAGGGCACATTGACCTGCATATAGCAATAAAAAAAGATAAAGAAAAGAAAGAGTCAGGAATGGACAAAAAACTTGCAAATGTAGGTGTGAATTGGTCCTCTCTGCTGCACATTGGCCACATATCACTTATTTCTTTGATTATTTTATCAGTTTATCCAAACATAAGAATGTCATAACTATACTTAATATTTACAGTATATAGCAAATACCCTGATATAGTTCATATCCAATATTTTATGCTTTCATGATCCAGGACAGATTTGTATAACAATATTACTATTACCTCCATCTAAATGTGGAAGATCAGAATGAGGATTTCTCCTACCTAGATGATGTGGACTAAAGGTGGAGAAATAGAGATTAGCATTAAGGTCACCTACTAACTATATAGTAGGAATCCCTCAGTCTCACAGTTTATCTCATTACATACATCAACATATTGCATCAGCAGGCTTTTCCTAGGATACCTTGATGCCTACCGTAAACTCATCTTTTAATCCCCTCCACCTCATGTTCTCAACAGCACTAAGTGACTTGATCTGAGAAATGCTGTTTAACTTTTTCCAATGCCTCAACTCAAGATTATATCACAGCATTGTGGAAATGATGACCCTCAGAGGGCAGATTCTGTCAGGAATCCCTCTGAAGATTAGTTGTTAAGAAGCATGAGCAGGAGAATGCAATCGTATCTTGCTTGTCAGCTTCCTATAGGTATGCAGTTGATCATTTTTGGAACAAAATGCTGAACTATATTTTTGTGTTCTTTTATAGAACACTCTAGCCATTCACTCCCACTAGGTAAGCTTGTCAATGATCACTTTACATAGGAAGGACTCAATACTTTGCTACATATTTTACTAAACTTGTAGCCAGCTCTTCCATTGCACTTCACCAGTTTTTCTTATTTAATCTGTTTCGGTACCATTTATCCTTTCTAAAATTATATCTGAGAGATGCATATGAAAAATATGAATACCATTAGAACTAATTTAAATACAAAATATTAAACAATCCTAAATTAATACAATAATCTATTAAAACATTTAATGTCTAATAAACATTAGAAAAATATAATACTGCTAAAATGTACAAAAGGTGAAAAATAAAATATAATTAAACTGTTCACAATATTTTTTAAAAAAATACCCTTTAATAGATTAAAAAAAACTTTAAAAGTTCAGTTTAAAACAAAGCCACACCCTTTTAAACTCATTATTTAAATACCTTCTTTTCTAAAAGCCTGTCAGAATAAAATGGGTTTTTGCCTGTCAACAAGACAGCAAGGAGGGACAATTTTTCCCTCCCTGGGAAAGGAGTTCCAGAAGCTAGAGACAGAAACCAAGCATGCTGTGACTTGTGTCCCACCTTGTGAAGATGCTGGGATGGAGAGAAGGGCCTCTGCTGTGGTTCTCAAGTCCTCGGCAGGCTCATAGGGAGATACAGTCTGCCCAGTAGCCTGGATCTAAGTTATATAGTCAACAAAACTGTTTCACTCCCAAAATAATATGTTTATGATAATCTTAGCATAATGTTATCAAAGTATGAATTATAGTGGCCAGAATATTTTGTCCAGGAAAGGGCATAGTGGGCAAACTAGCTCCATTTGGTATTGCGTAGACATCACCAGTGAAGTCACTTGAGCCTCTATTGACAGTGATAAATTCAGGATCACCCCAAACTACATATACAGTGGGCCCTTGGTATCCACTGGAGTTTGGTTCCAGGATGCCCCTGTGGATAACAAAATCTGTGGATGTTCAAATCCCGTTATTTACAATAGCATAGTAAAATGGTGTCCCTTATATAAAATGGCAAAATCAGGTTTGCTTTTTGGAATTTTTTTTTGGGGGGGGGAGTATTTTGAAGCCATAGGTGGTTGGATGCGTAGATGTAGAATTCGTGGATTTGGAGGGCTGACTGTACAAGCCTGAGGGCATACAATCCCATCTAGAACAGGCACATCCCTCTGTTCTTGTACCAAGGAACTGCTCACCAATTCAGTCTCTGTCCTCTCAGGATTAAGTATCACTTTGATGATTCCATTAACCATCATTGCACCCAGACACTATCTTAGAGCATAAATTCATTGAGATGTTGCAGAGAAATAAATCTGGGTGTCATCAGGGTGCTGGTGGAGCGTTGCTCCAAATCTCCTAATAAGCCTCCTCAGTGGAGTCATATAGATAGCAGTAATTGAGCAACTTGGTACAGCAGGTTGATGCCAAATTATTTTAAACCAATGGTAAGAATTCTATGGCCCTTTTGAGGAAATGTAAGTTCCAAAAGCCGCAGCTGGTAAAGGCAATGGTGAGGAAAGAGGAGGTTTTAGGTGAACAACATCTGGAAGGCCACACAGTTTTGTTAGCACACCCTGCATATCCTGTGCTGTATTTAGTGCCTCCATATTTTTATATTTCATATCTGGAGACAGCATCTTCTTGATAGGTCCCAATGGAAGATGAGGTGAGGGTCCCAGGAGAAAAAGAGTGAAGACCTAAGCCATGTGGATGATCCAGGTAATAATACAATCAAGGCTAAATGGGTGTATTAATTGCTCCTTCCATCTCCCAAGTCCTCTACATTTCCTCTTGTACCAAGAGACAAAGGAGGTCTCATTGCACTGAAGTAATAAGCCAGTTTTCTTTGCCAACCCACTGTTGTGCTTTCTGCCAGCCTTCCTGTTCAGTCACCCTGGGGTTGTCCTGATCCAATCACTGTTTTTGTCATCCTAAAGTGAAATCTATCAACCAGACCAGAATCCCATTGTTAATTCCTGGGAAAGAACATCAAGTTTTTGTTATCTTACAAGATAGCACAGGGGTAGGCAACCTAAGGCCCGGGGGCCCCCCGAGGCCTTTGGACCGGCCCTAGGCTGGTCCTGCCACCGCCGCCCCCCCGTTGCCCCCCGCCATGATGATATTGATTATTGTTGTTATTACTTGTTCTTGGGGTTTTCTTGGTAAAATCTCCACAGGGGTTTTGCCATAGCTTTTCTGGGGCTGAGAGAGTGTGCATGCATATTTTTTTAATTTTTTAATTTTTTTTAAAAAAATATTTTATTATTTATTTATTTATTTATGGTGCTTCAGCCCCCCAATTGTCTGAGGGACAGCAACCTGGCCCCCAGCTCAAAAAGGTTGCCTACCCCTGAGATAGCACATTCCCAGAAGCTAGTTTTCTAAATACTGGTCTTCTGCCCACCTTACTTTGGGTAATAGTTTTGACCCATACTTTAAATTGTGTTACAGACGTCACCAAATGCAGGGAAAGCAAGAAGTGCAGTTTCTAGAATAAAAGGAAAATTGAGATGGTAGGAGTGGAATGAAAAAAGGTCTTTGAAGAGCAAAGTTCAGTCCTGTGCATGGGCTGAGGTCCCTAGATACATACGGGGTGTGTGTTTGATAGCTATGCCTACGTATTTTTACTTGAACTGAGTGTATTATTATGTTATTTCTGAAGTACTTTATCAAGAAGTAAAAGCAGATAGTACCTTTCTCCTGAGGTTTAAATATCCTAAAGGTACCCAGACCCCATCTGATCTTGGAAGCTAAGCAGTGTCAGCTTTGATTAGTACTTGGATGGAAGGCCACCGAAGAATACCAGGTGCTTAAGGCTATATTTCAGAGGAAAGAACTGGAGAAACCATATATGAGTATACCTTACCGAAAAAAAATCCTTATGAAATTCATGGGGTCATCATAAGTCAGCTGATGAATTGAAGGCAAGCATGCACACACACACACCTTTTCCCCCTTTCCTTTTCATATCAAGTGGTATTTTGGTTCTTTGTTTGTTTTTTACTTTCTAGGTGATTTTTATATTTTATTTTACAGAGGACTGTGAATTATTATATGTAAAAAAACAACCCGAGATCCTTTTCTTTTATATTGAAAATGAAATGCAAAATGGGGGGGGGGGGGGGGGGGGGGGGATTCAATGGCTAGATTTCAGTAGCCATAAAATTGGTAATATGCTGTTACATATGGTAAATCTTGATACCTGTAGCTCTATCTCACTGGTTTGTGCTGCTCTATATATTTCATTGTGAAACTTTGAAAAGTCAGCTTTATTTATGAGCTAGAAATTAAGATATGAATAGGTGTGGGGTAAAGTTTTTGGAACTAGATGGTAAAAGGTAAAAAAACAACAACAACAACCCACAACCCCCAAGCCATACATTTGAATGGGCCATTTTCATTTTCTCCACTTATTTATTTATTTATTGAAATTCTACTGGACCTCTCTGCAGCTTTTGATACCACCAGTCATGATATTCAGTAGGCCTCTAGCTACTTGGGATAACTTTGATGACACAGTTCAGACACAATAGTGGCAGAGAAATTTGATCTCTTTACTGCCACCACCACCACAATGGCACAGCAATTCTAATGAGCTCTAGACCATGTTCAGTTAGATCTGTTCTGCATTTTTCACATTGATGCTCTAATCTTTGATCCATTTGTTTAAGTACTGTGAACTCCAAAATTCCAAAACTCACTGCAGAAATAATCCAGTTTGAGATTGCCCTGGTTCAGTGCTAGGGAATCATGGGAATTGTAGTTTATTGTGCTACCAGAGCACTCTGACAGAGAAGGCTAAACATCTCATAATACTACAGATCCCAGGATTCCCTAGCATTGAGCCAGGTCTCAATTAAGGCAGTCTCAAACAGGAATATTTTTGCAATGTGTTTTGGACTCAAATAAACCAGTAGGCTCACTTGGTACCACTCTGTGGGAGTGGATGCTTGGGACTGATTGTGTTCCCCTCCCTATCACTATCTCAGTTCCAGAGATCATCCAGGGCATCAACAGGATCACCTGCCAAAGAAACAGAAAACTTTCCAACAGCCATCAGGAATCCATCTGGATTCATATCTCTCCTGGGGCAGAACAACTGAAGAGGCTCCTACACCAGCAGAGGCTCAGAGTTCCTGTGGGTCTAAGGGCTGTTGCAGACCAGCCCAAAGGGCTGGCCTGGGGGTAGAGTTGGGGTGGGGCAGCCACACACCGGCCACCCCAACCCCACCCCAATACCGTCCTGACACGGGGCGGCCGTATGCACGGCGTGCGGTGTCATGACGCCCTTCTGATGCAGTGTGCAGATATGCTGCCCTGAAAGAGTTCAGAAGAGTTACAGCACCAGCTCTTAGGGTGGCCTTTTGCTGCCCCTAAAGGGAGCGGCATTTTGCCATTCTTTTAGGGGTGGCAAAAGGAAGGATTGGGGCCATAGTGTGGGGTTGCCGCAACCCCGATCCATCGCTCCCTGGGGCGGCTCTCTGCTGCCTCAAACGGGCCATCTGCATCAACCCTAAATCTCACAAGATAATGATGTGGCCATGACAACAGAACTATGGAAAGTCCCTCCATACCCAGATCACACTATCCATGGCAGCACAGAAAAGTAGGTCCAGAATATGTCCTGCAGCAAGTGTGAAATTAAATACCAGTTTGAACAGACACATAGTTGTTATGGAGGACATAAAGTCTTGAGCTTTTTCTGAGAGTAGACTCAGGATGGATGTTGATATCCTCCAGCAAAACAATTTGTTTTATGGTTGGTATTTAAGGATATTTTCTGAGTCAAAGTATCAGTTCTTGTCCTCATCTTTCAATTTGTCTGTCTTCTGGTGAGGAAACCATTTCTCTTCATTTGATCCTGTTTACTGCATGTGTAGACTGTGGCATCTACAATGTACTTGTGGCCTTGAGCATCTGATAGGGTAATCCCACAGGAGTATTTATCTTCCTCCTCTTATTCAGTGAGCAGATCAGCTCCTCCTTTTAATGGCTACTACAACAGACATTGTCAACATTCTGATCAATAGAAATTAGAGCTCAGTTCTATCCATCACCTTCTTGAACTGTAAATCTAGCTCAGTTCTCCAGAGCTCTGTTCCAGGGCCGTAAACAGACTTTCATGTCCAAACAAACAACAAAAGAATCTGTGGGTCAGATGGGCTATCCCAAATTTGACCCATAGGCTGAAATTCCTCATCCCTTTTGTAGTCCATGATCAGTGCAGAATCCTGCTAATCACATTTGTTCTATTTTCTGCAAGCCAAACAAGTGCAGTATGAAGAATAGTATCCCATCAAAATTCAGTGGGGCTTACTCTTGAGTAAGTTTGTATAGAATCCCAGCCTGTTAAGCTTTCTGCCATTTCAAGTGCCACTTCTCTAGTCAGCCTTTCCTTGACCCCTCTCCTTCTTCCAGTGGTAACTCATTTTACCACCATTCTTCATTTCCATGGTAACAGCATGGTAGTCAAGGCCCTGCAATGTGCTCCAAGTAATTTCTGAGAATTCCACTTCATATCTAAAATATTTTTCCCAGACACCCTCACTAGAGCCTCTTTAAATACATTTCTCACTGTGATATTTACTGCCCAATTATAGCTTTATATTGAATAATATTCAAAACCATTTAAACATAAATTGATGCAATAATTTCAACCATTAGCAGAGTTTAAGAATAAATGTATGCTGCAAATATGTATGTATGCTGCAGCTGTTAAAGATGTAGACTTATAGAGAATATTCGAAAGCAATGATTACTTAAAGCAATGATTACCATCTTGTCTGTCAAATTGCTTTAAGCAGCTTCTACAAGCCTATTTCTTACATAGGACCAGGTTGTGGAAGATCAGCCAGGTCAGAAACATTGGATCTTTCAGCACGTTAGACAAATTATTGGCTCTTAATCATGACTGATATATACTATTTTCAGGATCAGAGGCAGAATGCTGGGAAACTAGAGATGTAATTCTTCACTATATTTCTTCTTGGAGGTAGCAATGAGTAATTTCAGTAATTTTCTTTTTGCTACGAGAAAGTAATTAACAGCAGATTTTGAACGCTATTTGAAATTCAAGACATATTCAGCACAAAAATAACACACGTGTTTTTTGTGCACAAAGCTGCATTTTCTAAGCAGAACACAGCATTTTCTGTGCAGAAAATAATGCTTCAATAAAGAAATGTTGATTCCTGCACAGAAAATCCTGTTTCCTTCACAGAATTATTGTTTTTTTTTAAATCAGCTATGTGTGAATTTTATGTAGAATAAAAGGCCTAAGCAGACTGCCAGAAATAGTGCACATTAAATTGAGGCACTGCCCTGGCTCAGTGCTAGGGAGTCATGAGAATTGTATTTTTTTCTGAGACATTGAGCCTTCTCTGTCAGAGAGCTCTGGTGCCACAATAAATTACATTTCCCATGATTCCCTAGCACTGAGCCAGGGCAGTGCCTCAATTTAATGTGCACTATTTCTGGCAGTCTGCTTAGGCCCTAAATCCCCCAATTACAGCATTTTCTGTGTTGAAAGCAGAATTCTATTCACAAGAATTAATATTTCTGCATTGAAATATATTTTCTATGCAGAAAATTCTACTTTCCATTCAAAACAACCATGTGTGAATTTATCATGAAAACTGAAAAGATTCTGTTCAGTCCAGGATTCTACTCATTAGGGCTTAACAGCACTTGAAAATTTTGCTTAATTATCTTTATAATATTTTCAAATATTTTTCCCATCCCTAACAGAAATCATGGGGTTACCAGATATGACTTGGGTTACCTATTTCCACATTGTGCAGTCCCTAATTTCACTCCTTTGTACACATTCTCTCTCTCTCTTTCTGGTTATGATTTTCTCTTTCCTTCCCTCATCGTGGCACTCTACCTGGCATGTACATTTCAGCACTGTGCTTCTGGCTTTCTAGAAGTCATATGAAAAAAATGAAAATGCTAGTCACAACTGTAGCTTCCTCAAAGGTTTGCCCAAACATTTGTAATTTAATTTAATTTAATTTTACAAACCATTGTAAAATTAAAAGGAAGAAATTTCCACTTGAGCAAGGGGGAAGTGTGCAATGCACTGGTGATGGAGAGTATCAATGGAGCAGGGAGAATTAGTGGCCCACTTTTTTTGAAGCTTAAGGGGCTCTACAGACAGTGCAAAGCACTGTCTTGGAGCCAGGGAAAGGGAGGGGCAGCCGGCCGCCAGCATCCCAACCCCTTCCTGAGGACATCATTGGAGCACCCACCATTGCACACGGCAAGTGCTCCGATTATGTCCTCCCAACCCAGCCTCTGCATGGGCTGAACCACAAGAGATGCGGAAGAGCTGCACAATGGCTGCACCCTTTTTAGGGCTTGGGAAAGGACTGCTATTTTAGCGCTCCATTCCCAGTTGCTGAAAGGGTGGATTGGGGCTGAGGCATGGGGCAGCCTTGGCCCCAATCCTTGGCTTCTCATGGTGGCCCACAGCCGCCCATCTGTAAAGGCCCTTAGTGTCTGGACTTCGCTGGACTTGAACTTGTTTGTCTAATGCTAGTGGGGTTTTGCTGGGAAATTAGTGGAGTGGCTACTACACTTGTCTTGCTTGTGAGTTTCCAGAGGCAGCTAGTTTTATCACTGTGAAGATGAGATGCTACAGCACTCTTTGTTCTGACCCAACAGAGATCTCATTATACTCTTCTATACATAAGCAATTAAATAAATGGTGAAAAGCTTTCCCTCAGTTCTTGGCCTGAATCCTGCTGATACTCTTAACTAGAACAGACCCTTTAAATCAATAGGATCTACCTACAGGTTGCAGTGTTCGACAATTGGTTCAGAGCATCTAGTTTGCACTAACATGAGCTAGGCCCTTATCTGCAATGCTTCTCATATGGAAGGTGGTTTTGATCCCATTTTATACACACCCACATGCACACGCACACCTGAAATTGTTGGGAAATGTGAAAGGTAATAGTGAATCTCTCAAGCAAAGTAATCATATTGTCATGGCAAAAGCTGAAACACAACCAAGCCCAACACCTTCTCCTCCTTCATAAGGTCTATCAGAGAAAGAGATAAACTAAGGTCCAAAACACACAGCAGAAATAATGTTTGAAACTGCTTTAACTGCCCTGGCTCAGTGCTAGAGAATCCTGGGAGCTGTAGTTTATTGTGGCACCAAACCTCTCTGACAGAGAAGGCTAAATGCCTCACAAAACTACAGCTCCCAGAATTCCCTAGCATTAAGCAAGGACAGTTAAAGCAGTCTCAAACTGGATTATTTCTGCAGTGTGTTTTGGACCAGTCTTCTTTGTAAAATATATAAAACTGGTAAAATTAATTACTTGTGCATAATCACATGCACAGTCTTGTCAAGGAGACAGAAAGAAGACAAAATGGCTGCAGATTAGTGTGCTGCAGGAAGAGAGAGTGTGGAAAGGCAGGGAAATGAGAAGTTGGCAAACTAACAATTAGTGAATACAGGCATGTAAAGATTGCTAACTCTAATGGAATCTTCCCCATTCATCTCACAAATGCAATTGATATGCATGCAGGTGCATTTATGTATTGGTCATTTGTTTTCTTGATGTCTGGTAAGATGGATTTCATTTATTTGTGAAGTAGTCCTAAATTACCCAATAAATCAGCACTTACTCATTTTCATGCTTTGCATTTGAACAACTTAAATGTGGTTAGCAGTTTTCCCTGCATTTGAATGCTCGTTTGTCTCAACATGAGCAACAGAGGTATTTTTGTTTTTGTTTTGTTTTATGCCGAATGGACTTCCCCACCCATATTAAAATAAAAGGACTTGGTGCAGTGTCATACACTTATTCTACAAGTTAAGTTTAACAGGTTGAATATTAGTTTTGAGAGCAAGATAAACATCCACCCTGGTAGCTCCTACAAACTGATTCTTGGCAAGAATCCTGGCAAGCTTATCAGGGGGCAAGGCAGGCATCACAGGCAGAAACTCCTGTAGCCATCCAATCCAGGTGCTTCTTTCAGCAGAAAAAGCTTATATGGAGGAAGGGGAGATCATGGGTGCCTTATGCTTTTTGGGAGGCTGTGGTGCAACATCTCTTTTTCTTTGAAGGGCCTAGTACTGAAAGAAAAAGGGATGAGTGAGCAAAAATCTATACCAAGGCAAAAACAAAACTGTAGCCATAGTCATCTTCTTTCCTCTTTTGATCCCTGATTTGCCTATACTAGGGTGAGAGATGGTAGCAACTGAAGCTCTGTAGTCAAGCAGTCCTCCTTCCCATGCAGGACCCCTGTTTTTGTTTAAAATACCTAATATTAGCTTTGGTGGGGCCTCGCTTTGTACAGGCACCATGACTTGTAGCAATGATTTCCAAACTGCCAGTTTGGAAATCATTGCTACAAGTCATGGTGCCTGTACAAAGCACCATGGTGCCTGTACAAAGCACCTAAAAACTGTACAAAGCACCAGTACAATGGTGCCTGTACAAAGCACCTGTACAAAGCACCATGGTGCCTGTCAAAGCACCTAAGAACTTAAAACTTTAAAATGTTTAATTCTATTTTAAGGCACACTTTTTGTATGTTTTAAATTGTATTGTTCTTTTAAATTGTGAACTGCTTTGAGTCCCAATTTGGGGTCTAAAGCAGGATATAAATCATCGTCATCATCATCATCATCATCATCATTCATTGGTTTCTCATTGAGCAGTTTAGCAATGGTCAGACAATCTCTCTCATGACCACCACTTGATTCCTGGAAAGGCACAACTATAGGGAAATACAGTGCCCATTTTGTTCAACTGTGTTGACAGGTAATAGCCCATATTAACATTCTCCCAGAATTGTAAAGTATGAAGCAGACAGCAGCAAATTTGAAGGAGTCTGCAGTAGACATATGATTGTGTAAGAGTTTCCCAGGAAAGGGAAAAAATGTGAACCATTAGTGTCCATCATGTGAAGAATCTGGGTTTGGGAGCTCATGGACTGGAGGAGCTTTTTCATAATCACCACTGTTGGGTCTTACATATTTTTCATCAGGATTTTAAATGGCAAAATGCCTCATGACAACACTTGAGTTACACAGCTTGAGTTACCATAATTTTATGGCACTGTGATGCCACAATGCATTCACTGTTCTTAAAAAGCAAAACATATAATTATCTCAATGACTCAGGAACAATCTTGATTCAAAAGGCAAGATACATTCCTTCTTTTTAGCTACCTTTCCCCAATAGTTTCTAGCAAGTGTTACATTATTGAGCTGAGATTATTTTCAGGTTATGTTTGCTCAATGTTAATAAGCAAGAGACAAGAGAAAATAAAGCAGTTCAATATAAATGTATATGAAGCATTAGTTCCAGTTTATTATAGCATCGTGTGCTTGTGGGAATGAAGGTGGTAGTGAATTAGTGTAAAACAGAGGTAAGTGATTTAAAGAGTGGTAAAAGAGAATAAAGTGTTGAATCCTTTATCTGATCATACCTTTTCTGCACAAAATTGTTCCTGCCCAGCCATTTTTTCTCTCTGTAAAAACAAATTATAATCTCAGATAGCAGTGGGAGGAAACAATACATAAAAGATCCTTTCCATCCCTATCATAATTTCATTACACTATTTCCTTGCTGTGCATTCTAATGTTACTTGTATATTTGTATACAAATAATTGTATTTCACTGTAATTCATTCCTTTATGAAAAGGTTGCAGCATAATTAGGTGAAATCAAAATTATAACACAACAGTAATCCTTGTGTTAGAGATGAGTGGCCTCACTACATAAGCACTTTTGTGTCTTTTGAAAGGAACTGAAAGAAACTGGTTAGTTTTGAATAATGAGAGACTGATAATTAAATTATAACTATAATGGAAATCATTGACCTGCTTGAGTCCTGACACAGTAACTGTAACTATGGGGTTGTGCATACGAGGAGGAAAAACCAGTCTGATCTCAGTTTTCCCAAACCCGTTGGAAATCCCACTGCCCACATGTCCTGCTCCCAAGGTGAGCCCATGGGCAATTGGCACCATGCAGTGTCAAGCTGCATTTCTTGGGGTTTTTTGTTTTGCTTCCCCCCCCATGCATGTGCATCATCACATGAATGCACCACCTGAGACCAGAATTACTTCCTCTTCCAGCCCAACTGCCAACCTATTGAATGCCCCATGTGACCAGCGACACAGTCGCACAAGTGATGTACCATCCGTCCAGTGCTTTGGTGTGCCCAGTGACACATTGGCAAAGCATAATCATGGAGGCTCCCCATGCATGCCCCCCTGTTGTACTGTCTGGTTTGTGTATGTTGCAATTACATCCATTGCACTATTGAACACCTGCTGTGTTTGTCTTGTGTTCCCATCATGGGTGTGTGACAGCTCAATGATGTGATGGGTTGAGGGTGTAGCTGGCTGCTCATGCACCTGTTTTCTCAAATGGAGAAACTATATGGTGAACAATGATGCTGGTGGCTGCATCTCACTGATCCCAGAGTGCATGCTCCAAACTGCTTCCATATGCCACTGGAGCTTTTCCACATTCGCACACTCACTCCATGCTGTTTATATGCTAATGCGATGATGCACATCTTTCATGCTAAAGTGGAGTATCAAGACTTCTTTTTGCTCTGGTTTTTATCTCCAGAGAGCAGCTTTGTGTTTGTTTCTACCCAGTTTGGCATTGTATATCATATGAACAGGTAGGCTTCAAGTTTGTTTTAAGCCACTTTATTTTGCCAGTTCAGACAACCACTTTAAAACATTACATTTTAAGATAACTTTCCAAGCTCTGGGTCTGTTAATATAATGTCAGTTTGACCCTAAAGGCAAATGATTTAAGATGCATGGTTAGTCACCCTAATTATTCAATTTTAAAAACTAAAATGCAGTGTGTGTGCATGTGTAGATATATTCCAGTTCAGCAGTTTGTATTGCCAATCTTCCTTTGTAGTTCTTTTTTTTTTTTAATTCAGGGACCACTGTCCCAAGGTCCAATATCATAATAACATTTTTAACACAGCTTGATAAAGAATTCTTCCTTATTTTAAACTACTAAGAAATATATCTGCCAACTTAATTTTTGGCTGAGGAGGAATAGGAAGGAGAATTGATAGCTGAAATATGAGGGAGTATCATAAAATAATATGATATGCTATTATGGTATATTGATGAAATTTTGTCAGTGTCACCATTGGTCCCTAACTGCATGATGTTGAGAAAATAAGCTCATTTTGTCCTTTGTTTTTGTTACAGGTTGTGCCAGAAGTGACTAAAGTATAAGATGGAGAAGTACAAGGGGGTATCGTAAAGTAATAATTATCACCAGGAAATTATTGTTGTATATTGATGAAATTTTGTGTGTGTTATCATCACCAAGTGACTTTTTCTTTTCCCAAAAATGAAAAATC
>CM034706.1:76250061-76268238 GCA_020142125.1 Phrynosoma platyrhinos | reverse complement strand
CATTCATGAAATGGAGAGTGGTTTAAGGTGCAATATGCAGACTTCTACAATAACGGTATTCTGAAGGTCAAGAAAAACTGGGGGAAATGTGTAAATCTGGATGGTGACTATGTAGATATAAGTTAGCAACTACAAATCAAAACAAACTTCTGTCAAAATTTTTTAAAGGTGTTAATTAAAATTTTATGATACCCCCTCGTACTTTAAAGAAACATAAATAATAAATGCAAAGATAATCTATTGTAACTGCAGGTCAAGGTAATAATTCATATTCATGATGTATGCAGTAAATTAATCCAAGTTCAGGATGTGTATAATTTATAAAGAGAACCTACTTTATCAAGATGATTTTGATGGCTCCATTGTTTTGAATGACGAGGCTGGGGTTGTTTGAGTTAAAAGTGATGCTGGAATTCTTTGAGCTTTTGATTATTTTGTGGTCTTGTTGTGTCATCATGTATTCATTTTGGTTTCATGTATTATTTAACTCTACTTTAAAATAACATAAAAGTGCATAATGAAGCCATTCAGGGTAAATTAGTACTCTTGACACCTTCCAAATATTTAAATTTCATTTAGGAACAACTCCAGGAAAAAAAGTATGTTGATGCAACAAAAAATATGGCAAAACAACAATCAGCAACAACATAAAAATAGGAAGCAAGTATTTGATCCATGCTTTACAGGCCTTTTGTCCTGTTCATTCTTTAAATGCAAATGTCATTTAGAAACAAACAGGATGATAGATGGTTTGGGTTGTAAGCAGCAGTCAGAAAGGCCCAACAGAAGGATCTCCCATCATGACTGGTATTTTTCCAACAGTGGTCACAGGGACTGTCCTGCTTATCAAGCTGAGGCCTCCTAGCTACACACTGCTTCTCTTCTACAATCAGTCAAGGCATTCTCAGATGTGGTTCTCCCAGAAATTGACCACATCTAAGGGAAGTGTTTGAACAGGCTGGTTTTGCCAACATCACTCTTTGGGTATGTGTCTGTTCCTCATCCTATTCAGCTGTGCTACACAACAAAAGAAGGAAAGCAAAGTGGATTGTAATGGCCAATAGATGTGATGCAGAAAAAGCCAGCATCTTAGGATGTTGAAAAGCAAGATTATTATATTATTGAAAATAGCACAGTGTGATTTGGCCTGGAAATATTTTTATGGCTTTCCTGTTGACATGTGGAAAACTGAGTTGGAGAAACCCAGTTGTGTGTAAATCTCTTCCTGTTGATGTGTCTGTTGTCTGAATGCAACACCTTCTTCCACAAAATCTTATGCAACCACCTTATTGTGGTCTGGATATGACCCTAGCTTCTCAAGGTCTATGCCAGTGTAGTGTAAACTCTGGAAAGTGACTTGGTTAGTAAAGATTTGAGTATGGGTCCAGGGACAGACTGTATGTCTGTTGTATGCACTTAAGAAACCAACATCTGGAAACTAGCAACACCTACAAAATCTCAAATTTTCAACATATTCAAATTATAGAAGGACTTTAATATACAGTCACTGAAAGAAAGGGGAGGAGAATGGGGTAGCCAAAATATTTGGGGAGTGCTCCCTATTATTCTCAATATAACTTCACTCTGTTTTCATTCTTATGTGGCATATCAAAGATAAGAATCCAATCTTGTGTGTGTCAAAGCAAAGGTTACATAAGGTCATGGTGTCATCACTATTAATTTTTCCCAACTGATTTTTTACAAGTAGACATTAATTAAGTTGTTTTATCAGCATGAAACATATATGATCTAATTGGCTCACCTGTGGACACTCCATGTAGACTGAAGTTACAAAGAAAGGTCAGAAATCAATGAACAGATGGCATCTGGTAAAAGCAATTAAGTGCTGAAAATTCCATCTTTCTTTACACAAGCTGCACAAAATGCTTAATCAGGCATTTGACCACTGAGATCCAGCATTAGCTTTCATGTTTTCCTTTTCACAGTTATAATATATTTTGTAGTACAAATAGATGCCTTTCTACTCTTGAATAAAATATTATCAGATTTTTTTTTTAAAAAAAGCAAAATAGAAATATTCCAAAAGCAGAAAGAGTATTTTTTGTTGAAGTTGGAGCCATTTGAATTTACAATGTTGTTTTCATTATGCAAAACATGCCTACAGGGAACTACTTTGTCTAAAACCTAATAATTCACATATAATTTGCCACCAGTCTCTTGCACTTTAGTCCAAGCACAGTGGATTGCAATCCTTATTACACATCCATAAGTGCAAGGAAACAAACAGCAAAAGTGGATCTTTAGAGGAATAATAGAGCAGGGGATGTGAAACAGTTGATAAGAAAAAAAAGGCATCTGAATATATCAAGAGAAAAGAATCCCTTAAGATTTAACAGAATTATTCACTTTGCTTCAGTAAACTGTGACTAGGATCAAATTAAGCTGCAGGTAATGCTACCCACCTACAAACAACTCTCGCTTAAGAAGGTGCTTCTTTGATTTAAATTTAGGAGGCATAGAAAGTGCATTCAGTGTCACACTGTTGATTTCAAGCCAGGCATGAAAGCCTCTGGAGCCCTCATCTTAGTTCATTGCTTACTTGGGTACAGGTAATTATGGGAAGGCAGTCTCCTAGAAAATACAGTCATGCTGAAGAGAAAGCATGCCAACATATTTCTTTTATAATGTTCACATCGTCTCCTAATGAACAGTGCATTAACCTTGCAGGAACCCAAAGTCTGCAAGATTGACTTTGATTTCTGTAGCTCATTTGGACTAAGAGGTCTTTTAATGAGAGCAAGAATCACTAACATTATATCTCAACCAATAATGTCCTAGAATTTCCTTGAATGATTTAGGAGTTTATAGCCTAACTCAATTTTACTGATGGTGGAAAAGGAATCCCTTTTTCTGAATAGGAAAGTATCCAAGTTCTGAACAGGCAAGTGAAGTAGAAGAGGCTACAGTAAAAATTATCATAATGCTGCTTAAAAAAAAAAAAGAAACAATTGTGTTGCTAATATACACTGAGGATAAAAAGGAAATAAGAAAGGAGCCCAAAATGTTGAATGATAACTTGATTTTATGAGTGTATGAAATATTTTGTTACATAATAAGGTAAGTCTAAGGCAATGGTGAGTCATGTTTTCCATGTCAGGAAGGCAACAACTTCACTCCAGCTTTAAGGTGTTGTCCAGGTTGCTGAGCCTATTTTGGGATAGTTTTCAGCGTCTTTAAAATTCATACTTAAACCCAGAGCAGAGTTTCTGCTCAACTGATATGAAAACCATCAGGCTGGGACTCAAGCTGAAGCTGAATTGCAGTCACCCAACAGAAATGGTGGTGATTTGAATATGATAATATCCGTAGCAATCCAAAACATGACTATCCTGTTGGGGATCGGTCACTTTATTTTATGGTGCAATGATCTCCCAATATTAATCTGTCTATTTTCTTTCTCTTTCTCTTTCTCTTCAAGATTATTTTAAATTGGTGACTTTCCTCAATATGAGATGGAAGTTAACAAAATAAAAACAAGCACTTACCTGTCATCCTACTATTGACTGAGGAGTAGAAAGAACAAATGCTTTGCTCCATCTGTTTTTCTGTGTTACTGTGCTTTTTTATTCTACAACTGTTATTGTGGGAAGCTAAACTGAAAAAAGACACCAATTATTTACTTCCTTGTACCTTGCTATGAAATGTTTAACTAATTATTTAATTACTTTTTGAATCTTGCTATGAAATGTTTCTTTTAAAGCTCTGAAATGAAATGCATACCAAAGATCACAGCCCTAAAATTGCTCTCATTGCCAGCCTAATTTCTATGGAGATGTGCCATGCTAGTTCATTATCATAGTTCATAGAATCATAGAGCTGGAAGAGTTCAGTTGCTCCCCACTCAATGCAGGAAATCAAGCTAGATAATCTCCAGCAGGTAGCTGTCTAGCCTCTTGCTGAGGACATCCAGATAAATAGATCATATCATCTCCCTATGTAAGTGGTTCCATGATTGTGTCATGAACCAAGGTTCTCTGTTGTTCTTTTGATCCAGAGAGAAGCTTAGCCATGCTAGACTATAGGATTTTCAACAAAGACACATATGAAACCAGATCTGGGTTTAGACACTATGCATGTAACATTTATTAAGACATAACAAATAAGACAATTATTTCAAGTATCAAGAGTTGTTTCATACACACATGCACACTTACATACTCACACACACAGTTCCTTCGCTGGATGATTGATCAGTTCACCCCGAAGAGTTGGGATGACACCTTGCTGTGGTTCGATGCCAGCAAAGTGAGGCTGGAAAACTCCCTCTTTTTATACCTTGTTCATCTTTCTCTTGAAATTTCCTTGGTTTCCATAGTTTCAAAACATGCCAATGTCTTTTCTGTTTATATTAAAACATCCTGTTATCATGTCTGTTTCTTATCTTGGTGACATTCTGAGCAGCTCAGAGAGAACACCTTGTTTGTACAAATTCCTTCTTGTTTTGCAAATTCTTTCTCTGGTTTAGTCATCATTCCTTAATTCTTCACTTTACGGTCCAAGTCCATCCTTCAGCTATGCATTGCGCATGGCCATTCTTTTTGGTTCAGGATGATGCTTTCAACCAGAACCCACTCATTCATCACAGTTGCACTGCTCTTACTATAAAAAGGTTCCTTCTAATGTTCTACCCTCCTGTAACTTAAACCCATTAGACCAGGTCCTACCTTATGGGACAACTGAAAACAAACATGTATCCTCCTCTCTTTAAGGGTCCTTTAGATATGTAAAGAATGTAATCATATCACCCTTTGATCTTCTCTTCACCCAGCCGAATAAACCCAACTCCATTGATCTTTCTTCAGATGTTTTGTTGTCCATACATCTTACCATCTTTGTTGCCCTTCTCTGAACCTGTTCCAACTCTGAATCAAGCTCCAGAGGCATCTATTGTGCCAGTATATCTTCCACAGTCATGACTTGTGGATAAAATGAAAAGAAGAAAAAAAGACATAATCTGTCTGCATTATACTTTTTAATGTAGAGGCTTTGAATTCTCATAATGACTAAAATGGGTTTTATTTGGTATTGTAAAGCTTCCCTCAGGACTCTCCAGTCAGTTATGTTGATAAGTTATTGTTTTAAGCCTACCCACAAAAGCTTTCATACATCACATATAACCCTGAATCCAATTGTTCACTCCAACTAAGGTAGACTCACTGGACCAATGGGAATTCATTAAATTAACACTTGTGTAAGCCCCATTGATTCAATGGGTCTACTATAGTTGGGAATGAGCATTTGGCTTTACAGTGTTTTATCTGATTGTTTAAGAGTTAAAACTGTAATCATTACTGACATCTTCATTTTATTCATATTAATTCAGCAATGACATGATGCCTGCAGCATGCTGCTTTTTACTAGCCAATATCAGATTGTCGAAATTAGGTTGGCAGATAAAGCATTTTTATAACACCATCAATGTATAAAAGGGCACAGCAATTTCCACAGCCCACCTACTGTGCTATAATTAATAACCTCTCCTTATGGCAAGGACTGTGTTAATGTATAAATTACATTGCAACACTTGACAAATTAAATGCAATTATAAATCTTCCCCTAGACCAATTAGCATTTAAACAACAATTACATGTAGATATCCTTATGCAATGACCCACATAGAATGAAGATCATCTTTGCTACAGAATATTTGCTGGCAAATAGTGTGCCTGCAATGCACAGCCTACTTAGAGATTTTTTTTTTAACTGGATTATACTGCTGCAATGAATGGACACTGGTTTTACTTATAGCACAGAACATAGCCCATTCAAGTAAAAGGGGTACTTCATATTGAAAAGGGCTTGGACAACTAATTAGTTTACACATCTCCTTCCCATACTATCACTGTCCCCCTGCAAATTTTGAAATGTTCAATGAGCAGAACCACTGCAATCTGTGTCCATGAGGAATACACTGTCATTTTCAATATAGTGCACTTGGATTAATTAAATTTGTTTTACTTAAGCCCCACTGAAAACAAACTGAAATCACTCTTTGACTTAAACAGGACTGCTTATGGACTATCATTGATTTCAAGAAGAATACATCTGCCTTGATTTAGCAAGAGTGAAGAGCATATATCTTCATCGTCTGTCTTGCTGTGAGCCACGCAACAAATGTATGCCATGCAAATGGATTTCAGCCATGCCTTCTAGTACATACTCCAGGGATGCATTGCAGTGTCTCTCTCTGTGTTGCTGTCTGCTACCTGTCAACATTCAGGGGTTAGTGGTCAGGCTCCTGTTCTAGTCTCATACACAAGTGTAATTCCACCTTATACTTGTATATGTGTTTTTTTGTCATTGTGAAGACCGGCATTCCTTTCTTCCTTCTGCAATGACCAAAGCCACTGATCCCCATGACTCACCATGTTGCTGATACAGCTGCCTCTGATTGCTGTTCCATTATTGATGCAGAGAGGAAGGGACTGAAGAAGTGCCTGGCTATGTTCCAATAACCAGACATGAACTGATGACATTATCTGATGAGACCTATAGGACTTGTAGATCATGATGAAAGATGCCCTTCATGTGTGTCCAATTTCCCCACTCTTTCCAGCAGTTATGGACTTGCTGTGGGCTGAGGGCCTATGGCAGCTATAGTGAGTCTATGGGGTGGTGACAGGAGAAATGTAATAGATTTCCACATGTGGGACTCATATGCTATACACAGCTTTGTAGGATTTGGGACATTTGGTACCATCCTACAGTACATCTATGCCACTGGGTCCACCAGACATCCTTTGTGGAAAAAGATTGTCCTACCAAAGTACGTATGCTACTTCCAAAGCCTCTCAGCCAGACTTTTGATGGTTTTAAAGAATGGATGCTGGTAGTTCAGATATCAGTTGGGCACTGAGTGTGTTCTGGGTTTTACTATCAGCTTTAAAGGAACTATCCACAGTGTCCAACTTTCACTAAAATATATTTAGGGCTCATTCCCACTTACATTTAAAATGGTTTGCAATTTGCTTTCGCTCCATGTTGGTGAATTGATTCAAACATCTGTCATTCCCACTATGAAAGTGGATCTTTTCATTATTCCCTTCTTTTTTGGTACGATTGTCATTCCCATTGGTTTGTGCTGCTTCAATATCTGCACATCACTGGTGATGCAAGCAGCAACACACTGAGGACAGGGTAATTCAAGGTGCCCAGCGGGGTGTCTTTAGTAACTGAGCCTTCCTCTGCTCCTCAGTAACTCAGGCTGCTCAAGCACACCATCTCCCCTTTGAGCAGCCCAGCTTGGAAACTTTTTTTTTTTTAAATTGAAAGGATATGTGATTCATTGGTTTTGCAACTACTTGCCTTGCTGAGCTGCAGTCCGCCTGTAATTGCAAGTAGTTGCAAATACAATGGATCACATATTCTGTCAATTGTTTAATACAAAAAATATATATAATGTGCCCATAGGTCATACCACAAGCGCAAAGGCAGTGCTGTGAGGGAGGGTGACTGGCTGATTCACCCTCCCTCACAGCTGAGGAAGGATGATAAACACCCCTCTGCCATTAGTCCCTTCCCTCCAGAATGATCCAATTCAGATCCATTGTTCTCACTTGTTGAACACGCTTCAAAATCAATTCTTTTCAAAGGAACCACCAAAAAACTAGTGTCAGGAAACAACAGTTTTTTTGTGTTTGCCTCACTTCATTGTGATTGAAACCAAGCTCAGTAGGATCAAAACCAGTTTCAAGTGGGAAGAACAGTCATATAACCCAATCAGCAATTCGCTTTAAATCATAGTGGGAATGAGGCCTCTGTACATTGGATAGCACTTGCTTGTGCTTTTCCTCCTCTCTCTCTCCCCCCCTCCACTTGCTCATATGTCACATCTAAAATTTCAAAAACTTATTTGCACCCATTTCCACTGAGCCTACTTTATTACTATTCAGGAGTTATAACCAAAGAGCTAAGGAACTCTAGCAATACTAAACTTGTTAAACATTAGGATGATTCCTCTTTCCCTCACTTGATGTCTGTTAAATCTGTCTGCTGGAAACAATAGCTGTGTTTACTAGCAGCAGTCATCTTAGCTAATTTCAAGATAAAGGTTAAGTCTCCCTTATATGAAATTCTGAAATCCAAAGTATTCCAAGAGGGAAAAGTTTTTATCATGGGTAGAGGTGACACCTTTACTTTCTGATGATTCAATGTACACAAACTTTATTAACAAAACAAAATTATTTTAAAATATTGTATAAAACTACCTTCAGGCTATGTCTGTATGATGCATAAATAAATTTTGTGTTTAGACTTGGTTCCCATGTCCAAGTCTCTCATTATATATGCATATGCAAATACAAGATTGGGGAAAAAGGAATGAAAAGTCCTTGATTGATGCTGGGAGTTCTCAAAAAACAGTTTAGGAAAATAAATACCATCTTAATCTCCAGAATAAAATCAGTTTGTACAGGAACAAAATCTGGGACTGGGGTGATTTCTCCTTCCCACTGAAATTCCTATGAAACCTGAAAAGCTAGTATGGAGGGCTGGGGGATTCATTTGAGCAGTATGAGAGGTGATGCAAAGAGAGTGAGCTGGGGGAGGAATCATAGAATCTCTCTCTCTTTACCAAATAAGTAGCTTCTTGAATAGAAGGAAACTTTCTAGTTATATAACACAGTCAATAAGAATCCAGCCCTCTGCTGACAATCCACATTTTCATCAGATACATGCATTAGTTTTATGTTTATGCATGTGTGTGTATATATATATACACACACATGCATATATATACACATATATATATAACCAATAAATGTATCTGAAAATGTGGATTGATAGCAGTATGCAATTTACACACGATTAACATGTTCTAACATCTAAACTCAAAATCAATTCAAATTTCCAGGGCTAGATGAGCTGCATGAAAGAGTATTTAAAGGAACTTACAGATATAATCACAAAGGCACTGTCAGTATTTTTTTTTTTTAAAAAAATTGGACAGTAGGGATCCAGGGGACTAAAGGAGAGCAAATGTTATCACCATCTTCAAAAAGGGCAAAATAGTGACCCAAGTAACTACTGACATTGGTAACATGAAAGATTTTAGAAAAAAACAGCTAAACTTTCAGTCTATTTGTATTTAGAAAAAAAAATGTTTTTTAAAATAAAACATACTTTCTTTATTAAATTGTAAACATAACACCAAGCAAAATTAACAATGATATCTTCCACTACTATCCCCCCCCCACACACACACACAATGAATTCTACAATGAAAAGTGAAATTATCCAGATTCGTCCTCCAACCTGCAGTTATTGCTGCCATTTTACCCTGTATTTATCTGGCACGCTAATATCTTTTTTTTTTTTTATCATTAACATACTGATGTTTGAATTTAATACAAAACTGTGTTGCTCTGGAAAATCACTATGCAAAGGGATCTTGTAGCACTTTTCAGTATAACTGAAAGAGAGGAATTAATAGCATGAGCTTTCATAATAATAATAATAATAATAATAATAATTTTCAAGGCAATCGGAGCGGGGTACAGCAAATTTTAAAACAGACAATTTAAAACATTCTCACATCCCATAGACTTGAGCCTCTTTCTCAGATGAATGGGGAAGAGTGGAAAATAGATAGAAGTCTGTATGATGCAATGTCCATAGGAATGCAAAACTTTGTGAGTGTGGAGATCAAGTGACAAGTTCAGTTTTCACTATGGTTGTTGGGAGACAAAGCAGGAAGAACAATGTTGCCTAAAGTCAAGGTGAGTGGATAACCATATGAATGAGTATTGGGATGTAGTGTAGGAGCCAAAAAAAGAAGACATGATGAACAGGCCAAGAGAGCCCCCATGAGGTTGTGGAACTGTTGAGTGTTATAACTGTTGAGTGTTACCATTGTCCCTGTTTGACCCACTGTTGATGGTTGCAGCTTCTTGATGTATTCCAATTATGCTGTTTCTTTTTCCAATTTTTCTTTATAGGTTTCTTTTGTTGTTGTTGTTCAAGGACCTCAGAGCAGTGGAGACTGTCTCTTACTCATTACAGACTATAGGTTGCCCACAGGATATGTTCTGAGAAGTATCATGTATCAGCAAAACAGGAAATGATAGCAAACCCCATTAGTTTCAATGGGAGGAATAAGGGAGGTACTGAGGAGAGGGTAGCAAAGAGGAGAGGCAGAAAGGTAGGCTACAGGATCATCCCTGCAGAGTGAAAGACTCAGTGCCAGCAAACCCCAGCTGCCAGTTTTTCATGAAGAAAAAAGGTAAAAAGAGGGTAAAAATTAGAGATGGCTTAAAATCCAGTTTCTCTGGAGGATGAGCTAATCAGTGCCTGAGGTTAAGAAACTGTCACATCCTTCTGGAGGTAGGCAGGACCCACCATTCGAGAACCTAGGATTTAAATAAAATGATTGGCTTTATTTACTCAATAAGGTATTAAGGGACACTTTTTCCATAATAGCCATAAACCATATACTTTTATACCATGCAGTTAGTAAATTACTGTGACCATCTTTTCATCCTCAAGCCACTACGATTCAAGCTTCCAGAATGCAAAATATTGGAGGTCTTTCTATAAAATACTGTTATTACCTCTTCAAAAAGACCTAGTAGGTACAGCTTGGGATCCATCACAACTAGCATCTTCAGTATAAAGGAATGTTTTTGAATAATTCAATCCCCAAAGGAACTAATGATTGGGTAGTCCCAACACATATGCTACAGGGTGGCCCTAGAACCACAGCCCTCCAACAAGGCCCTGCACCTTTAATTCTGGAGATGAAATGGTGTTGTATACCATTACATTATCTTCTTTCTTTCTTTCTTTCTTCCTGCCTTTCTCCCCAAAAGGGACCAAGGTGGCTCATAACATAAAAACACATAAAAACAAATCAAAACAACATTTTCAAAAGCAATTAAAATAGCCTAATTAAAACAGTAAAAAGTTAAAATTTAAACATACAAAATTTAAAACATAACAAAGGTTAAAAATAATCTAAACCACCACTACCCCAACAAAACCAGGCCTGCATGATTTTTAAAAAGCTTTCTGAAATAAACATGTTTTTGCTTGCTTGCAGGGAGGGGGAGTCTAGCCTCCTGTGGAAGGGAGTTCCACAAGGTGGGAGCAACCACTGAACAGGCTCTCTCTCATGTTCTTACTAAATGAGCCTGGGATGGTGGTGGGACCGAGAGAAAGCCTTCTCCTGAGGATCTTAGGGCTCTAGGTAGTTCATATAGGGAGATACGGTCTCTCAAATAGTTTGGACCTAAGCCAGATAGGGCTTTATAGGTCATGGCCAGCACTTTAATTTGTGCTAAGTAATGAACTGGTAGCCAGTGAAGCTGTTTCAGTACAGGAGTTCTATGCTCCCTATAACTGGCTCCAGTCAGTGTTCTGGCTGCAGCATTTTGGACCCACTGAAGTTTCTGAACAGTTTCCAAAGGCAGCCCCACATAGAGTACATTACAGTTGTCTAAACAGGATGACAACAACATATGACATAATTTTAATGGATGTTACTAAATATTGGCTGAAAAAAGTAGAAAGTGTTTTTGGAACAATATTTTGGGCTAGATTCTGTCTGGTATGACTGACTCTCAGCTCATTTTAAGTCCTTCTTGTAGTTGTTTTATTGAAAAGGCCATACAATCTGGATACTATTCCCTTAAAATTGTTAATCATATGCAGAGCCAATTGATTAAATCTTAATTTTAAATAGTTATCTGTTTTATTTGTACTTGCTCTACCAAACTTTTAATATGAAGACATTTAAGACAATTAATCTTTTGTGGGTAGAGAAGTTGTTCCATCTGTTCCAAAGTTAAAAGCTTCTTCCCCCAATAAAAATTAATAAGTCTGTGTAGATTACACTTTCTCCAAATTGTCCAGTTAATGGATCCCAAACCAGAAAATGATAGAAAGTATCTTACTCATATTAGAGAAGTTACTGGGGATATCTTGTACTTGAAAACTTCAATATACTTTGAAAGGACAATGTGATTATTAAGAGCAAGTATGAATTTCTCTAAAACAAGTTATGCCAAAGTGATCTCATCTCTCTTTCTCTTCTTAATAGAGTTACATTCTTGTAGATCAGGGGAGTGCTGTGGATGTAGTATATTGTCCTGTTTGGCCTTGGGAGACTAGCCAAACCTCAGTCCAGAGATTCAGCATTTCCAGCACTGAGGGAGAGGGAGAAAAGAAGCTTGTTTTATCAAGTCATTTGGCAACAAGACCCTGTCCAAGTTTGTGACAAAGTTCTAGTAAGTCCAGTGCAGCAGGTTTAAAGAGCAAATCTGAAAGAGTAGTCCAGGTCCAAGCAAAGTTTCAGGCAACAGTGAGGCATATCTTGAGGCACGAGGGATGGTTGGCAACCATGATGGACCAAGGGAGGTGCTGGGATATTTACCATCAGGGTCTCACAGGTGCTTCTGGTTAGCAGCCTGCCTCCTACTTAACTGTAGAGATCGCCATTGTCTCTCTTTTGCCTGAAATCTCACTGTGGGAATAGGAACTGGTAGGTCTTGCCTGGGTTGAGGGAAATTTGCTCCTGAGAACTTGGTCCTGGTACTGGCTGCAGACTTACCTCCAGAGGCTGCTGGAGTGGCTGTGATCCTGCCATGTCCCCTGGGCTCTCAGCCTCTTCCTCAGTCTCAGAGGACATGTTTGGCTCTAGGGAATAAGACATGACATTTATCCTGATTTCAGTAAGGCTTTTGATATGGTTCTCCATGATACTCTTGCAGGCAAGCTGGTGAACTATGGCTAGACAGTATTACATTTAGATGGATATGTAGTTTATTGACAGGCAGAACTTAGAGAGTATTCACCACTAGTTGTCTTCATCTTGGAAAGAAGTAACTAGTGGGGTGTCTCACGGTTGTGTCCTGGGCCCAGTGTTTTTTTAAATATCTTTATAAATGACTTAGATGATGGATTTGCAGATGACACCAAATGGGGGAAAGAAAGGGAGAAAATTCAAGATAGCCTTGACAGATTGGAGAGCTGGGCTAAAACTAATAAAGTGTTTTTCAACAGGGATAAATATAAAGTACTACATCTAGGAAGAAAAAGTGAAATGCACAAATATATGATGGATAATACCTGGTTTGAAAGTGGCGTAAGTGATAAGTGATACAGGTGGTCTTAATAGATTGCAAGCTAAGCATGAGTCAACCATGTGATATGTACCAAAAAAAATTCAGTGAAATTCTGGGTTTCATCAACAGAAGTATAATATCCAGATCTAGGGAATTAGTAAAGGTAAAGATTTCCCCTTTGACATGCTTGTCAAGTTGTGCCTAACTGTGCGGGGCAGTGCTCATCTCTGTTACTAAGCTAAGGGAGCCAGCATTGTCAAAGATGACTCTGTGGTCATGTGGCCAGAATTATTGCATGGAATGATGTTACCTTCCCATTAAAGTGGCACCTGTTTATCTACTTGCACCTTTACATGCTTTTGAACTGCTAGGTTGGCAGAACCTGGGAAGATTTAGTAGTCCCACTCTATTCTGCCTTGGTTAGACCTCATATAGAATACTGTGTCCAGTTCTGGGCACCACCATTCAAGAAGAATATCAACAACTTGTAATGTGTCTGGAGAAAGGTGACCAAGATAATGAAGTTCTGGAAACCAAACCTTATGAGGAATGACTGAGGGAACTGGTAGGTAGAGAGATCTTACTGAAAAAAAGTTGTCAGCATAAGCTTTTGTAGCCTTAGGTCTATTTTTTTAGATGCATTTGGTGGCGGGAAAGCCAGGGGCAGACCTATATATGCCATTCATGTGTGAGAATGTCTATTCCAATTCAAAATCCTTTGTGTGTGTAAATGAAGTGGCAAGTTCAGTTTTAAAGATGGTCGTTGGTGAACAAAGCATGAGGAAACTAGCCCGAGGTGAGGAGAATAAATGAGTGTGGGAAACAGAGAGTGATTTGATGAACTGGTCAATGGTGCCCTCATGAGGATGAGGGTTAGATAGTGTTTAAATGTGTGTAGTGTGCTAGGAAACCATTATCTATGTTCAGTACTTTCCTGATTGACTGTCATCTGTGTATGAATTCCAGTTCTACTGTTTGTTTCTAATCTCCCTTTGTAGTTTTTGTTTTGTTTGATTTTTTGTTTCAGGATTGCTGTTCTGAGGCCAAAGATATAATGCCCAGGGAGACTGAAATGTTCTTCCACTGGTTTTTGTGTATTCTCATTCCTAATGTCTGATAACTGGGTATGTCTAGCTTGCAGAAGAGAAGCCTGAGAGGTGACATGATAGCTATTTTTAAATTTCTGAAGGAATGTAATGGAGAAGATGGATCCAAATTGTTTTCTGCTGTTCCAGAGACTAGATCATCATCCAATGGATTCAAATTACATGAAAAGAGATTCCACCTAAATAGCAGATTTTTTTTTACAGTAAGAGATTTTTGAAAGTGTAATATACTGCCCCAGAGCATGATAGATTCTCTATTTTAAAGGTCTTGAAACAGAAGACATGGGATGGGCATCTTTTGGGGTACTTTAATTGAGTCTTTCAGCCTAGAAAGTGGTTAGACCAGATGTCCCTAGTGGTATTTTCCAACTCTTAAAGTTCTATGATTCTACAATCCAGGACTGAAAGTACATCAGAGGAGCTCTTACATCCTTAAGAATCCTTTAAAAGGGATAAAGTTTAATAAAGCACATTAGAAGAGCAAAAATAAGTTGTTCAAATTAATTTATTGAAACATATTTAAGGCACATCACTCTTTAATATCTCAGTTATTAACAGCTGCTACATTAATCATATGGAACAGAAATGCAAATGTTTGACACAATTAATAATTGAATATGAGAAACAGTGTTTATCAGAGAAAGGAGAAATAAATACCAACATCACAACTATCACCAGCCTACTGCTGCCATTTGTTCTTTCATACATTATTTGTATCCAATAGTAGCTGCTAAGGTTCTCGTGCCAGGAATGCTGGTAAGCTTGAAGTTAAAATTACATGTGATGTTGACTTTTGCTGCTTAAATGCTAAATTCATCAGCTATCAGGAGGCAGTTTGGTGGAGTGGAATGAAGCAATGGAAAGCAATTGTGCTCAAAATGATCTCTGGCTAAATGGAATTTGGAAAGTGTCCCAGGCATTACAATGTAGCCTTCAGTGGGCCAAATTGCTTGTCTGTTCATCCAAAAGCTTGCTGGAACACAAGCTTACAGACACTTTGGCTGCATGAAAAGAGGCTTGTAGTCCATTAGGGACTCTGGCTTCAGGAATCTGATATCAGTGGCTTCCTCTGAGCCACTGCACATTTTTCCCAATTACTTCATTTAGCAAGGTTTCTTAAAATGTCCAAGTCATTCTGAATCAACAGTTTCATTGCACCATAGTACTTCTGTCTGACAAAAGAGAAAGAAAGGAAATTAAATAATGTGCTTTTCTGTAATTAAAATGCCCCTTTTCTTTTAAAGGATTGCATATCAAGTGCTAAAATGTGGTTAGACAAGCCTTCTTTTGGAAGTTGAAAGATGAAAATTTTCTCAAGGATATCAAAATACGCATCAATTTGTATCATTCCTTCAGCATTCATTGGTTTAGGAGACTGTGACTGGACAACATCCAGTCCAGGTGAGTAAGAGAAAATGTTAAAGACACACATGGGCAATTTATTGTGTTTTACTGCGGACTCTAAATTTCAGTTGAAACTTTGAATACATTTCTAGCTATCATGACTGCAAAGGATTTCCAGTGTTCCAAATTACAAGAGATCAAAACATGGATAGAAAAAGCCCTGCTACTGAAGTTTTCACATGAAAAGGGTGACCATGACAGCAATGGCAAGGACTGAGCTAGCATGTTGCTGTCCCCACGAATGCTCATTAAACAATAAATCTAAGTAAGAATAATGTTAAGAATAGGGGTACTATAGAAAGCCCTGTATTATGTTAACCAGAACTACATTTAGCCATCCTATTTCAGAACCTTATGCAAACTGAAGAGTGCATGTATCTCCTATGACTGTGGGACCCCTAGTTTATCTTAAAGAAGGTAGTTCCAAATACATCTGTACTTATGAATACCTCAGCATGTTGAGCACAATCATGCCTGAAGGGCATTAATTTGTGGTATGTATGACAATGTTCTAGGTACATACCTATGTGCACTGGATTGGGACCTGCTTCTAAGGCAGGGGTAGGCAACCTTTCCCCTTTAAGGGCCGAGGGACTTCAGCCCCCAGAAGCCTCAGCCACGTTAGCCAATAGTCCCATGTTGCCCAATAGCTCCTGGGATTCTGGGAGCTGAAGTCCCTCGGCCCTTAAAGGGGAAAGGTTGCCTACCCTTGTTCTAAGGTGAGAACACTTACAAAGCTATTTATTCCTGTTTAATGAAATGAGGATAACCTGGGAGGTAAAACTGGATAATATCCTGCAAGGTTTGTAGACAGGAACTCAAATGCATCTCACACTCAATCTCTGAGAACATCTAACAATATTGCATAAATTCTGAAATATCAAAATCAAGCAGAAACAATTTTGTCAGAAGAGTCTGTCTAAACAGCTTAGCCAGATTATTTAGTGTGAAGGCCAAAATGAAATACTAAAATAATTTCATTAACAGTTATTTTCAAGGAATCTGCCAGAAATGTTATTTCATAGCCAAAGAAAAATATAACCATAGAAAGAAGCTGATGATCCATGTCTTTTATTTCCAAGGCTGACCCTGATCCACAGATAGAAATAGAGTATCACATGGGTTATCACATATCATATGGGTTATCCCATAGAATTTCCAATTATCTGTAAATCTATTATTTCAATAGAAAACATAGTTACTAAAACACCCTGCCAATTGCAGTTTAAGAACTCATTGAAACAGCTTTAGAACTTCTAATGTGAGTATAAAGCCCCATGATAGAAAAGACGCCAGTAAGTTCTCACTGATGAGCTTTACCCTTGATGAGAACATTGCTGCCTTCAGACTCTCTATCCTTCCTAGCATTGCATCATGTTTTACAACATCTTTCCATCTATTGTACAGTTTTTTCTCCCACACACAATATACTACAAATGGCTGTCTAAATAAAATCCAAGTTTTAAAATCTACCCCTATATTTGTCTTCTGTCTTGCTGTACTGTAATACACTGTTGCAAGAATGTTTCAAGACTGATTCTGAGCATCACAAAAGCAGGGGTGGAGTATCCACCCTTGGATTTTATGTTAGCCCTCAGTTTTAAGGGAGACACCTCTACAGCCTATTCAGGTTGTATAAGAACTATCCGGGTTTGAATCTCTGTTTGGAATAGGGCCTTATCACTTGTACAAACTGGAGCAGGATGGAGTCATTGACTGCTGTTAAAACTGTGAGTTCTCTGCCTGGCAATAAGAGAGCTGCTAGTCATCTCTGCCAGAAAGCTGATTTTAATGTCAGCAATATTGCTCTTATGACATTTCTTTATATTTGAATTTTTCCTTGTGCCAAGATATCATTCTGGTTATAAAAGAATTCATCAAGCAACCCCAACATTTCTTCCCAGAAGTCTGCATCAGTCTTGGGAATAGAGGAGATTATGTATTGAAGTAATCACTGAGCAGACCACTATTGATGCAACCACCATATATTACAGAACATTTGCTCATTTTTTAAAAATGAAATTCTCATTTATTGAAATGTGACCAGTGCATCTGACCAAGCAACCTTTTGATAAATAGATTTTCTTACTGTGGAGGATTTTAGTTTGTTTCTTGCAAATACTTTGTTCACTTTCTAGGCTTGTATCTGGACTTTTGTTTGCTGGAAGCCCCTCAAGATATCTAGCAACAAGTGAAAGTGGGCATAGCATCACATATCATAATAACTATCAACCTTTTAAAAGATGCAGATAATTTCTGCATTATATGAAGGGATGATGATGGTAGCAGATTTCTGTTCCAGATACCATAGATATTGCTGCTGATGTGGCTGATTTATCTACTATTCTTTGAAGGTTCAATGGAGAACAAAGAAAGTGATAACAAGTTCCATTCATGCTCATAACTCTCCATATATGCCATTTTGGTGAGAGAAAGAAAGGTTAATTTCCTAACTGGCTCTCAACCATTACTGGTACTTGGAACTATAGGTCCCAGAGGCTGATATGGCAAAGTGCATACATGTGAAATAAATAAATAAATAAAAACTACAAGGCAAGCTCTAGCATTAGAGGCCTCCCCCCCCCCCC
>CM034706.1:76172457-76184404 GCA_020142125.1 Phrynosoma platyrhinos | reverse complement strand
CCAGTCCTGAAAAACACCAAAATCAAGACCCAGAAAAATGCAAATGAAAACTGCCCTGGATCAGGATTTTTCCCAGCAGACAGTGGATCACTAAATAAATAGACACAAATCCTCCTTGCATATCCTCCCACCCTGAGGCCTTGCAATTCAACAGCAGAACAATGCACAGATTAATAATCACTCCTCCCAACCTAGGATCGCACAGTATATAAATATATATATGCCCCACTCACTTTCATTCCAGCATTCTCTGAAGATGCCAGCCACAGATGCTGGCAAAACACCAGGAATAAACTCTTCTAGAACATGGCCCGATAGCCTGAAAACACATAAAAAGCTAAGTATCTGGTTGTATTTATATAGTTGGATACACAAGAAGACAAAAAAGAAGATATCCTCTAGAATGTGCTGGAGTTTTGGAGGATGTTGTCATTTTGATCTATATAGTGGCAGAAATGCAACTGAATGTGCTTGGGTATCCTCTTCTTCCTCCAAATTCTAAATGGCTGTGGAGGCATGATGTGGTAAATGACAAATAGGCTGTGTGCATGCAGGCATTACTCAATAAAGGAGGTATCAGATTCCTCTTTGCATAATGACCTTAAACAGACAGGAATTTATGCTGTGCAATATGCCCAGAAGACATATTTTAATATTGAGAAGGTGTAGTGGCCTGTCCTGTTCTGTGTTCCATATCACCAGACAACAACTGTGTTCCATGTCATCTTCTTTATTTTGCTGAGCAAAGCCTTGCTTTGATTCTGCTAAATCATGTGTCTTGTATATTTGCCAACCTAAATATCTGTAAAAGATAACATGTGGCTGGTAAAACACAAGGACAAATCTAAACACTTAGAAAACATCACAGCTGACCTAGACCAAGAGATGGCTGGGAAAGCACAGGGAGGAATCTAAACACTTAGAAGCTTACACAGCTGACCTAGACTAAGAATCATAATATATGGCTGGGACAGATTTGGAAGAAAAGAGATAGCAGCTGATCTATATTAAGAAATATAACAGCATCTGCAACAGTGTAATATGGAATCTAAAGATAGCAGACTTGGAAGTGATGCCATGCCCATGGCTAACACCTGCAAAAAAACAACCACCTGATTGATGGCCTGGGAGGGGAATGATCTGGAAGTGACATGATATTGGAGAAACCTATAAAATTCCTAGAAATTAGCACAAGGTTGGAACTTCAGCATGGATTAGCAGGCTTGAGGTGCTGTGCTCCTGAGTGGCTACAGAAGAGGTTCACTCTGCTGCCATTGCCTCAGGGTTCCCAGCAGCTGAATGGAGATGTTTGCTTTGTATGATTTATGCATATTCTTCTGTATAGCTTACTGGGTGTATAAGCATAAGGCTTTTGCAATAACATGTAATAAGAACTTGACCTTGGGGAATTTATAATTAGCTCAAAAATAATAAATAGGATCTGAAACCATTGTATGCAGGGGGTTAGAGGGAACAGTTCCTGCAGAAGACAGCATTTTTCCAAAAGAATTATAATTTTATTAAGAGAGAAAAAAAATCAATAAGAAAGCACACATATATATATAGGATCAAACATACAAAAACACCCTAACATACATGCACACACACAAAGTTAGCTTGGATAGGAAACACAAGGCTTTTTAATGGTGATAATTACTTGAAAAGAGGATGCTCCAATGATAAATGAAGATGGATAGAATCAACTGTTATGAAAGGGAAATGACGATGGATAGAGCTGGGGACTTAGGTCAGAGATCACAATGGCACAGGGCCACCATGAAATCTATCCAGACTCTCATGTGCCTGAGATTTTGGGGAGAATTTATACCCTTATTCCTAGGCTGAGGCAAAGAGTTGCTATTGTATATCAAAGGATTCTGATTGCTATGCTTTGAAGTAGGCACTTTCTTAAAAAGGGGAGATAGGATGCTGATGTTATCTCATCTTCAGCCGGACACATCCTGGCTGGCACTCATAAATCTTCTATGTGTGAATGTCCTGCTTTGCAGCTCCTAAGCCTGGTCTTTTTGTTGTGCAAATGGTTGTAAATGCAGATGTAACTCTGGGCCTTTGCAGACTGGCAGAAATAGTGCAAATTGAGTCCACTTTAACTGCCCTGATTCAGTGCTAGGGAATCATGGGAACTGTAGTTTATTGTGGCACCAGAGCTCTCTGACAGAGAAGGCTGAATGTCTCAGAAAAAAATACAGTTCCCATGATTCCCTAGGACTGAGCCAGAGCAGTTAAAGTGGACTTAATTTGCACTATTTCTGGCAGTCTGCAAAGGCCCTCTGTTTGGAATGCCTACATGACGTGCTTGCTTTGAGTTAATGGCTATGAAGGTTCCTTTCAGCCTAGGGCTCTGACCGAGACCCAAAGGGGTCTTTATATAAAACCACTTATTGTAACACACAATGGGTGTTTTGTATTACTTCCGAACCACAAAAAAAGAATCTCCTTGCTTTTGGCAAGATAGGCATGTCAAGTACAGCCAGTTTGTTTGTTTGTTTGTTTAAAAATATTTCACTAAATTAAAAGGACAATTACCTATGAAAATAAAATGATAAATAAGATAAAAAGTGATAATATTAAATATATTGGCAATGTTTCATATATATTCTATAAAAAACCCTTCCATGTTATAATAAGGTAAATGCTACCTCTCTGCAACATTAATTTTAAATTATTTGGTTATGTTTCAGAAAAAGTAATTAAGATTTAATGTACAATCTGATTGTTCATTCACAACAATTGATTAAATCTAATTTTCAGTTTAATTCTTTTGTGACATGATGTTCTTGACTAGCAGACCACAAAATTTTAATCTCCATTCCAGCAGCAGATAGTTCAAGCAATATAAATTGGGGCTACTTTTTCATCAAACATGTCAATAGTTTAGCAGTGATGTGGAATGATGACCTTGCAGTGATGTCTAATTTTTTTTGGTTGCCCAAAACAATTATGTCCCAAACTTCTTTTGGATTAATATATTTTTAAAATAGATGCCTTAATTATAAGAAAAATCCATTTTTGTTAAAAGAAACACATTCCTCTTAAAAGTACATTCTTGAAACTTCATCCTCTCTTCTTTCCACTTGGTTCTATGGGCTGCCTCAGCAATTATAATTAGCAACATTGAGATTAATTCATGATAAAATTTCTTGCTTATATTTAAGGTGATACAACTATATATATTGATTGGGTAACAGTGACAACAAATTGCAGTGAATCCTCAGTCCATCAGTAAATTGCGAAAGACTCCATTCCACTGAACTAAAACACCAGAGCTATTTTACAACACAACTGTAAATCACTGAACTATAAGAGCCACCATGTATGGTGGACTAGGAATCTGGAAGTTCAAATGCCAGCTCAGCCATGGAAACCTTGGTTGAGTCATGAACTCTCAGTCTAACAGGAAGGCAATGGTACACCTTTGCTGAATAAATCTTGCCCAGAACATTCTATGATAGATTTGCATACGTTAGCATCAACTTGAAGATGCATGACAATAACAGCACCTACTGATCCCAAGACCCAATGGAATGGAGCAATGAAGTTATATCAGTTTGTTATAACAGTGGAGTGTAGTTATTCTCTGACACTAAATAGGACCTTTTGTTTTCCAGAGCATGGTGTATGGCTGTATCTGCACTGCAGAAATAATCCAGTTTGACACCACTTTAACTGTCATGGTTCAGTGTTATGGAATTCTTGTAATTGTAGTTTAGTGAGATATTTAGCCTTCTCTGTCAGAAATCTCTGGTGCCCAACAAACTACAAATCCCAGAAATCCATAGCACTGAGCCATAGAAGTTAAAGTGGTGTCAAACTGGATTATTTCTGCAGCAAGGATGTAGACTATGATGTCATCTTTCTTACTACCTTCTTACCACCTTCTGATCTCAAATGTCACACATAAGCATTTATTTACAACAGCCAGGTGGGGTGGGGGTGGGGGGGAAACCAACACACAAAAAACCTCCGGTTGCAGCATTCTTTATTTTTCATTAATTTGAAGAGTAGAATATAGGAACAGGTGCAATAATGCTATGCTGTGGAGTTTTGCTTTTTGCATGCCCACTCTAGATTTTTCTCTCTCATTTCTTCCCTCCCTTTCTTTCTTTCTTTCTTTCTTTCTTTCTTTCCTTCCTTCCTTCCTTCTTTCCTTTTTTTGGAAAGACAGGTAGAAGAAATAATGTAATCATAGCAAGATGAGGGAAAGGGAGAAAGAGACCATGTGGTCTGGCAAACAGTGTCCTCAGTGCCTTTATGGGCTCAAGAAAATACACTTGGTAAAACTTGTCTTTTTTCCTATGCCAGAAGGCTTCTGTCCAAGAAAGACAAAGAGAAAAATAAATCTCATTTGAAAAATAACATTATTAGCTGTTTACAATAATTTGTATAGTTGAAGGAGGGATGTGAAGTGAAGTCTCAGACTTAAACAAAAGCACACCATAATTTACACTTAAATGGGCAATTGGCCCATCTCTAGGTAGTTTAGATAACCATAATTTTGTTATAATTATACCAATATTGACTATAAAATAATAATAATAACAATCCCGCAACCTCAGTTAAATTGAAGCCATTTTTGTTCAAGCATATTCACCTCCTAGTGGCCTCACTGTCATTTGGTGGGATAATTATGTTGACAGCACAATAATTCCTCAGCACTTCATATTCAAAACCATTTATGAAGATCAAACAAAATATATCTGTCTATCTATCTATCTATCTATCTATCTATCTATCTATCTATCTATCTATCTATCTATCTATCTATCAATCATCTTCTTTTAGGAATGCTCTATGACCCTGGGTCAAAGGAAAGTAATACTCCAGCTATCTTTTTTTTTTTTTAAAAAAATTGCTTGTTATACTAATATTAGGCCACTTGCTAGAACAACCTTTCTAAGGGAAAATGAGAGACAAGGTTTTCAGGATGGTTTATGGTTCATATCCCTTTTGAAATGAGATAGAATGCCTAGGGAGATAGGCAACACTCTTGCTGACCTTGCTAAGATATGATAGAAGAGCAAAAGGCTCATGAAGCAAATTTTCAAATAGTTCAGATTTACTAATGGGTTTTTTGGTTAACTTTCTTTAGTAGCAAACAAGGTTTAAGCAATGACGTTCTTCTTGTTTACCAATGCAGAATTGATTATAAATATTCAAAGCTGGTAAGATGAACCCATGAAACCTAATTCATATGATGAAGAAAACTTTCAGATAAAACAATCAGTTAAGAGATGAGCAAGTTTAATTTTTAGAAAGATCATTTATTTATCACCAAACAAAATGGAAATGTTGTATTAAAGCACACAGAAGATGTGTGTCATACATAGACATCTTAGATTTGTTTACATGATCAGATATATTCAAGGTATAAATTAACATAAGAACAAAGCACATAATTGCTAATAATTTCCATGGAAGCTTACACACTACAAAAATGCAGACATGATATTACAATTGATCTCCAGGAAATCGTGTATATGGGACACCATAGCATGTCAAATACTCACTGAATGCAATCCCAGTTCTACAATATTGATTTTCAGACCTGCTAATGCACAGCTTCCAGCTTCTAAAATCACAGTTCCTTTTTGTAACACTATTTTGTAATGCACCAACAAGTCCAAAGAAAGAAAACAGATTTATGTATTAAATAATGATTGTTTTCTACTAAGTAAATTTTATATGTGAAAATTCAGAATTTGGATTGCAAGTTACAAAATAACTTAAAATCACTGTTTTATAGGTACAATGATGTTAGATTGCTCCACATTTGATTTTCAGATATCTCTAAATGTATACTTTCATTGTACATTGCTCAATACAGTATCAGAACCAGATCTGTAATTCCAGAAGATTATGTGCACATACTTATTAATCACAAAAAAATCTTGAGCCTGTATTGCATGTATATAGTGTGGGAAAACTGTTGTCAAAAGAGAGGAGATCCAAATTCTTTTCCTTACCCTGGCCCCATTCTCCATAGCTTGGATTCCCTATCTTGTCCTCTCCACTTTTTCTGATTTTCACAGGGGCTGACATATCCATCATAGGTTTTTCATCTATACAACATATAATGAAGCAGAATTAACATACATTGAAACCACATTCAGTACGTTTCCCCACCTAATAGGATATACTCATTCTTGTTGAATGGGATAGAAAAGCACTTTGTATAATAGCCTCAGTTTGGATATTGATTTTCTGTTCCCTTATTTATTTATAGCACCACCACCAGTATAGGCAAGGTACGTTGTTTCTACTGAAGGTAATTTGTACAGGAGATAAATAAATAAGCAGCAGATGAATGTGCACTTGAATATTGGTAACACCAACTTAGCTATAAATGGACAAACAAATAAAATAATTGTTCAAGAGGCATCACACAGAGGCACTGAAATTTAAAGGTTGTAAGAAAGTAAAATGGCACGATGCATCATGTAGTCTGGGCAGCAATTATAGGCTTAATAGGGACCAAAAAAGTATGAGTAGGGTTGTTTAAGGAAGCAAGGGATCTTCTGATGGCCAAGGGTACTTGAGCTAGGAAAGTAGTGAAGATAATTTCCAGGAATACATCATTATATTAGAATTCTAAGATGATATTATTATTATTATTATTATTATTATTATTATTAATATTATTATTATTATTATTATTTGTATCCTACTCTTTTCCCAGAACTGGGACTCAGAGCAGCTTAACAAGCCATAAGGTATGGTTAGTGATGTCCACTGAATTCCATGTCAGAGGTTTGGTGAATCTACACTGGGCTTTATTCTATTTAAAGTAAATATGCATGGTGCTGGACCTATCTGGGAATTCATCTCAGCACCTTGATTATTATTATTATTATTATTATTATTATTATTATTATTATTATTGATGAGTTCCTTTAAAATCTGTAGTAAAATCTACACTGTATTTATTATATTTGTCATGTAGAAGCCTGTAGAAATTGCCAGTAAGGATGAGAACTTTATGCTGGATGCAGAATAGACAGAATTTAAGGACAAATATTGCCTAAACAGCACTCCACTAATATCCATAAAATAATATCCATCCTATTATATTTCCTGAAGCTAAGTGGGATCATGACTGGTTAGTGCTTGGATTGATTACCACCAGAAAATATCAAGCAGGCATAGGAAAGAAACTTGCCTGAAAGCTCAGAAATCAGCTGCCAGTCACTGTTGACAATACTGAGGTAAATGGACCAATGATCTGAGTCATTATATTTAATATGTTGATCTTCATTCGAATTAATGAAGTTGTCTGATTTCATTGACCCAACAAATTTTATCAGCTTTTATCAGTTTGCTCTTCAGTATGACTACTTATAAACAATCCTTTCCCATCTTTACCCTATTTAATCAACAATTTCCTGTATGGCAGTCTAAGTTCAGATGGATTATGGCTGTCAGCCTAAGCATGCTTATTTGGAAATTGTATTGAAGTTAATTAGATTTCCACATAAACATTCTAGGTGTTTAAAGATGCTGATCAAGTGCATTTCTCTGAGTAGCAAATTCTGTCTGAAGATGATATCTGATATGAAGAGCATAGTTGACTTGTGAACTCATGCTATATTAGATGAGAACAAGTGTGGTGTAGTGGTATGAATATTGGACTATAACTGGAGACCAGGGTTCCAATCACTGTTCAGCAATAGAAACCCACTGAGTGACCTTGGGCGAATTACACTCTCTCACCCTCAGATGAAGGCAAAGGCAAATGCCCTCTGAACAAATCTTCCCCAACCCCCAACCCCAATAGTTTTGCCTTATGGTTACCATAAGTCAGAAACGATTTGAAGGCACAACACAATTATATTAGATTTTATTTCTTAACTTATTTACATATGTTTAGCATTACATAATAAAATACTTTCTTATTTACAGCCCTAACATTAACTACCCTACAGTTCTCTACTAACAGTCTTCTGCTTGCAGTATCTAATGTCAGTTATATTTTTTCTTCTTGATGAATATATTATAAAGCCATTTATTATTTACTACCTCTACTTATTTTTTAAAAATTTGAATTTTAAATTCAGTAACTCTTAGCACTCATTTGCATCAGCCATCAAATTTGTTCTTGTTCAGTATCATCAATATTGTTGAAATTGAGGGAAGACATAAAGTGATCTACTTTCAAGGACTCTCAACCTTTGTCAAGCAATCAGTCCGAACTAGGCGCTTAAAGTATGCATTCAGTTGCAAGCCCTATTGAGTCAATGGATTTATATGACTGCTATTGTTAGTAATTATCAGCAATTGACTGAATGGGTATGTCCTAGTTGGCAACTGAAATTAGGACCAAGGAATTAGTCCAGCATTGTTCTATCTCATAGATTTCAAGCCAAAGAAACATGACTGAGAAGAGAAAATATATTAGACTTGTTCTTGCTCAAGACTTGGTAGTGGATTTCTAACAGTGATATACCATTAATGTATCTCTGAAAAAATATGGAGTGTGAAGAAGGCAAATAACAGCCTTCCCCAAATTGGTGATCTTACAGTGTGTCAGAATAGAACTTTCCTGAAAATGTTTTTCAGCTGAGAAAGATGGATGTTGCAGTTTAACACACCTGGATGGTGCTAAGTTGGGAGAAGCTAACATATACTCAATTTGGAAACTGAAAATGCCCTGAGAAAGACCAATGCAAATTTGCATTGCAAATACCAATGAAAACAGAACTTTGGATTTGAGGTCACCTATCTCACACACTCATCTTCTGATGACAATGTCCTTTGTCTCAGTGGAATCAGAACTGCACTAGTAGAAAAAAACAACTGGATCCCATCCATAATGTTGAAACATAGGGCCTTTACAGACTGCCAGAAATAATGCAACTTGAGTCCACTTTAACTGTCCTGGCTCAGTGCAAGGGAATCATGGGAATTGTAGTTTTTTCTAGGACTGAGTCTTCTCTGTCAGAGACCTCTGGTGCCACAATAAACTACAGTTCCCATGATTCCTTAGCACTGAACCAGGACAGTTAAAGTGGCCTCAAGCTGCATTAGTTCTGGCAGTCTGTAAAGGCCCATAGTTTTAGTTGAAGAATTGCCCATAATATCAAGGTGGGTTTTCTTTCCATGTGTATATTCTTAACAAATTCATAATCACCTGCCAATTATGATATTTAGCAGTTTGTGAAAATCAGAAGACATCTTCTGCTTGTTGTCACTGTATGAATGGGCATAACTTTAATGTTAAAAAAAAGAAACATATGAAATCCAGTGGGCGTCTATCCCTGTTTTCCAAGACACTGTATCTCTGACTTAATCATTATAGTTCATTTTCTTTTTAAAGGCAGTTGAAGTAAAAGGATAAAATTTGGAACTGATTATTAAATTGTTAGGATGTGTATAAAGATTCTAAATTGTTCCCTCATGAACCATAGCCATTATTTAGCAGCAGGGCTTTAATGCTCCAGAATCAAAATGAATATGTAGGATCTAGGTGTTTCCAGAATAATTAGTTATTTTCTTGTTAACATGCGGTTGCTTATAACTTGGGGCTTTTCTTTGTACCCCACTTCAATCTACATATATATATCCACCTCCTTTTCGGCATACAGCAGGGATAGGCAACCTTTAAGGGCCGAGGGACTTCAGCTCCCAGAAGCCTCAGCCATGTTGGCCAATAGTCCCATATTGGCCAATAGTCCCTCGGCCCTTAAAGGGAAAGGTTGCCTACCCCTGGCATACAGTGATGTCCTTCTTAGAATCATCATCTTTTCAGTTACTGTCAGTATAACACATTGGACATTAACTATCAAGCTATACACAGAGTCAATGTGTATTAAATACCAAACTGCTCAATAAAATTATCTATGGACATTTTGACTTTTAAAAAGTCTTAATGGAGAAAAAAGAATCTGAATTTCAGAATTCCCCATTTTCCCATATGAAACCAGCTGGCCATTTGATTTAGACACTGTATTTCATTCTATTAGCTTATTTGGTATGAGCTGTTTTCCACATAAAAGGATAAAATAGGTCCGTCCGCAGAACAAATGGTACCGGGCCTCCCTACTACTGCGTTTTCTGTGCAGTGGCGGCGGCAGGTCCTGCAACTTTTGTGAGTCCTGCAAGTCCCGATAATAAGCGCAGGGATGGGACTCCTGCATCTGCCGACCAAAACAAAAACAAAACAAAACAAAGGAATAAAACTGGACATAAGCAAGACACTTCGGGTGTAATTGTCTCCTATTATCCCCAGATGGAACCATCTCGTTGCAGAGAAACAAGCTCAGGGTTCTCATTGATTTAGCGTTCTAGTCACTAGAATCTAGAGAGTTAAAATGCTAAATTAAGTTAATTTTGTTGTAACTGTATTTTATTTTGATGCCATGTTTAAATACAATTAAATTAAAATTGTTTATATTTGAGATTGTTTTGATTTAATAATCAATGCGATGCCGCAAACCCACCCCAGTGGGCCGCAGAAAAATGATCAAACGTTGACCGGTCCACGGCAATAAAAAGGTTGGGGACCACTGATCTAGAGGGCTGTGTTTTGTCCACTTGTTATTTAGAGTTGTGTGCATCCACGTCAAATAGGCTTGAGTTTGCAAAATCATAGCCCTTCAGATATTGGACTACAATTCCCACAACTTTAGTTAGTAGGGTCAATGGTGAGGGATGACAGGAGCTGCAGTCTAACAACATCTGGAGGGTCACAAGTTGCCCACACAGACCTAGGCCAACCAGAAGAATTATAATGCTGAAATTAATGTATGTTTCTTTTTTCCATCAGCACCTATGTGGAGAGAAGGCAGAATAGAACATGCCTTAGCAAGAGCCAATAGAATGCGAGCTGGCGGCAGCCAATCAAATTGTAGGCTGGAGGTGTTAAATAAAACTGTTGCTGACAGTTGAAGTCAGACCAGGTCTGGATGGGTAACAGTCCAGAAGAAAGGGACTGTGAGGGCTAAAGTTGAGAAGGGAGGGACTTAGCTCTAGGAGAGAATTCCAAGTTTCTGGGATTTAGGGCCGATGCAGACTGGCCTAAAGGGCTGGCCTGGGGGTGGAGTTGGGGTAGGGTGACTGCATGCCAGCCACCCCAATTCCACCCTGATGCCACCATCACGCCATGCATCCTACCACATGGCGTGCAGCATCAGGGCGCCCTGCTGGCACTGCATGCACACACACTGTGCCAAAGGAGTGCAAAAAGGAGGATCAGGGCCATGGCATGTGGTTGTCATGGCCTTGATCCGGTGCTCCCAGGGGCAACACGGAGTTGCCCCTTATGGGCCATCTACATCAGCCCTTAGTTAACCTGAGGACTAGTGTAAAAATAAGATTGGAAAGAGCACAGTAAATAAGGACAGTGTGAGGGTCCTAAAAGAGAATGTCTGGGGTTTTCTAAAGTTAAGGAGTGTGTAACAAAGTATAACAAGAACAAGAGAATGCAACATTGTAATAAATGAAACACTGTTAACCATTATTCAAATAAAGTTTTATTGTTGTTCATTTTCAAGCTTCTTAGAACCTGGAGTTGTTATCTATGCTACTAAGAAATAAAGAAACCAAGATTGGGGAGTAAACCCATAGATATACATAAAAGTGGTCTGATACACCAGCAGCAGTGGGATCATAATACTCATTGGGCTGCCACATCAAGAAAAGTAAGTGGTGCTCATGATAAATTGGTGGCAGCCATGGGATGTTAAAACCCATGAGGCTGCCACAACAGGAAAATAGTTGGGTGAGTGGGTCTCACCATGATAACCTATGAAAAGTATACAGATGGCTGATGCTTAATGTACCATGCTTAACAACTTCATCAGGTATTGATTTCATGTTTTGGTCCTGAGACCCCTGACCTGGCAACCCAATTTGTATGGGGAGATAAATGTCCTCTTTCAAGAACATCTGTGAACATCTGGAAGATAATTTTGTAATCACAAAAAGTCAACAT
>CM034706.1:76146075-76159420 GCA_020142125.1 Phrynosoma platyrhinos | reverse complement strand
AAAAAAAGCACCAAAGATGGAAAGAACCAAGGAGGTGGCAAATGTTTTGAGTTATAAGAGAAAGTTATGAAAGAATTTTATTTAGGTGTCTGAGGTATGAATGTTGAAAATGAATGTTATTGTAATAAAATGTTTTATGTAAATAAAATTTTTGTATAAATAAAGTAAAAATATCCTCTGCAGCAAATTGAGCTAATTCTCTGTCTTTTGTTTGTGTATTAAAGTTGTCTTCCATCACATTCTGTCTATTTTGAAATTCAACAATGTGAGTAATAAAGATACATCTCCTTTAACTTGTAAAGCATTAATTATAGGACAATAATATTTTGGAAGATTTGCCAAAAACAGTCCAAGTTTTGCATGTTCTGAAAAAGATTCTCCAGCTGCTGTAATTTCAGACAAAGTTGTCATAAAGCCATTAATATGCTGATTTTAAAAGTGAGGATGATGCAACTTGGTGTTAACAAGTCTGATCATGAGAGTTGTTTGATTAGAAGTTGTTTGATTAGAAGGAGACTCCATCACACTCCAAGCATAAGACCAGGTTGTATAAGTCAGTTGGTTACAGTTTTCCCCATCATGTATTTTATTTCTGTTTCAGTTATGGTAGTTGTTTCTAAATGTTCATATAAATTACCATTACATCTATATAAATATTAGAAATACAGATAGATTTTACACAAATCTGTCAGTCTTCTTTTTCTCTGTTTTTTTTGGTGATCCATAAGCAATTGCCCTACCACTCCTATGATTCAGACTTAGGACCTTATCCCACGGGGCCAAAAGCAGCAAGAATCGGCTAAGAATCAGGCGCTATAGCGCTATAGTTTTCCGGGTGATCCCACGACGTCGCTCGGAATCGGCTAAGAATCAGGCGCTATTGCGCTATAGTTTTCCGGGTGATCCCACGACGTCGCGCGGAATCCGCTAAGAATCAGGCGCTATTGCGCTATAGTTTTCCGGGTGATCCCACGACGTCGCTCAGAATACAACAAGAAACCGCTCGGAATGCAGCATCATTCGGGTTCTTTTGTATTCCTGTTTTCATCGGGCATTGCAATAGCGCTAGCTTATCCATAGCGCTATTATAGCGCTAGCGCCATATTATACTAGCGCTATAGTACTGCAATGATGCTCATACGGTTTCTTGCCACTTTTGAGAGCAGCGTGGGATAAGGTCCTTAAGGAACATGCAGTAAAGCACTCTGTCAATTAGCTTCATTGATCAGAGCCTTTGTGGCTTTATCCTAATGATTCACTGGGGGGAAAAAACACATGGAGAAGCAGTGGAGTTAACCCCCCCCCGCTTCCTATAGGAAACATTAGAATGCTATTTTTGCTGTGAAAATGACAAAAAGCACATTTTGAGAAACAAAATCTCCTTTTTATTTTTATTAGGGGGCATAGTATGAAGAACAAAAGAGAACAAAATATTTTCTCTCATACACAATGAAGAAACCAAAGAGCAGCAAAAGTCTCATTTTTACCAACTTTTTAAAATCACCTCTGGATCTCATCTGTATCACTTCTGTGTCTGGTTTTGGAGTGGGCTTTCTTTCTTTTTCTTTACATTGTTGTGCACATTTTTCCTATTATATGCATTGTTTGCTTGCATCTACCCATTGATTAAAGCATGTTTGCATGAATTATTGCAAAGTATACATATTTATATGCATTTTTAAAAAAAATATTTTAGGAGCAGTTTTCTCAAAATCCTGGAGTGTGTGGATTTCCAAAAACACAGTGTGTCTAGTCTTCATCTATAAGCAGTGTCAACAGGAAAATTTAAATAAACAAGTAATTAAAATCCTACAGAATGAAACATAAGTATGAAATATTTAGATTCTATCCAAAATATATATTAGGAGGATAGACAAAACTGATATATTGGTACCATGATTGCTAGCAATAAATGCAGTATTTTTTCTGTTCTGAAATCATCTGCAATCAAGTTTGTATGTATTTACAAAACATGTGGCCCTGTTTGATCAAATATGCTAATGGGATTTTTAAATAAATAAATAATAGCTTAAAGCTCTAATAAAAGTTTCCAATCACTTGTATATCTTTGGAAAAGACATGTAGGTAGTGGGTAGTTAGCTTTTCCATATATGTTTCATTCCATATATTTTATTTTATTTTATTTTATTTTATTTTATTTTTGGAAGGAGACTTGCATTAGCTACAATTTTTACAAATTTACAGTCATGGAAGCACTGAAAAATACAGCATTGTTAGTGGAGTCCCTAAGAAATAATAAAACATTTCCCAGCCAGATGGCTCAGTCACACTAAAGAAGTTGAGAGAATAAAGCTCTGCAAAATGGAGCAATTAAGAAAACTGCCAATAGACATGCTACCTATCTTGCTTGTGACCTCTCAAATCCTGAGGTTACTGAGAGAACTTTTGAAGAGCTCTATCTAAATGAAATTACAGTTGATTCTGCTTTTATTTATTTGTTTATTTATTTATGCATTCATGAATCCTACACTTAATGGAGAACCCTGTAAATGTCATCTAAAGCATCATAGCAAAGATAGTTTTAATGATACAGCTTTACAGAACGGCCTACATTATGTATACTCAGAAAAGCTTGAAAAAAACTCACTGAAATATCTGAATAGATGTAAAAATTCACTGCAGAAGTGGAATGTGTGATTAATTTCTTAGACATGCATACTGTGAATTCAAGCTTCACAGTTTATCAAAGGAAAGGGGCCATTAGGTGTGATTCATGAATTCTAAAAGTATTATTCATTTCAGTGTACTAGGCAGAGAAATTTTGTTGAAAGGAATCTGCTAAACTGCTGTCACATAGATGCTTAGGAATTTAATTATAAATTAATGTAAAGAGTCAGCAGTTTGAGTCTATGAAAGATTCTTCCTCACCCTTGCCCCAGCAGTCTTGCAATCATGCATGAGATAGCCAGCCTCAATGCTTAAGATTTTACTGTGCATCTCAAAAAATTAAATGATAAGTATCTCTAAAACCAAATAACACACTAGAATCTAATTTAATATGGCATTTCTTATTTGAAAACCAGAGAGAGTTTGGGATGTGTCTGAAAAAGAAGGTGAACTAGGAAATATTATTTTATGGAGCTAGGGGAAAGAATTTGGATTCAATGTCCCTCTTCATCTTGATGGATATGAGGAACAATATAGGGTGAATGTCCACCTTGTCACTACTTTTCCATAGTGATGGGATAGTGTGCTCCAATGAGGTGAGAGGCCAGTCTGATCGCATCATTGCTACAGCAGTAGTGGGGGGTGACAATGGTTGTGGCACTTTAGCTAATTCTAAAGGACCTAGTTTATGAAGACTGCCATAATAAACCATTCCTGGATGTCTTTTACCTTGAAAACGCTATGATGAGACAATCCAAAATGAAACAAGAGATGGTGCTGGAAGGTAAGATAGTAAGTTAGAAGGCACTGTACCAGCTCTTGGGAAAGAGCAGAGCACAAGGATAAGTAGCTCTGTGTCTAATGACATGAGTGGACATGCTGAAAGAACAATCAGATGTTGAAATGCTCAGAACTGAAAGTCAGAAGCAGCACAACACATGTAGTAGGGAAATGAAACTTGAAGAGCATGAATCAGGGAAAGCTAGAAATTTTAAAATAATACAACACAAAAAATAGCCATACTTGGTGTGAGTGACTTAAAATGTACAGAAATGAGACATTTCCAGTCGGATAATTTCTGGAAGTTTTACTCTTGAAATACAAGAGCAGGAGCAGACTTACAGATCTATCCTTTTGTAATGTGTTGGGAGTAGTTGGTGAGGCAGAGATAGATCTGTAAAACTCTCTCTTTTTCAATCAGTTTAGCTGTTCATAGATGTTCAGTAATTGATTCTGGAGGCAGCTGCTGTTTGCCTTGCCTGTTGTAGGCCAACACACAGATGCTTAGGATTAGCTGCAGTAGAATCCTTTTCTTTCCCTATTCATGATATATGCATTGTTTATTACAGACATGCTGCTAATGAAAGTCAAGTGTTTCTCCCACACCTTTCACTTTCTTTCTAGTTTTAAAAAAACTTTCAGTTGGACAGAAGGCAAGAAGAAAGGGGGAGCTGGACAGACATAAAAAGAATGTGTAAAAAGAAGCTTCTTTTTCATAGGCTTTGTTAACTGAGGTATGTCTATATTATAATAATCAATAAAAGAAATAGAAGACAACAAAGTTAGAATAAGATCTGACAAATCCAAAGGGAAATTCAGACCAAGAGTATATGACCAACAGGGGAACAATTTGGCTGGGCTCCTGTCTTGCTTCCCATAAAGCAGCAGCCTCCTCTCCTAATCTGGCTGTACAATCAAACAATTTGGTGACTGTGTTGTCATCTTCAATTCCCAACTTTTGGACTTTGTTGTGATCCTGCAAATACATGTTGCAATGATTTAGGATGAGCAAAAGGATTTCTGACAATCTGTCATGCACATAAACCCCTTCATTCAGAAATCCAGGTTTCAGAAGTGGAAATAGATAAAGCCCCCACCCACCCAGAAACTATAGCTATGTTCAATCAAAATTTGTTATCAGAACAAACTTGCAAGTGTTAGTAATGCATAGTTTAAAAAAGAGTCCATTTCAGATCTTAAGTTGGCTATTTTCTTATCTGTTACAACAAAACATTATTTTATGCTCCCCTTTTCCCAAGAGGCTACCCTCTCATTCTCTTACACCAAATGTTTTCAAGAGACTGACCTTGAATCTTCTTACCACTATTTCTACTCTCTTCCTATCCTAAAGGAGTGAAGTCAAGAGTTCTATCAAATTAACACACCACTACATGTCCCTTCACTTAACAGCAGTTGTGTCTAAGGAGATTAGTGGCCTTTGCAGAATGCTAGAAATAGTGCAAATTGAGTCCACTTTAAGGGTTAGGGTTAGGGAATCATGGGAACTGTATTTTATTGTGGCACCAGAGCTCTCTGACAAAGAAGGCTCAATGTCTCAGGGGAAAAAAAACCAATAGTTTGCAATGGCCAGCACACTCTTTTTAAAGTGCCTTATCCCCGATGGGATAGAGGCATATTTAAATTTCCAAGCAGGTACACATACACCCATTCTTGAAAAGTCACAGAATAAGCCCAGCTGGCACCCGAGTGATGTGCAATCTGCATTCGCCTGGCCATGGTGAATACAATAAAACCCATTTGTAAATTTAAACATGCCTCTATCCCGTCAGGGATAAGGCACTTTAAAAAGAGTGCTCTCATCTCCTATTATAATATATACCAACAAATAACAAACAGATACAACCATAACTACTTAAATTCATCACTCCAAACTATGAACTGACCAACCTTCACAACAGAAGGAAAATTCCCTGTCTCTTTCACAAAAGGACTGGTAAATATCACCTATCTGCTATTGTGGAGAAAAAAGCATGAATATTAGCTCATCTTCACCATTCAATAATTTTTCATATATCTCTCTTTCAACACTCAGTCTTGGAGCCAAAGCCTCCATCATCCAAATACACCAGTGAAGGGAAATGCACACTAAAAGAACTGTCAGGTCCTCTTGTACTTTTTCCTTTAAGGATTCTTGTTCTTACTAATATGTTTGTTCTGATTCCGCATCAACTTCAAGATTCAGTGCTCCAGAGAACAAACTGGCACAGCCTTCATATCCACCTGTGTGAAGACCTTACTGAGCTATGCACTATGTAGACTTCTTATGGAGTTTATCACATGGGGGAAATCCCGTGCAGAAACGGGGGTTTAAAGTAGAAAAAAAACCCCACAAAAGTGGATGTTTTTTCAGATGACGTTGCTGTTAAAAGGAGGTTAAACTTGAGTTATCTGAATGGAAACCACTCATTGACTGCTTCTTTTTACTTTGGGGTTTTTCCGAAAGTAAAAAGAAGCAGTTTCCATTCAGATTAACCCCATGTTAACATCGCTTTCACTTTTCACACTGGGGAATCCTATTAATAAATTGCTTTCACTTTTGCGTTTTTTTTTCTACTTAAAGCAGGATTTCTGCACGGGACTATGTATCCCTTTATTGGCCTGTGGGGGATTGTATAAGTATCTGGGGGATAACATCTCTCTAGTTTAGAGGAGGGAAGGTCCTATTTATTGCAATTCCCAGGAAACTAATGCACCTAACTAGTTTTAGGGCACCACAGTAGGGAGAGTACATCCCACTATTACCCTGCATTTCCTCTAGTGCTTTTAGCCTAGGTTCTTTATTCATCTTGGCTTCCTTAGCTGAGTGCTGACAAATCTTTCAGTTCCCTGATACATTACATGTATCATTTAAACAAGTTATTTATTTATGTATGTATTCGTTACATGGAGATCCTGTCTTTTTTTCCTCCACCAAGCTCAAAGCGGTATAGATGGCTTTTCTCCTTCTCACATTATCCTCTGAACAACTCAGGTCAGGTTGAGAGAGAATGACTGGCCTCAAACATCACCAGATGAGTTTCATGTGGAGCTTGAACCTGGGCCTCTTAAATCTCATTCCATCACTCTAATCATTACAATGCACTGACTCAGGAGTAGGCTATGCTGAGGTGGTGTTCTTGGACTACATTATAGTGAAGGAAAAAAGACAGTGAAATTGGGGCTATAGCCCCCTTTCCCATGGTTTCACATAAAAAAAAAACCTGTCATAAAGAGAAAGAGAAAGACTACCTCATTTCCAAAAGTTGGTTGCACTCTAGATTCAATATGTACCCATTTGTAAAAATGTGCAAACATATTTATGGAGAAACCTAAATCACAGTCTAGGTTGGGAAATATAAAATCACAGGAAATTAACTTAGGCAGAATCAAATTATCCAGTTTGAACTTAAGCCAGGATGTACCCTCAATTAAAACAACATGACCCCTTAAAATCAATGGACGGAATTTGGCCAGAAATTGTTTGAACCCCTAATGCCATAGGACTTCATAATTAAGCATGGTCAGGACTTTAGTTCTGTTCATCATCCAAAGACATATTAATGTACTTTCTACTTTAAAAAACAATCAGTATATTATCTTCTAAAATGCTGACTGATCTAGAAGTGTTTCCAGTTTTCTAAAATGCACTTTCCTCTTCGTTGAGAATAAACACCAATTCCTTGTTTTGAGACATTCATTAGAGATTTTCAGCCTACCCTATACCTAGTAAACCAACTCACTGAATTGTGATATCAAGAGCTTAAACTGGCCTAATCCCACTGAAAGTACTGGCAATACTTCTGCACCCAGTTTTGTGTGCCAAAGTCCCATTGATCACTCCTGAATACAGAACACCTAGAATAATTGGAAACCTGTCATGCTTTCGAAAAGAAAACAGTTCCAGGAAAGAAACAGGAGGGATTTTAATTGTTTATTGTAAAATCTAAACTGTTCTCCCTTTTCATGCCTAAGCCTGTTTCCTCCCTTGCCACAAACACACAGAAAAACAGAGAAGAAGTAATTGTGCCTTTGTTATTTTTAAGAAAGCCACTAATCGGTAGAAATTTTATTCTACTGTAATACGTTACTAAGGGCCTTTGTAGACTGCTAGAAATAGTGCAAATTGAGTCCAATTTAAGGGTTAGGGTTAGGGAATCATGGGAACTGTAAAAATTGTGGCACCAGAGCTCTCTGACAGAGAAGGCTCAATGTCTCAGGAAACAAAACAAAACAGTTCCCATGATTCCCTAGCACTAACACTAACCCTTAAATTGGACTCAGTTTGCACTATTTCTGGCAGTCTGCAAAGGCCCAAAGAGACATGCAACACACTAAACATATACATTTTAATTGATCTTGGTATAAATTGCTAGTGGTAATTTACTAATTTATCTAATTGGAACATTAAAAAATGGGAAGCTACTTCTTATCATTCATATTGCTCTTGCTATTAGTTGTATAGATTTTTAAGGCTTTGGGAACCCATAAGGGTTAGCTGACTTGATCATGAATGATCACTTTTTTCCTGTTGTTTAGACACCAATTCAAGTAAAGATGTGTACCATACCCACAGGCCAACTGAGCTGAATTAATGAACACTAAATGAGTTGTTATTTTTTTTTTAAGCAAGTTCTGAAGCATGCCAAGTTCTGAACTACAGGTAGGCCCTGGAGCTATTTTACTCAAAACTTGCAAGTGTGTGAATTATACATGTCAGTTCTGATCAGTCCAACCATCCCTTTCCAATGACACAGAAATGAGGCTTTCTAAGGATGGATGCTGAAAACCATTTTCTTTTCAGTTCAAAGTAATATTGCTTTCACCTTTTCATGAGATACATGCTTTATGCTTTCCAAAATTTTACTAATAGAAGTTTGTGGGTAATGAGCCCAAAAGGGACATAAATGGGAAATGTTACCTCTTGAAACTACAACTTCACCCAAACCCAGCCATTATACCCAGTGTCCATGCTGAGTGGGATCTTGGTTTTTCTAGTTCAAATAAATGGTTTTAGACTCTACAGAAGACATTCAATTAACATTACCATTTCCTTTCTAGCAGCCTTTTGAGCAGCTTTTAAACTACTGAACAGGCAGAAAGGAAATAAATAAACCTGCTGCACCCCCCTGACCTGCAAAGATGGCAAAACATAGCCCAATGATGCTCTACCTGTGATATTACTGTCCAAGGAAAAGGGTATGTGCAAAACAGAGTAACTCAAGAATATGACAGTTTCCTGCAGAGATGGATTCCAGTTTGTGGAAACTCATCTAAACCTCTATAATAACTCTTTGAAAAAGTCTGTTTCTTAATTTCCCACAAACAATGCTTCCCTATCCAGTGGTGTCCCGCACCAGAGTGTCACCCAGTGGGGGGGGGCCTTTGGGGGCAGGGCCAAAAGGGCCCTCTCCCTCACTGCTCTGAGCAGCTTTACTCATGAGTAAAACTGCAGAGAGCAGGGACAGGGGCTTCTGGGGCCCCTCCCTCACTGCCTTGCGGGGCTGCTCACTGGGTGTCATCCACTTCAGTGGTGTCACCAGGTGCAGCCCGCATCCCTGCACCCCCTAGTAATGCTACTGTCCCTACTTACTATTGCCAAGATATATATTGATTTGCCAAGGTGAGAGAGATTTTGGAGGTTTTCGTATCTGCTCCTCCCCCACTTGGTTTCTTATTTTGTGAGGTGTGTGTTTAAAATGACTTTGCTCCTGATGATGTTTTTCTGGGATAAGTAATGAATTAAAAACCAATAGAGGTCTGTCATATATTAAATGGGAGCATGCACCTTTTTCTGCTTTACAAAATGTGCACCCAAAATAACTGTCATACAGCAGTCGTACAATATTATGAATAAAATCAATAGCAGGACTACTGCTTCCCCATCTTATAGAAGAGAACCATCTATAACTCTCAGGAACTCATGGGAAGGCTGGCTTCCTATATAGTAGAAAGGACCACAGAACCCTTATAATGTATCAGAAATCATTAAGGTCAAAGCCTTACCATGACAGGAATCTGTCTTGTGCATCTATCTTTGACATAAAGTCTGTCTGCACAGGGTACATTAAAGCACACAATACACTGAGCGAAGCACTGCACACCAAATTTATTCACTTGTCTGACAAACAGACAGACCTCTATGGAGTCAAAACATTCCCTTCAAGCCTTTGAAAGAGGGTCACAGTGCAACCTGACAAGGCAGACTGGTCACCCAAAGACAAAACACAGCAGTGAAATATATTCCCTGAATGCAATCTACTAAATCCTCCAAGAAACATTTCTTGGCATGTAAGTCTATCCTGTCTATAGCTGTTCTTGATAATTGAAAGGAATCATTCCATTCCTAAAGGCAGCCAAAAATAATGTTAGATAAAAGAAGAGAAAGCAGGGGAAGACTGAATAATGAATTGTCTGGTTTAGGCATCTACCACTCTAACTTTCATCTTAATTGGGTTTCTCAGGCTGCATCCACATTACAGAAATAACACAGTTTAACACCACTTTAACTGCCATGGCTCGGTGCTATGGAATTCTGGGAACTGTAGTTTTATGAGCCATGTAGCCTTCTCTGTTAGAGTGTTCTGGTGTCACAGTAAGCTACAGTTCCCAGAATTCCACAGCCTTGAGCTGTGACAATTAAGGTAGTGTGAAACTGGATTATTTCTGCAGTGCAAATGCAGCCTCAGTTATCCTGAATTTTTGGTTTTCCTCCCTTAGAACAAGTGGGTCATTTATAATCTGTGCAACACATTATTTAGTGAAACATAAGAACACATGACTAAATCACAACCATATGGACATTTTCAGAGCACAATTTTGAAAACATTATAAAAAAATTAGAACTCCTTTGCTTGCTGATGCCATACTCCTTTTTCATCAGTGATTTCAAGGAAAATAGATGTGGTGACTTATTTCAAGCAATAAAAGTATGTGATTAATTATTTTTAAGTTTACAGCATTTTCACCTGAAATGTCATTTAATTTATATAGATTTCTTGTTTACTAGGATTTTATTTCATCCACAAAATTATTATATTGTACTAAAATGTACAGGGAGATTATTTGTTTAATCATACATTTATCCAGCTAGCAGAGGAGATATTGGCACTATTCCTTTCAGATATAATTATCATTAACAGTAGCCACAAAAGTGGACAACAGTATAAAATGTTTATGAAAACAAACAATAACTGTACCTCCAATAACATTCAAACAATCATACCTTTATTGGGCCTACCATAATGCGCAATTGCATGCTGCAAGCTTTCAAAGTCACACTGGCTTCTTCACCAGGCAAACAGGAGGAAAGAAACTGAAGATGTTATTCATAAGCCTGCATTTACTGTTTCTGGTCTTATTTCAGATGGTAGGGAGGTTATCTGAAGGCTGGCACCTCCCTCTTTGGCCATGTGGTAACTGGAAGATTTTCAAAGTCAAGGAAATTTAATGTCCATTTGTAATTCAAAGACGTTTCCTTGGAATCCAGCATGTCTTCTTCTTTTGTGAAGCCACAGGCTCCTATGTAGGTAGAGAACAATGAATTTCTCAAGAAGTCTTCATGTTTTGCATCAGAAAAAGTTTAGGTGGTGTAGGGATAAAGCATGCCAATCAGTCCCAATATTAGAAAAAATTGCTTTACCTTTGTTGGAGGCAGAAGACTCTGATAGCAAGGTTCCAGTGCATTGACTGTCTTTTTAGGATTCCCCTGTGATGATTAAAATGCAGTATCTTGAATTAAAAAAAAACCCAAAAAACCAAAAACCCAGAAAACATCTAGGGGTAGCTGTGTTGGCCGTATAGTGAATCCAATAACATCCAAATAATGAAACCTTTAATGGACCAATGAAAATGCACAATTACATGTTGCAAGCTTTCGAAGTCACACTGGCTTCTTCATCAGGCAAACAGGAGAAAAAAATTGAATATGTTAGTTATAGGCCTGCATTTTCTGTTTCTCGTCTTATTTCTGATGGTGGCGGAGGGCTATCTGTATGCTGACACCTCCCCTTTTGGCCATGCAGTCACTAGAATATTTTCAAAGTCAAGGAAATTTAATGGCCATTTGCAACTCAAAGAAGATGTTTCCTTGTTGATTGTTTATAAATTGCTATATTGGCAGTGGTCACAAAAGAGCTGCACATCTGAAATCATAATTTCATTAAAGTAAAACAAACCAGTATTCCTATAAGGTAGATGCTGAAAACTTACAGGGGCTGGTGAGCTGCACTGGTCTCCATAGAAATTAGAAGCTCCCTCCCATACCCATTCCTTTTGCTCCATCATTTCCACAATGCCCAGCATTCTACTAGTCAACAACTGGTCCTCTTCCTGTTTATAAAAATGCCTCTCCTGGACCTAAAACGGCCTGGGAGTGCAAAAATCTGTGGCAGAATGAATTACCCTGGAGGGCATTTGAGGCAAAAATAATGGGAACATGTGCTGCTCACAGACCACATTTCCCCACGTCTGTTTTAAGTGTGATTAACAGTGGAGCCAACAGTCAACTAATACAACAGTTGGATATTGTATTATATTAAAAGAGAGAAGACACAGGATTGCACATAATGCAAACATAAACCTGTTCCTACTGCTGTTGTACCAGGGATGATTTTTCTCCTTCCTCTTTAGAGCACCAGATAAAGTCTTATATGATCTATGAGTCTCATGAGACTCCCTCATCAAATGAGAGTATGTGTCCATAATATAAGGGTGGGCATCATTTTAAAAACACCTATTTGTTTTACTGCTGTAAACCTATCTCCCTACAGAATAGTATGAGCTCATGAAATTTATCTTTGGTGGGACTTGTTGGTTTATTCTTGGTTGGCCATTGGAATATGTTTTTTTATTCTCTACTATACTGTTGCTTGGTTCATGTGGTTCAATGTACTGTTTGTTATGTCATATGTGATGTGAAATGTGGGTCAGTGGGGAGGATTTTGGTTTAGGGAACACAATCAAGCCCTCTGAGGTCTGTCTTTGGTGATGGTGTGAACAGTATTGGCCTGCTGGGGGGAGGCAGTGATCATAGAGGGATTGGATAGATTCTTCTTCTTCTAACCCAGCTCTGCTTCCATTTGTGAGTAGGTTGTGATAAACCTACCCCAAAGGTTATTCTAGGCTGAGTCTGGAGTTATGGTCATGTTGTTCTTATTTTGAAAAAGTGTGCTGTTATAGCAGACTGAAACTTATTTTGATTCATTGCAGAATGGGTTGATTTCAATAAAGCTGTTTTAATCCAACTTGATAGCTCAACTCTTCGTTCATTCTTTATTTGTGAACTGAAACATGTATAGAAACTGCCAACTCTTCAGCCCCTCCAAAGGTGCATTGTTCCTTGGCATGCAAGCAAGGATTGGGATGTAGGGCTGAAGTGACATAGTGGGAAACTGGATAAAATTGAGGCAGATAGCCTATGGCAGCTGTATTCCTGGATGCGCCCCAGCTCTTCCTTATTACTGATGTGTTGCATTATATTATTTCAACTGGCTTTCCTGAAGAAGAAATTTTACAGGGAATCATGAGGATAAAGTGAAGAGGAAGCTGTGGGGAAGTGAGTTTGTGCTGCATGCAATATAATGCATGATTAATTGAAAAACAGATAATCTGCCACAGGGGTGCCACAGGGCTCTGTCCTGGGCCGAGTGCTATTCAACATCTTTATCAATGACTTGGATGACAATATTGGGGGCATAGTTATCAAATTTGCAGATGACACCAAATTAGGAGGAGTAGCTAATACCCCAGAAGACAGGATCAAAATTCAAAATGACATGAACAGACGAGAAAGCTGGGCCAAAGCTAACAAAATGAAATTCAACATGGAGAAATGTAAGGTACTGCACTTAGGGCGGAAAAACGAAAAGCACAGATATACAATGGAGGATAACTGGCTGAATGAGACTACCTGTGAAAGGGATCTAGGAGTCCAGGTAGA
>CM034706.1:76133868-76145975 GCA_020142125.1 Phrynosoma platyrhinos | reverse complement strand
TTTCCCCATAGGAATCTTTAACTCAGGCTTCTTAATACAGAAACACCATAACATGTTTTGTTTGAATTGAAATAAACAGTAGTGAAAATAATTTGATGTGATAATATTTCTTAGTATCCCTAGATGTGTGAGCACATACTGCAGCATAAAGTTTCTTTGTTTTTACAGTAAGATTTTCTGGACCTTTCCCAATTATTCCCATCACTCTGGTTAATGGTCCACACTGGCATGTTGCAGGCAAGTCTTCTGCAACAGCTGTTTCAAATTGGGGTAAATAAGAAACTGTATACATATATGCCCCTCATATATATATTGTTTAGGTAATGACATGTGGCAGCTATACATGGCAAATTGTTCATGTGCAATGGCTTTACTGTACAGTCAAATTTGTACAAATACTTAAAAAGAGTGGTTTGTTGGCCTGATGATTCATTTGGTAACATGCACACAAAAGACATGTCCACCTGAATGTTCCAAAGTACGGTAGTCTCTTTTTTTCCTGTCTCTGCCTGTCTGCCTGTCTCTCCTGATTAACAATTATAGGACTATATATCCTGGTTACCCTACTAGGTTTGGCATTAAAATTAAACTGAAGTTACACCTTAGGTATTTCATTTGAGAAATTTCAAGCGATAGTAACTAAGGAGATTATTGCATTAGCTTTGCTGCCAAGATAGACCTGAGATGTAACTTTCTTAAGACAGATCTTATTGCATTCACCCATCACCGGGCAGTATATATGTGTGGCTTCAAATCATTTCTGACTTACAGCAAACCTAAGGTGAACCTGTCATGTTTTTTTCTTGGCAAGATTTGTTCAGGAAGGGTTTGCCATTGCCTTTTCCCAAGGCTGAGAGCAAATGACCTGCACAAAGTCACCCAGTGGGTTTTATGGCTGAGCGGGGAATTGAACCCTGGTCTCCAGAGTCTCAGTCCAACACTCAAACAATTGGTTCACATAATAACACACTGGTTCACATAGTAACTAAGAAGTTAAGGCAGTTAAATGAAGTTGGAAATTTTCTAACAAAATGATCCTTAATTGAACTGATTCTTAAAATAAGTGACTTAAGTTGAAAGTTCACTGTCAACATAGGGGGGAAGCAGACTGGCGGCACGGGGCTGCCCTGGGAAGGTGTGCCTCAGGATCGAGGCATCCCCACACCTCGATCCTGCGGCGCTCCTTCCCCGTCCCTGAAAGGAGCGCTAAAATAGCGCTCCTTTCACAAGTCAGTGAAAATGCACCTCAAAAGCTTTGAATGGACTAGCTGAACAGAACTAGCTGTTACCTAACAACTAATCAACCATGAAATAACCAGACTAGACAAGTATATATGAGAAAATAAAGGACCATTTATTTGACCTATTAAAATACTAATAAACTTGACTTTTGGGAAACTACAAGAAGGGGGAGCATCCTGGTGTGGGTTCAGCTGGAGAACCAGGTGTCACCACATAACCAAACCAGCCTACCCTTGGGTGAAACACCAGGCCCCAAGGTAAATCCAATATATTGGATTGAACCCTTGGTCCAGCCTACTGGAAGGCAACATACGGCACTCTCTCCCAAAATCCCATGAGTTTGTAAGAGACAGTAACCCCACCCCCCATGTTGGCTCCAAATGCAGGCTCCTTTCCAACCTCCAGATCCCTTGACCTGGTTGTCCCAGAGCCCAACCAAAGGGGGTGCCGATGGTGAACACCGAACTAATCATATTTCTCCCCATTGTTGCCACTGAAAGGATTAAGTATCATCTTAGGGCCTTTGCAGACTGCCAGAAATAGTGCAAATTGAGTCAACTTTAAGGGTTAGGGTTAGTGCTAGGGAATTATGGGAATTTTTTCCCCCTGAGACATTGAGCCTTCTCTGTCAGAGAGCTCTGGTGCCACAATTTTTTACAGTTCCCATGATTCCCTAACCCTAACCCTAACCCTTAAAGTGGACTCAATTTGCACTATTTCTAGCAGTCTGCAAAGGCCCTTAGTTACTTTCCCCCATCAGGCTGGCCAACACAGCCCTCACCCCTTCCTGTAAGTCCCCCCAAAACAACAGACTGCCCTTATCAGAAAGGTGAACCCCAACCCTCCTATAGGGGGTGTCAGACCAGAAACTGATAGATTTATGATGGATGGGAAATCATAAAGCCAGATTTGTTTGTTAAAGAATTTTGGATTTCCCTGTTAACTCTCTTATTTGCTACATCAGGCTTGCAATGATTTCCATCATCATGCCAGGCTATGACTACTCCTGGCCAATATCTCTGAATCTTCAGAAAATTGTCTCTGGCCTGCCAAATTAAGGCCTTCACTTTCATCAAAGCCAGGTCATTCCCACTGAGGTGAAGACACCTGGAGGAGGCCCAACACGCTCCTCAAACAGCAAGGGGAACAGCCCATTCAAACGAAGGCCTCTGCTGCTCAACCATTCAACAATGGCAATTTCACTCAAACCAAGTGAGATCTGAAATGGCTCCATCAGGCCTATCTTGCTGCCCAATAGACCATGCTATTGCTGCAGATCAGGACCCATCATCTCACCAAAATGCACCTGGAAGCTGAGATAAAAACAGAACAAAGGTTAACAACTTTGAATCAAAACTAACATACATAAGTCTTATAAACAGAACTTTCAACATCCAATATGTTGAATTACCTGTGGGCCAAAGCCCGTAACTGTTGCTGTGGAAGCAGCTCTAATCCTAAAAGAATGAGTGCCATATTTAACCCCCAGAAACCTAGGTTGTTCAACACTTTAGATGTAATAGACCAGAACTGACATTTATTAAGGGGGGAGAGATTTTTGTGACAAAAGAGAAACCCAGGGGATGTGCTTTGTAAGGACACATAACACTTCAAGGCCAATACGGGGCACAATTCCTTCTGAGGACAGGACCCCAATGAGATCAAAGCACCCTTCCATCTCTAATCCATCTTGGATTCCCTCAAAATAATCTCTGCTCACTGGGTGGAAAGCACCAAATAACTGAAGGCCAAAGCTTTGCTCAACAGATCATGCTTAGAAGAAGCAACCAATTCGCTTACCTGAAAGGCCCTGAAAAATGCAGTTAGCACAGCAGCATGAAAAAGAGCCACTTTTCAAATGGTGATGCACAAAGCAAAGACCATTGTTTCCTTAGCCTCCGAAGCATAGCCAAAGATATTGGCTTCCTAGAGTTGAACCTTGAACTTGAGTCCTGCTCCAACCCTCCAACATCCTTCTGACCTTGACCCTCAACATTAGGGGGAACTTCCTGACAGTAAGGGTGGTTCGACAGTGGAACACACTCCCTCGGAGAGTAGTGGAGTCTCCTTCCTTGGAGGTCTTTAAGCAGAGGCTGGATGGCCGTCTGTCAGGGATGCTTTGATTGGGGAGTTTCTGCATGGTAGGGGGGTTGGACTAGATGGCCCTTGTGGTCTCTTCCAACTCTATGATTCTATGATTCCTGAAGTCAGAAGTGCCGTCAGGCAAACCTTGGGCCTTCACTGCAAAGGCTAAAGCAGACAATTTAGCTCAAATGGTCTGCGATGAAATTTTGTATTTAAGAGAGTCCAGTATCTGCCCAAGCTGGAGATGCAAAAGAAATGTATGTTTTCCAGTAAAATAGAAAAATGCTACTTTACTGTAGCTTTGGTTTTAGCTTTTTTATGGCTTGAGAACTCTTCCTCTCCATCTCTTCATAGAGGAATTGAAGGTTCTTTTGTCTATGTTTCTCAATCTGTATCTAGCTAAAGTACCTCAAAGTTCACCATTTTGGTCACTGACATTCCCACATTTGTAGACAATAGTATAGTCTGGCAGGCAGATCAACATCAACATTTCCCTTAAGAATCCCTTGGGCTTTGGAATGACAGGAGATTTATATGACAAGAGAAAACATGCACTTTTATTATCCTTTGTACGCTTTGTTAAACAATTAGCTTATGCATCCTCCATTTTGGAGGAGCATCCTATCACATAGACATATCAGTTGAGCAACATTAGATTTCCTAGAGATTACACAGGTAGGCATGTTGCTTTGTATAAATTTATACAATCTTGAGGCATCAAAATCTATGTCACCTATTGAAGAAACTTGAACATTTCCTATAGATATTTATATACCTTGCAGTCTGTGTTGACATTTCATATATTACATGTAAGACATCTAGCTTCGTAAACAAAACAAAAAATCATATACTTTTTAACTTAGTGTAGCATTATAGTATGTTCACCTGTATTAAATTGATTCACCATAGCTAGTGGTACAGAAAGTATTTGGTAACGCGATCTGTTATATTGGCATTCTAGGGTATGGTAAATATAGTATTCAAACTCATCTTGGGGAGATGTAACCAGTCAGCAGCATTTGTGTCTTCTACAAAATTGGCCCCCTCTCTATTGCATTTTTGCTGCTTTTATAGAGTTTTATAGAGACACAGTTCCCTCATCTACTCACAGATAAGATTCACTGCTTCTCATTTGACCTTGTTCCAGAGGTCAAACACTCTTGGAGCTTATTCCCACTATGATTTATATCAATTTGCTGATTGCTTTAAATGTGCCTCATCCCTATTTGAAATGGTTTCAATGTGACTGCGATTGTTTGGACTCATTTTGAAGCAAGACAAATGAAAAAAAACCCTTCTCTTTTCAGACACTAGTTTTTTGCTGGTCCTTTTGAAAAGAAGCGATTAGCAGGCATGTTCATCATTGGTTCCAAAATATTCCAGGGAAAATTGTCCAATGTTTATGTGTGATCTTACATCATGAACTAATAAGATGATCACCAGTGTTCATCATCAAGTGGGAATGACAGACCTGAGTCATATCAAACTGAAGGGCAGAGATTACTGTGGCAGAGGGTTGGCACAGGGGTGTAATCCATCCCTCATCAGTTTTTGGAGCAATCCATCATTTCCCCCCTCTCAGTACTGCCTTTGTGCTTTGTGCTGTGACCTATGGGCACTATATATATTCACAGTATATCCGCTTCATTGTATTTGCAATTACTTTTAGGCAGATTGGGTGAGCAGACTGATTGTGGTTCAGCAAGATAAGTAATTGCAAAAACAATCAAGCACATGCACTGCCATTTTTTTTAAAAAAAAAATTGCATGCATCCTGGGGGAAAGTCCTCCATGACACCCATGGATCCAACCATCCCAGGGAAGAGTCCTCCATAACATGCATCCCAGGGGAGAGCCCTTCATAACACCCATGGATCCATGCATCCTGGCAGAGATTCCTCCAAGATACCCATGGATCCATACATCCCAGGGGAGAATACTGGCCACAGCACTCATGACTCCTTCCTGTGTTTTCTTGAATGTGTTGCCGATTGTGTCACCAATGACACATAGGTGATTGACAGGCATTTCGAAGCGGCACAAACTAGTGGGAATGATAATCGTGCCAAAAAAGAAGTGAATAAAGAAAAAAGCCGCTTCCATAGTGGACTGGAATTGATTCACCGACCCGGGGAGAAAGAAAATCTCAAACCAGTATAAATGTAAGTGGGAATGAGTCCTCGGTTTGGCTTTCTTCCTGGAATTTCTTGCTCTTTATGTGCTAGCTATTACAGAAAAGCTAAGTTTGAGAATCCTATGGTGGCTTTGCTTTTCAGCTGTATGTAGTCTTTTGTCTGTTATCCTGTTGTTTATTTCTAGTCAGGCAGCAGGCCCTCAGCTTGTTTTGTTAGTGTTTCACTCTCTTTGGAGTTTATCACGGGGGAGGGGGAGAGATGGGATTTTAAACAGTGATTAAACAGAGAAAATCATGCAATTGACATTAAAATGAAATTAAAATGAGATTAATACACGAGCCATTATCCTGTGAATAATTAGAGAATAACTGGGTAATCGGGAAAATCCTGTGAATGATTTGCTGCTGTTTCTTGCCTGGTTATTCACAGGTTAATGGCACTTTAATCACATCAATGTTGTGTAAAAACCATTAGTGCAATTGTGTAATAATCACAGGTTATTCACGGGATAATATCACTTTGAACATGATGTTGTGTGAAAACCATTAGCGCAATTGTGGGATTATCATGGGTTAATCACCATTTATACTTCCAATTGTCCCCCGTGTGATATCACATGCCCAAATAAGATGGCTTACCTTTTCCAGCTTCAATTGTCTTCTGGGATATCCCCAGATGTTATCATACACAACTCACCACCAATTTAGCCACAATGCTGCTTGCCAAATACAGCCCGGGTCAGACTTGTATCGAAGCCATGTTTGGCTGCCAAATTTTTGAAGTTGAAAATTTGAAAAAGTGCTGGCTGAGCACGGCTTTGGTCTGAGTCTGACCCAGCCAGTGGCATCAAGGCTAAATTGGTGGTGATTTATGTATTATAACACCTGGGAGTATCCTGGAAGAAGATTGAAGCCAGCACAGGTAAACCAGCTTATTTGGCCGTGAGATAAGCTCCACAGACTACCTTTTTAAGTCTTGATTTTTAACCCACTTTGGCTTGAATTCTTTAGCAGAATGGAACAAGCACTTCTTGTTGTGTACCTTCCAGTCATTTTTGATTTATGGTGACCCTATGGTGACCCTTATGGCAAACCTATTATGGGTTTTTCTTGGCCCAATTTGTTCAGAGAGGGTTTGCCATTGCCCTTTTCCAAGGCTGAGAGTGTGTGACCTGTACAAAGCCACCAGTGAGTTTCTATAGCCAAGTAGGGATTCATTCATTCATTCAACCTTTATTAGGCATACAACAATAAAATTTACAATAAAATAAAGTAAAATACATTTACAATAAAACTTCAGGATCATTATTATAAAATTTAAGCCATACTCTTCTTGCCTCCGCCAGAAATTTGGTCATTAGCCTAGTAATATGAGGATTCCGATCTTCCAATAAGTATTCCACTGATAACCCCTCCAAACAGATATGGTATTTATTTCCAATAACCTCCCTAGCAATTTTCTCCTAGGAATTATGTAAATGGGCAAAGCAATACAATATGATGAAGAACATTGGGGGCTTGATCACAGTGGCATATACCTTATTTTCTGGCGTACAAGACTACTTTTTAACCTGCAAAATCTGGGGTTAAAGTGGGGGGGTCGTCTTTTACGCCGGGTACAAGGAGGTTCATGATAGGTTTGCCTTAGTGTCATCATCAGTTGGAAATGACTTGAAGGTGCACAGCAACAACAACAACAGTTTTGGAAGTCATACTCTTCCCAAACTCTATATTTTAACTGGAAAAGTGGGGGGGGGGGGTCATCTTATACGCCCAGTCGTCTTATACGCCGGAAAAAACGGTATGTTTCAAAAAAGGGGTCTATAAATATCTGCCCTGGTCATGTTTGAGGGGTGTACGTTCAGCCTTGCAAATAAAAAGGCCTTCCTCAACACCACCAATGAAAGGGTTTGAAAATAATCTGGAATCCAGCATCACTGGAGAACATACCCTAGGAAGTGTTGGATTTAACAGTTGATAATTTCTCTCTGCAAGACAGACCCTAATAGATTCGAAACACTCCTTTTGGTTAGCAAAAGGAGAGAATCAAAATTTAAACCTATAGAAATTACTTTACTTTCATAGAATTTAGCCCATCTAGCATAATAAACGTCAGATAGTAGGAACCATAAAAGACTCGATCTAATAGGGATTCAAACCCTGGTCTCCCAGAGTCCTAGCCTAGTATTCTAATCACTAATCATGCTGGCTCTCTCAGGGCACTCTTTGTTCATAGTCTGCCATGATAGGACTTATCCAAGGCTTCTAAACAAGGTAGAACCATGGCACTAAAAGAGTCAGTACGTAATCCTTTAGTTCCCGACTGCGCAGACTTAGAAACCAGTGTCTGATAGCTTTCAAACTCATCTAATTTAGATAGGATGGCAGCTCTGGCCCTCCCTGTCACTCTCATACCTCAATGAGTCAGAGAACACAGCAGCCGAGTGCTTAAAGGGGGTCTTCTTGCCAGGCAGTATATCCTTGGACTTGCCCACACCTTTTGTGGGAGCCATAACAGCCACTCATGAGTCAGAGACCCCCACAGCCAAAAGGAAAACTACAATTTCCAAGCTTGTAAGTCAGAGACCCTACAGCCCAAACTACCAAACTTATAAGTCAGAGACCCTATAGCCAAAAGGAAAAACTACAAATTCCAAGCCTGTAGGTCAGAGACTCCCCCCCACTAAAAGAAAGCTATAAATCCCATGCTCATAAGTCAGTGATCGTACAACCAAAAGGAAAACTAGAAATCACAAGTTGATAAGTCAGAGACCTGACAGCTAGAAGGAAAACTACAAATCCCAAGCCCATAAAGCAGAGAGATCCCATTGCTAGAAGGAAAAATTACACATTTCAAGCTTGTAGAGACTCCATAGCTAGAAAGAAATTAGAAATCCCAAGCCCAGAAGGCAGAAACCCCACAGCTAAAGGAAACTAAAAGTCTCAAGCTCATAAGTCAGAAAGACCCCAGAGCTAAAAGGAAACTAAGGGCTTCTGCAGGCGGGTGGCCATGGGCTGCCCCGAGAAGCCATGGATTGGGGCTGAGGCTGTCCCACGCCTCGGCAATGATCCACTCTTTTTCCAGCCCTGGAAGGAGTGCTAAAATAGTGCTCCTTCTGCAAGGCATAGAAAGGGTGCTGCAAGAGGCAGCACACACCTCTTCATCATCTCTTCTGACTCAGCGTGTCTGGACGCTGAGCTGGAAGGACATCATTGGAGCGCCCGTCATGTGCAATGCTGGGCACTCCAATGACATCCTCAGGAAAGGTTGGGGTGCCTGGCATCCGGCTGCCCCTCCCCTTCCTGTGATTGAAGATGGCACTTTTTGCCATCTGCATCCCCCCTAAAGATCCCAAACTTGTAATTCAGAGACCCCACAGTGAAAAGGAAAACTACCAGTTTCAAGCTCTTGAGTCCAAGAGCCTCCACAGCTGGCAGGAAAACTAAAAATCCCAAGCCTGCAAGTCAGAGAGACCCCACATCTAAAATAAAGCTACATATCCCAAACTTGTAATTCTGAGACCACACAGCAAAAAGAAAACTACAAACCCCAAACTCGTAAGTCAAGAGAGACCCTGAGGAAAAAACAAAATGGCATCACCTAGGATGCCCAGCACACAAAATAGCATCCCCCAAGAGGCAGTACAGCACATGGCTAGACCAGGGACCATGAAGCCTAAAACAAAATGACCGATGCTCCGATGCAGCTAGAAATGGTGCCTGGCCTGAAGCAATCAATTAAATAACCCTGCAAAAGCCCCAGGACAAACAATAAAATGTTGACAAGAAAAACCCAGCCCGAAAAGTACATCAAAGTAATCAAGCCAAGAAAAAGAGACAAAGTAAAGGATAAAATAATGGAGTAAAGATGGGGAGGGTATCAGAATCAACAATAATAAGGAGGTAGAAGGGAAGAAAAACCCCAGTAGCCAAACCAAACAGAGGGAAAAGGGAAACAGGGGAGTGGGGGTAAGAAAATAAAAGGAGAAAGGAATAGAAATCCGAGATGAGAAAGGGAAGGGGAGGATGGGAGGTAAGAAATTAATTAAAGGGAGAAAGGAATATGTGTATCATATTAGGTAAACAATAACCACACAATGCACTAATTCAGCCCCAACAACAATCAAAAACAAGAAATAGGACTTAGCCCGGCAACAAAAACAAACAGGATCAACGAAGCCAACATGTCCCTTCTCTCGTGTTCCCAAAAGAAGGAATGGCTGTATAGGGAGCAACCAGCATAAAAAGCCACTGTGCTCCACTCCCAATCCCATGCCCCTGGCTTGGCCAATCAGCCAAGCCCCAATTATCCTGGTCTCTAATCATGAAGACCATCAAAGGCTTACTTTCCCTTAAAGCCACTGCACCACTTAGGTCATGTCCAAATTCCCAGCACCTCAAATGACTGACACTATAAATAGTTTTACTTCATTAAGCCTACATTCAAAGGTAGTGTGTTGAGGAGACCTAAAAAAGTGTATGTCACTATGTCTTCTCAGTTCCCCAGAAAAGATAGAACTGTCATGGCTGAAGGGAAGCTGTATTTCTGAACCATACTGTGCCAGCCAACTAACTGGCTAAGCAGACGGCGCAAAGCGCCATCTTCAGAGTAAGGAAGGGGAGGGGCAGCCACACGCTGGGTGCCCCAACCCCTTCCCCAAAACATCCTCAGAGCAGCCGGCCCTCCGCACGGCTGGTGCTCCAAGGATGACCTCCCGCTGCAGCATCCGTACATGCTGCAGCAGAAGAGTCACTGAAGGTGCGCTGTCAGCCTTTTGCAGTGCATCTTCAGCGATTTGTGGAAGGAGCATTATTTTAGCACTCCTTCCAGGGGCAGTGAAGCTGCGCTGTGGGGCTGAGGTGTGCGGATACCTTGGCCCCGCAGCACAGCTTTCTGGGGCGGCCCCGTGCTGCCCGTCTGCTTCCCCTGTCAGTGGAGTGGGTGATATAAAGGGCTTTGCATCACTGAAATGAAAGAGGGTACTCACTAACCTTTCATTCTGAATAATTCTGTTCTGAAGAATTATACCCCAGTGAGTTGAACAGGTCATAACTCATGTCATATGAATTAGTACAAAGTATACAAAAGGTATTGATTTATTTGTTTGTTTTAGAGTATTTATGTCCTGTTCTTCAGCCACAAAGGCTCTCAGAGCAGCTTACAGATAGTTAATCTGTCCTCAGGTTTACAATATAAAAAGACATGACATAAAAGGAGAAGGGAATGGCAGTAGGGAAGGGGATCAAGTGAAGGAGAAGCAAGCTTTTTCTTTCTCTGTGTGTGTGTCCCTGCCTTTGCCTCAGCAGCTATTCCTTTAAGAGCCCTGGCTGAAGGCTGCATCTCTCTTGGCACAACAAAGCATCACTGGAAGTAAACTTGCCCCAAAGAACCATGGGAAATCTGGCAACAAGTACAAAAACAGGGAGAATCCCACAAATAGCTTTCATACTATAGCAATTGCACAAAAAAAGTGATATCGTGAATGAAACGGAAATGAATTCATGAAATTTTCCCATATATGCCTATTTGCTGGTTCGTGTCACTTTCTTGTCAGATTCTATGCAGTTTGTGCACAATGTCATGTGAAAACCATTTGCACAATTGTGGCTAATATGCTGGATAATCACAAGTTTTTATCCATTTAAACTTCCATTTTTTCCCATGTGATAAACTCCCAAGACCAGGATTTCCACTGACCAATGTGGAGAATGCTTCCCAATTCCATTTTGTTCTTTCGGCTGGAACTGGTCCTCATCATGCTATTACCAAGAAAGTTGGATGGAGGTTACCTTTCAGAAAATGTTCTTTTGACTTTGGGAATGTTCTGGGCTTTTAAATGATTATTATGATCTCCTTCCCATGGCAGCCTTTTTGTGCTCATAGGAAAAAGTCCTACTTTTTCCTTCCTTACTTACTCAGAAGGTAGCAAATGTCTCTTACTCATATGCCTAGGGAATCACTTTGAATGAAGTCCATGAAGTTCTGAGAAGACTAACATATTTGAGGAGAGAATTCAACTCAGTAATGATGAGGAAGCAAGAGGAACTATTATTAAGGGCCTATCTTCTGAAGTGTAATGATTGCAGAGCACCATTGGGAAGATGAAGATGAGGAAATGTGGGAGTGGTTTATCATGGTTCTGTGATTGCTCTAATATTGAGAAAGAAAATTTCTTTATTGATGACTACTCTTTTCATTCTATAGCTGTAGGGAAAGGTCAGGGTCATCTATGATAATGTCAGGAGTGCAGCTGTGGCAAATTAAATGACATTTTAATCAAGAAACCCCAGAGCTGTTGCAGTTAAACTGGAAAATCTTTCAATCTGGGTATTAAAGTTTCTGCCATTCTCATTTTATCCAGGATTAAAATAAAGTTTCTCTATTTCTGGAACATTTCAGCAAAAGGAAAATCAGTACCCACCTGCTTTCTCTAGCCAGCATCTAATTTAAGTCAAATATGCACTTTCATGACTCACTGAACTCTCTCTCTCCTGTATTAAAGCCATCATATTTCATCATAAATTGTAAAGGTGCATGAACCAAAACAGTAGAAAAGCTAGTTCAAGGATAATCAAACTAAAAAGGTTTTATTCCTTATAATACTAATGTTTATAGCAGGGGTAGGCAACCTTTTCCTACCTGGGA
>CM034706.1:76055181-76071591 GCA_020142125.1 Phrynosoma platyrhinos | reverse complement strand
ATGTTTTCTTCTGAAGCAATGTACTGCAGCTTTAGAACTTTGTTCTGTATCAACTCACATACATTTTGATATCTTACTCCAATGTATTTTGTCCTACATTTCATGTTTTTTGCTTCTGCCATTGCAATACATGCCTGAGTCTTCCTGTATTATTGCTGTTGTGTTGCATGGTTCCCCAAGATCTACCAACAACTGCCTGATCCACTGAACTTCACTGGCTATCTCTGACAGTGCAGCAAATTCAGCCACCGTGGTACTCAAAGCAACACAATTCTGCTTCCTGGACCTCTAGACCATGGACTGTCAGCAAACCTGATGATTAAACCAGTTACTGACTTCCTGTCTGTTGCCTCAGATGCAAAAGAGCTGTCTACATAGTGTTCTAGCTGAGACATGTCTTCATTCATCACTAGATATCTGTCTCTGGTCCCTTTAAGATATCTTACCACACATTTTAAAGCTGTCCAATCTTCCAGCCTGGGTTTTGATGGTCTCCTGCTCAACAATCCGACAGCAAAAGATATATCAGGCCTTGTGTTGTTTGCAATAAACAACAAACTTCTAATTACTGAATGATATAACTCAGTATGCTCAAATATCTTGTCAGACTCAACATTGGCAAATTCAGGTGTCATTGGGCTTCTGACTACCTTTGCATTGTTCAAACCACACTTTTCAATAATTCTGTCAATCTTTTTTCTTTTGACACAAGAAAAACCTCCCATCCTGGGTTCTCTCTACTTCTATCCCTAAGTAGCTTCTCAAGTTGCCCAAATCCTTTAATTTTTACTTCCTAGCTAATTCCTCTTGCACTTTCTTCACTTCAGTCTCATTGCTGGCTGCCACACAATGATCATCTACATAAATCAACAAGATGATGTCACACCTTGTGTACATGCATATATCTGCCACACTGCATTGATAACCAAGTTTCACCAATTCCTTGTTTATACATCTATTCCAACACCTGGCACTCTGCTTCAGACCATACAGTGCCTTCTTTAATCTGTAAACTTTATTGCTGCCAGCACAGTAATATCTGGGAGCCTGTTCCATAAACATGGTCTCCTCCAAACGTGCATTCAGGTATGCTGTTCAAAATTGAAATGCCTGACTACAAGTTTTCTCCTAGTTGCTAGAAATAACACCATTCTTAAGCTTTCTGGCTTAGCAGTGGGAGAAAATGTCTTGTCATAACTTTCAACTCTCTCCTGTGAATACCTTTTTGCCACAAGCATGGCTTTGTACTTCTGGGTACCATCTGACATCTCTTTTTTCTTATAAACCCACCTGCAACCAACTACCTTATGTTCTGCTGGCCTTTCAATTATTTCAAACACTTCTCTTTCTATGAGTGATTCAAACTCTGAATCCATCACCTCATTCAATTTCTCCTGTTCCTCCTGAGGATACAACCACAACTCCTGAAAACTGTCAGGTTCTTCAGTGATCACAGTGCAGATCCTTGCCTCGTGCACTACAAATCTGTCAGGTTTCCTCCTCATTCTCTGAGTCCTCCTAGGAATGATGCCTTTTGTCCTTCTTGACTCATCTTCACCGTCACTGCTAGTCTGTATTCCTGTTCCTACCACAGATTTCTGATTTTGCTCAGACTTTTGTGTAGTGATGTTTTACATTTGTGTCTGTGTCTGAGACATGGCTATGGTGTCATGTGATGTGCTTGGCTTTTCTTCTGTTGTAGCCACTGGCAAATCCACCCCTCCATTTCTGATACTTGGTGATTGTAGTGGATTTTTCCTCAACATGAGTGCTTTTCAAAATTTGCACTCCTGGAGAACATCTCTCTTCCATGACCCAAAGAAAACCTATAACTGTTCTCCTCCTAGCCAACAAACCTCAGTCTTTTCCACTTTGGCTCTCCCTTCCTGCAGAACTGAGGTAGAACCAACACATTTGCATATTGCAAGTTGGGTATCTGCCTATACAAAAGGAAGTAAGGAGTCTATTGCATCACAGAACACCACATCTGATTGATGATATGGCATGCTGTCAGTGTAGCCTCTCCCCACAAGCTAGGAGGTGCATTCTCATCCAGCATCATGCAGTCACATATCTGACTGATGATTCCCATTCGTCTGTCTGCTAGACCATTCTCCTGCAGGTCTGCAGGATTCATGGCCTTGTGGCATATACCCTTTTGCAGTTCTGAAAATTATAGCTAAGGAACTCACCTCCTCTATCTGTAATCAAAGTGCCAACCTTGTGTGGGAACTCTCTTTCAATTGTGTTGACCCATTGTTTAAATTTCTCAGCTGCCTCATTCTTGGATTTAAGCACATATCAAACCTGGTGTGCCTGTCTACTATCACCATCACTTACTTATTTCGCCATTCACTTGGCTCAAAAGGTTCTGTCAAATTCAAATGTACTACTTGGAATGGCCTCTGGGTGGCATACTTGCTTTCTTTTGGAACAGGATAAGCTTTCACCTTTATCTTTTGACAAACAGAACACTCCAAATACTTGTTGCAATGTCCTAATATCCTGTGTATATAGTGAGCACAATCTCAATGTAAAGGTACATTTGATACATTGGCACATTCTGCTTTTACAACCATGTGATAGAGCTTATTCTTTTTCACTGCTCTAGCACATAATGGGAAATGGTGAGCACAGGGGTGGCCTGACAATTGGGGTCATTCAGGATTGACCACTGGTTTGACCTTTCTTGAATTATGTTTCCAATTTTGGTGGCTGTGACAATATGGTCTGAGGAGCTGTCAAACTCTTCAGTCCATTTTTTGGTGTGACAACCTTGCCACTCTGCATGTTATTAACTCATTAACCTCTAGATCTCAAAAGGTTATGTGCCTTGTCTGGGCTTTTACTCTTCAATGTCTATGCTTTAACATTTTGTTTACAGCACAACACATACCAGGAATTGATAATGCTATTCCAGACACTCTTTCCTGTACACAGATGGAATGTTTCAGGACCCTGGTGCTGGAAGCAACACTGATGCCAGAACTGATGCCAGAACTTCTGTGGAGCCTTGGCAACCCAAGGTAGCAAGAGCATTGAGTTTGTTCAGTGCCCCGCCAACTACAAACCCTACAGAATGCAACCATGACAGTTAAAGCGGAATCATATTTGTGTGTATTATGAAAGGGCCCAAGGATTCAATTCTGTGGAGAGTGGATGGGATTTCTGGGAGGAAAAAGAGGCTGTGTGTGTGTGAAATTATGGGCCTTTACAGACTGCAGAAACAGTGCAGCTTGAGGCCACTTTAACTGTCCTGGCTCAATGCTAGGAAATCATGGGAATTGTATTTTTTTCTGGGACATTGAGCCTTCTCTGTCAGAGAGTTCTGGTGCCACAATAAACTACAGTTCCCATCATTCCTTAGCCCTGAGCCAGGATAGTTAAAGTGGCTTCAAGTTGCACTATTTCTGGCAGTTTGTAAAGGCCCTATGTTTATGTGGTTAAAACACAGATTTATATCAATGGGACAGAGCAGACAGGTGGAAAGGAGTGGACCAAGTCTGCTCCAATCAGAATTGGGTCAGGACCATGCTGATCAGCCCACTTCCAAAGTGGGCAGTGGCCGCTGGCCCCAACCCACACCTCCAGGTGCTGGATTATCCTGGCTCCTTTTTGCTCCAGTCCAAAGGACTAGAGCGTGGCATCAGAGAGGCTTTGGGCCATGTTGGAGGCATGCTTTGTTTGAACACTATGCCTCCAAAGTGCCCAGAAGCTGCTTCTTTTTGCTTGTCCATTCTGGGCCATAATTAAGGGATATGGCAACCATGTATGTACTGTGCTTAGTTTGGAAATGGACTGAATAAAATGTGACATATGAATTTTGCAAAAAAAAAAAAAAAAGTTATTTCTCAACCTCCCCATATTATTTTTAAATCAAATACTATCTTTGAGGCAAAGGTGGGATGCTACTGCTACTACTGCTACTACTACTAGTAATAATAGTTATAATAGCATCTGTTTTATATGGTCTTTATCTAAAGGAAAAGGCAGATAAATCAATCATCATCATCAACAACCATTATTATTACTACTACTAACTGATCAATAAGAGGGCAGGGCAGGAGGATATTACCCTTTGGCTGTAATTGGTCTGGCATTTTGAATGTCCTGCCAAGCAATCACTTTCCCTGCCATCTCTCCAGATCCCAAGGTGTCTGGCAAAGAGACAGGGGTTTTTTTTCTATTTTACAATCTCCTGTTTCTGAAATGAGACAACAAGCAAATTAAAGCAATAAACCATTCAGCTGATAGTTATATGGTGCATATGGCTCTCCTTCCTTTTTCTCCTGAGGCACAAGGTGTCTGGCAAAGAGACACAGTGCCACTCCATTTTGCAACCATCTAAAATAACTAATTCATTAAAGAATTCTAAGCAGGTAAAATAACAAATTAAATTAAAATGTATGAATAAATGCAGTATTATGGAGTGCAGCCATATTAAAACAATTTAACACATTAATATAATGATATTTATTTATTTTGAAAAGCTCTTGGAATGCCTGAGATAGTGATTTAAGGTGGGAGCACCACAGTAATGCTGTACCAATATTTATCCCAACAGATCTGATGACATTTAAAAGAAAGAGAGAGAGGAAGAGAAAGAGAGAGAGAGAGAGAGAGAGAAAGAAAGAAAGAAAGAAAGAAAGAAAGAAAGAAAGAAAGAAAGAAAGAAACCAATGTAGGGCACCAGGGAAATTTGTTGAGGCAATGCTGTGAAGTCACAGTGCTCTGCATCAAAAAATAGCCGATTGAACTTCCATTTTTTAAAAGGCCAAAAGAATTATATGGGTATGGATGGATGGGAAAATTGTTCAAATTTACAATTTGAAGAGAAAGAAGTCCATCACTAAGAAAAGGATTGGTTGTGTGAGAGAGAGACATCTTAAAAATACAAACCTTGTTGCAATTCTCCATCCCAGCAAATCCTCAAATGGAATCCAGACAGTAATATAAAATGAAATGGTCTGAAATCTGGCCCATTTCCTCATTAATGTCACATTTATCACTCAGCCAATTTATTGCTTGTGGTGAAAAGTCTTTGCAGAACAGACATAATGAAGGTACAAAAATACAAGACAATTGTATGCATATAAAAGTATTTACAAATGCCATCCACAGCTCTGAAAACAACAATAATTCAAACTTCTGAACAATTCAAAGGATTATTTCTAATACAAACAATACAGCAAGATGAAATAATTGAAAATGTGCAGCTAAACTGATAGGTTTTCACAAACTCTCTTGATGTTTTCTTGTTGCAAGGACAAAGCAAGCCACATTATATAAAAGCCTTCTGTAAATATCTTTCAATAAAAATATAATTTTTTTCTGCCACATAAGCTCATCCATCAAAACTGTCAAATAGTGAGACAAAAAGTTCTCTTTGGGAGAAATGTAAAGTGGGCAATGGAAGAGATAGCAAAGATAGTGAGGTCCTCCATATGTCCAGCTCCATGCACACATTCTTTTCAGACCACAGATTTTCCCAAATTTCTGCCAGTGAGAACTGTTGTTAACATGATCTGGAAATACAGTTTGGTAAATGCTTTCCTTATCTGTGGAAGAAATGAGAGTGAACTGGTAGTGACATTTGCACCCCATTGATTGCCAGGGTTCATTTGTCTAATATGGCTGGCTAGAAGGGTAGCCCCTTTCTCTCACATCATCTATCAACAGTAGAACACATGCAACAAGTGTAGACCTAAATTCAAATGTTCATTTCAACTAAAGTATACTTTCCTGAACACATCAACAAGCAACCAGAGAAGCAGGTGGTTTGTTTGTCAGAGCTGTCAGATAGTCAGTCCAGTCCAAGTCAATCACAGGTTATCTGAACAAGATGTAGGTGGAAGCAAGCCAAGAGGGTGGCTGTCAGCTGGTCCAAGAGTCATTAACAAGTTAGTAATCCAAATGTAAGAGCCAGCAAGAAAAAAACAAAGTCATAAAGGAAAAGCCAGTCCAAGATCAAAGAAACACAAGAGCCAGAGTTATATCAGAGTTCTATCAGGCAGTTATAAACAACAAACCTGGGAGATTTGTGGCTGGCTATCCCAAATCAAAGGAAAACTCAAACTAAGGACTGGGATGCTCTATGACAATAAAAACAACATAATTCAAGACCAGGAAGGAATAGAAAGCCATTGGATGCAATACACAAAAGGATTATACAAAAAAAAATGACAAAATGAAGAACACATGGAATGAAGATGAACTCCACATTCAAAAAAGTGAGGTAGAAACTGCGATAAGAAAAATAGTAAAAAAAACAAATCACCAGGAACAGATGATATCCCAACTGAACTGCTGCAATCCACATTGATAGAGTCAACTCTAGTGCTAACCAGCATATGTCAATAGATATAGAAAATAAAACAATGGCCAAGAGATTGGAAGTGATCAATATACATCCCCATCCACAAAAAAAGGAGACATAAGGGACTGCAGCAACTATAGAACCATATCACTGATCTCCTATGCAAGCAAAAGCATGCTCAAAATTCTGTAACATAAGGGGATTGCAGACTACCAGAAATAGTGCAAACTGAATCCACTTTTAGGGTTAGGGTTAGTGCTAGGGAATCATGGGAATTGTTTTTTTTCGGAGACATTGAGCCTTCTCTGTCAGGGAGCTCTGGTGCCACAATAAACTACAGTTCCCATGATTCCCTAACCCTAACCCTAAAAGTGGACTCAATTTGCACTATTTCTGGCAGTCTGCAACCCCCCATAGACTTCAACCATATATGGAAAGAGAAATCCCAGAGGTCCAAGTGAAGTTCAGGAAAAGAAGAGGCACTAAGGACCACATTGCAAATATATGATGGCTAATGATGAGCAGAGGGAATTCCAAAAGAAAATCAGCATGTGCTTTATAGACTATAGCAAAACATTTGACTGCATAGATCATGAAAGGCTATCGAATGCCCATAAAGACATGTAATCATAAAAGACAAGTAATCATAGAAGAAAGAGCACCATTCTATAAAAAGTTCAGTAAACACATAAAGAAAACAAAAATAACGATCATGGAGAATCTATACAAATTCAACCTAGACAATAAAGAAATAGAAATAGTATAAGAATTCTCATACCTGCGATCAAACATTGATAGAAATGGGGACTGCAGTCAGGAAATCAGAAGAAGATTAAGAATGGGGAGGATGGCTATGAAAGAACTAGAAGAGATTATAAAATGCAAATATATACAACTTGGCACAAAAGTTAGAATCATACAAGCCATTGTATTCCCATTTACCATGTGTGGATGTGAGAGCTGGACAGTTAAGAAAGATGATAGGAAGACAATCAATGCATTTGAGATGGGGTGCTGCAGAAAGGTGTTGAGGATCCTGTGGACAGCTGAAGGGACAAACAAATGGATCCTAGAGCAGATCAAGCTGGAAACCTCCTTGGAAGCCAGGATTACCAAACTGAAAAAAGACAATAATACTGGGAAAGATGGAGGGGAAGTAGGAAAAGAGGAAGGCCATATGCCAGATGGATGGACTCTATTAAGGAGGCCACGGGTATGAGTTTGCAGGAATTATTCAGAGCAGTGGAGGACAGAGGGTCTTGGAGATGTCTCATCCATAGGGTTGCCATGAGTTGAAATAGACTCAAGGGCAGTTAACAACAACAAAATCCCAATACCACCTAATTAATTAGTGTCTTAGATTTAACTGTCAGTGGCCTCAGCACTTCTCTCTTTGCCATTCAACAAAGAATGGGGATTCTAATCTTCAGCATCTGCCATTTCCTGCTGGGGTACCCCACCATCCTAGCCCCTATCTTCTCAGATTCAGAAACAGCTCCACTATTAAGAGCTGGATTTTCCTTGCACCATCTTTCTTTCCTCCTGCTCCTCCCCTTTGAGTGTCCAGAGGGTGAGTTACAACATATATCCATTAAAACAATGGGTACTTGATAATCAACTATCATCATAATGAACTGTTACTTAATTTTATTTAAATCAACTGAGTCTTAATTAATTTGAACTCACAATTACATTTAGGCCTCAGTGAGGATGCATTCTATGAAAGTCTAAACAACAGCCCCAAAAAACACTTTTGCCAGAACAAGGTAACTACAGCCAATTGTCAAAGATAGTTTTTGTTGTTGTTGTTGTTGTTGTTGTTAAGTTAAGTCAATTTTGACCATGTTGACCCTGTGGATGAGACATTTCCAAGACCCCCTGTCCTCCACTGTTCTGCTTAGTTCCCCCAAACTCATACCCGTGACCTCCTTAATAAAGTCCATCCATCTAGCATGTAACCTGCCTCTCTTTCTACTTCCCTCCACCCTTCCTAGCATTAGTATTTTTTCCAATGAATCATGCCTTCTCACAATGTGTCCAAGGTATGACTGCCTCAGTTTTTCATCTTGGCTTCCAGGGGAGATTTCTGGCTTGATCTGCTCTAGGACCCATTTGTTTGTCATTTTGGCTGTCCATGGAATCCTCAGTACTCTTCTCCAGCAGCACATCTCAAATGAACTGATTTTCTTCCTATCTTGTTTCTTAACTGTCCAGCTCTACATCTATACATGGTAATAGGGAATGCAATGGCTTATATAATTCTAACATTTGTGCTCAGTTGAATATCTTTGCATTTTAGGATCTTTCTACTTCTTTCAGAGCCACTCTTCCTATTCTTAATCTATTCTTCCAATTTCCTAGCTGCAATCCCTGTTCCTATTAATGTTTGATCCCAGGAATGAGAACTCTTTTACTATTTCTATTTCTTCATTGTCTAGGTTGGATTTGTATAAATTCTCCATGATCGCTATTTTTGTTTTCTTTATGTGTTTACTGAACCTTTTATAGAATGGTGCTCTTTCTTTTATGATTACTTGACACATTCTGATGTAAATGCTAATATAATAACTGAAACATTTAGCACAGAAATTGCAACTGTGTAAATGCTTTCTACAGAAAAGAGTACAGATACTAAAGGCAAATAATGTGTAAATGCTTTCTACAGAAAAGAGTACAGATACTAAAGGCGAACAATGCTGCCTTCTCACATGAATTGTGTCATAAGACATTGTGAATAGAAGGCACTAAGTTCAGAAATGGCTAGAAAGTCCTGTGTCTCAACATCTATATATTAAACACAGAGGTCTTCAGATCATGCAGATATCTGTACCTAGTGTCTAAATATCAAAGGCAAGGATACAAGTCCTTAGGAGAAGTACATAGTACAAATCAATGCCATTTTTTGTTTCTTTTCTCCTTTTTTGTGTGGGGGGGGATGAACTATTGTTGCTAAGCTGCTTGGTATCATACCTTATTTCTTGCTATCTTTTCACTATGTGGTGTCTTGGGATCATCACACAAATGAACTGTGGGCAGTTTATTTTTCCTGTCAAGAAGATCCTGAAGGTCTTTCACTTTGGTCTTCAGCCTTCTGTTCTCTCTGTCTAGTTCCTGCTTTTCTATTTCAATGATTTTTTGTCTTCCTGATTTCATTGCACTTTCTGAGTGTAATCTCTCCAACTGGAAAATATGAGAGTAGTGGAATATATTAAGTAAAGAACTGTTTCTTGGAAAACAGAAATGACTATTAATCTAAAAGAACAATAACAACATGTCATCCATGTATTTGATATAAAAGGTAAAGGTATTCCCCATTGGGTAAATTAGGTCTTCACCATACTGATGTCTCTTCACCACATTTTCTAAAGGGGTAGCCACATCACTCTGTTGCATCAAAATGAACAGCATGCTGGGCTCACACTTATATGGGTAGGTTTGTATACAGTTGTGAAGTTCATCAATGACTCTCAAGATGTATTGGATGCCATATAGCCATGATATGCAGAAAAGCTTAGAGAACTTTTAAATCAGTGTCTTATCTGAGTAACTGATGTGTCTTCATATTTCCTTATCAGTCTGTTGCAAAAAAAATGAACAGCATACTTTGGCAGCATTAAAAAAGAAAACAGATTTTATATAATGCACATTTTGTGAACTAAAGACCACTTACTCTGGTACATAAAGTGCTATCCAGAATTTCAGATACCTATGCAATAGATATGGCATATGTGTGGGGTGGAGGGACTATAGATTGTGATATCATGGGAAAATTAAATATGAAAGTATATTGACAGTGACAATTACATTAATGAAGAACATAAACATCTTACTGCTACTAAGCCAATATTAGTATAGCTGTCATTTTGAATAACACTCTGAGGCTATAGTGAGTTATAGACCATGAAAGTCAATGTTATGAGAAAATGATTAGCTATTAACACTGTCAACTTATGGTTTGTACATATATGTGTGTTCATGCTTGCACATGCTTCATTTCAACATTTCAAGGTGAGGCACCTCTCCCTTCTCAGATCATGTGTTACCTCTTGTCTTTAAGGTGCCACAGGATTCTTTGTCAGTTTGTCCCCATAATATTTCTTCATATAGATAAGCCACAGACTCATATTTATATCTTCTAGAGCAGTGCTGAAAGTGGTAGTCCCTGGACTGGTGCCAGTCCCTGAGCCATTGACTGCTGGTCCCTGGAAAATATGGTGCTGATCCCAGCAAAGACTGAAACAATTGTAACCACTGTTTACAAATATGGTACTGGTCCCTGGCATATGGGAAACATACTGGGGAAACTCACATCAGACAGTCTGAGAAGCACTGTTCTAGAGGAAGCATGAGCACTTTAGACCATTTTCTCCTGATTTTGTTCATTCTTCTCAAAAATAACTTTGTAAAATTTGTATCTCTTACTGACTGGATCAAATAGATTAGTTGTGTTAGTTTATTACACAGAATCTTCTGGGAAAGCCCAGAAAGCATTTATGGCCATTGTTATCCAATTTATTTTGATCAGGGAAATGTGAAGAATGTAGTCAAAATTCAAGTAAATTGTTTCTTGGATTAGCAATAGTCTTGGGATCAGAATGGACTTTAGAAATATAAATGAAAATATGCTGTCCTTTAATCTTCATACTTGGCAGTCTTCACAGTGTTAATCAGCATTCTACAGAGACGAGCAACAAAACCCCCAATAACTAACAGAGATGAGTTTTCTGAGCATAAATTCATATATTTTGAGACTATCCAAGAGAAGGTTAAGTAAAGGATGGACCAACATTTTTCAAGAACTTGGAAACAAAGGCATATATTGCTTTCTCTGTAGCTGAAATCAGATAACAGATACATTTCAATAGCTATCAGATACATTGAAAAGTTTAGAAATGATAAAAAGAAAGCATGGTATACCAAGAAATAGGAAAATATGTTTCTTTTTAAATTTGGAAGAAAAATAAATAATCCACTTGCAAAAATTACTGATAAAACTGAAAGCTATCATACCCATGTGTCATGTCCCCCACGCTGCTCACAAGCCTGAGAATCCTGAACTGGCTATCCGCCACCAGAAGACTCTACCTCAGATTTGGGTGAGGACACTGGGTAAAGGTGCGTTGATAATAACCAACCAACACACCAATCAAGCAAAGTTGAATCCCAATAAAATGATGGCTCTGAGGTCTGGGAATTGGATAGGTTCCCTGCCCTGGATGGAATTGCACTCCCTCTGAAGGAGAAGATAGATAGTTTTGGAGTAGTCCTAAATCCATCTTTTTCACTGGAGACACAGATGGGCATGGTTCAGAGTGCCTGGGGTTAGATTTGATTGGTCCTATGGACTTTCCTGGAATGCAATAACTTTGCCACAGTAGTCCATGCACTGGTAACTTCCTGATAAGACTATTACAATTCACTCTAAGGCAGGCTGTTATTGAAGATGACTCAGGGCCAATGCAGACGGCCTGTTTGGGGTGGCTCTGGGCCGCTCCTGGGAGTGGAGGATCAGGGCCATGGCAACCACACACTGTGGTCCCGATCTTCCTTTTTGTCGCCCCCAAAAGAGCAGCAAAATGCTACTCCTTTTGGAGATGGCAAAAGGCCACCCTTTGAGCCACTGCTGCGACTCTTTTGTGTACATTTGGCGCAGCATGTGCACATGCTGCGCCAAGAGGGTGCCCTGACACCACACACCATATGGATGGGTCCATGACATTGGGGCAGAGTCAGGGTGGAGTCAGGGCGGCTGGATTGCAGTTGCCCCGCCCCAAGTATGCCCTATAATGCCAGTCTGTATCGGCCCTCAGAAACCTCCACTACTGCAAAATGCATTAGCTAGACTGCTTACTGGAACCCCATTCAGTTCCGAAGGAATTGCATGGGCTTCCAGTCCAATATGTTTCCAATCTGAATTCAGGGAGTTGATGATAATATTAAATTCTAATTGGCCTGAGAGTTCAATACAATATACTTTTTTAAACTGGGCTATTTTAATCATTTTTTTAAAAAAAATGTTTTAAAAGTGTTTTTATCTTGTGAGCCACCTTGGGTCCCTTTCTGGGAGAAAGGTGGCATAAATAAATAAATAAATAAATAAATAAATAAATAATACTTGAGGGAACATCCCTCTGTATATATGCCTGGCAAAAAATTGAGGTCTGTTTAAGGGGCCTTCATCTGTGTTTCACTAGTGGGAAGGATACATTATGGAAGGAAATGGAATGTCCTCCCCTTGGAGATCTGATAGACAACAACATTGATTAGGCAGGGACTTCAGTGACCACATGGCCTGCTCCCCAAGGGGGCCATGGCAATGGTCCTGAACTGGCAGTTGGCAGGAGTGGGGAAAAATTTGCTCTTAAAAGGGCTGGGTCTTGCTGGCTTGGTGCATGGCTTCTGGCCACTTTGGAGGTCTGCATCATCTGAATGCCATGCCCCCAAAGGGGCCAGAAGACACTTTATTTGGCCTGTCTGTCTGGGCCTCAGACAGTTTTGGTAAACTAATTTTCTTTCAATAACCTAATTTGTGTACTGGTCCTATTAGTGTGTTTGCCATATCACAGTTCCTTTAACTCTAACCATTTTTACTGCTTTATATCATACAGAAATCTCTGAACAGACTGCTAGTTGTTATTGATTTACCTCTTTTTCTGTAGTACCAATGTCTTTCCTTTGCTAAGCCATAGTGAAATATTCAATTTTAATGTTCTTTTTCTTTATTAATGAACAAGCAACTGTAATGTGCTTTAAAGACTTACAACTCCAGGGGGTTAAAGGCAACAGAAGGATGCCGTAGGCTACCTTGCACAACTACCAGCAGAACAGATGCTTTGAATTAGAAGAGTCCAACAAGGAAAAAAATAAAATAAAATCAATGCAAGAGTATTACTGTTCAGAAGAGTAGTGTTGTAATTGCGCTGGTTTTAAATGTAAGAATAGCAACAATATATGGTTTACAATATTATGCTACTTCAAACATGCATTCAGATGGCACAATGGGGATGAAGTGACAATAGACTTTATATAGTGAGTTATATGCACAGATTAATTCAATTTAACCTTTTCCATAAGAAAAGAACACCAGATAAACCATGTTAGTAGCTATAGCTCAGTTTCCCCGAATTAAGACTTTTCCACAGCCTACTACATTTTTCTTCTTTTCCTTTTCTATTTCCAGTCCCTCCTCCAGAAAAGAAAAAAAAAGATAAAAAAAGAATCTTATCTACTGACCCATTTCTCATTTCCTGGTCTAACAAAATAAACAGAAAAAAGCTCTATCCATGCATTCTTTTGAATATGTATTGTCTAATAGTGAAGATGGCCCTGACTATGGCAACATTTCCAACATTCCTATAGGTCCTTGATTGCTCATTTGCTGGATTTTAACCTCAAAGTGAGTAGATTCCCAAATGAATTATTTTGTCTCTTAGATTCATGAAAAAGGTGGGGTGATAACAACAACCAACCAACCAACCAACCAACCAAAGCTGCTTTGTCAGAGTTCTAGATGTGAAACACACTTCCCATATTTAAGGAAATAAAGAGTACCAATCTTCTTCAGACTACCTTAAGCTATACAGAATGTTTAGGACCAGGACCATTTATTATAACACAGAGGGAAACTACAATTTAGTCATTCATTTATGGGTCTATCTGTATATTTAGTCCTAATGAATCTGGAGGAATATGTGGATTCAGTATTGTACTATTGGACTCCTAAGAGATGGTGTCTCTGCAGTTGCATAATATGTTTTAGATTTTGTTGCTGTTTTACTATTTCATGACTTTCAGTTATTTATTGTTGTCCAACTATTTCATAATTTTTCTATTATTATTATTTATTATTATTATTATTATTATTATTATTATTATTATTATTTACTGTAAAGCCTCCCCAAAGGACTGGGTGTAAGTAACTAAAATAAACACTTTTTCGCTTTTGGGGACACAGGGAGGGACTGCTTCTAAAATTATTTTCACTCTATCCTTGGCTCTTATACATTTTTACTGCTTCAAGGTTTTAAACATATGCTAGGAATTCATAATGGGTTGAGGAGAGAGTTACAAGTTTCCAGTCCAGACAAATGAAGAGACAAGAGGCTCACAAGAGGCTCAAGGAACCAATATAATTTATTTATTATTTTATTATTATTATATTTATTTATATCCCGCCCTTCTCCCAGGACTGGGACTCAGGGCAGCTTAAAGGTAAAGGTAAAGGTATTCCTTATTGACAAGGTTGTCAAGTCGTGTCTGACCATAGGGTTATCTCCATTACTAAGCTGAAGAGCCAGCATTGTTAGAGACTCCTTTGTGATCATGTGGCCAGCATGACTGCACAGAATGCTGTTTACCTTCCCACTGAGAAGTGGTACCTAATTATCTACTTGCATTTGCATGCTTTCAAACTGCTAATTTTGCAGAAGCTGGGACTAGTGACAGGAGCTCACCCCATCATGCAACACCTGGGCCTCACACTGCCAACCTGCGAATCTTGCAATCAACAGTCAGTGCCTTAACCACTTGAGCCACTGCATCTCAGTTGTAAGGGCAGCTTACACTATTAAAAAAACCCCCATGCAGTTAAAAACATACAAAAATAGTACATTAAAATAGGTTTAAATTACTACAATAATTAAAACAAATTAAATGCTAAAATATCAAATGCTTTTAAAAGATTAAAATGTTTAAAATACATGAAAACAATATAGCAGCCCAGGACATTCTTTAAAAGCATTCTGTTTTGAATGCCTGGCTGAAGAGGAAGGTTTTTGCCTGTTGGCAGAAGGCCCTCAAAGAAGGGTCCATTCTGGTCTACCTGGGCAGGGAGTTCCAGAGTCTAGGGACAGCCATGGGAGAGGCCCTCTCTTGTGTCCCCACCAGAGAGGGGCCAGATAAAAAACAAAATCAGAAAATTAAATATAGAATAATTTTTCCACCACTAAAAAAAAAGAAAGATAAGTTGAATCGAAGCGTATATATTCAGATCCAAATGCTCATTATATAATTGTGAAAATTGTTTTGGGAAGGGAAAATATGCTGATTGTGAAAGTTTGTGGTCCATTGACAAATAAAGGATATTTTTATGACCAAATGATAAAGAAATTGGAGGAAATTAATAATGAGCTGATACTCGCTATGGGAGATTGGAATGGTGTAATTAACCCTGAATTAGATAGATAATCAGGTAAATCAATCAGATTGAATCAAGGGAAATTACCTAAAACTTTTTTCAAATTGATAGATAGATTGGTACTTAGGGATATACGGAGAGTGTTATATGGGAATTCTAAAGAATACACCTTTTTCTCACAATGCCATGAATCATGGTCAAGAATCAATATGTTCTTAGTCTCTTTGAACTTATGCAATAAAATATCTAAAATTGATGTACTCCCCAAAATATGGTCAGATCATAACCCTATTATGATGGTAATGAAAACTGGACAAAGACAGCGAATCTGGAGATTAAATGAAAACCTGTTAAAAAATACAAAAATAATTAAAGTCCAGGAACAATTAAATTTGTTTTTCCAAAACAATTTAGATAATGAGGTAACTACAAATTGAGTATGGGACGCTTCGAAAGCTTTCATAAGAGGCTTTTTTTATAAAAAAGACACCCCCTGACGAGTTGGGAGGGATTTCTTTTTGCGCCGGCCATATAAGGGCATGAGAGACCTGATTGGCCAGGTGGGCAGGGAACTATGGGTTCCTGCACGCTTGGCCCAATCAAGTGGCTAATTTGAGTTAGGGAGGTCTCGTGGTGATTGTACTCTCGCAAGAGTTCCTACGAAAGTTTGTTCTTTATAGCTCTATGCTGCCACATGGCGGCAGCCATTTTTGAGGTGGAACTGAGTGAGTCACTTTGCTCTGCTCCGTGCTCTGGCTATTTTGCTTGGCTTTGGCCTAGCAAACTCATGGCTATTGCTGCAATTTGGTTCTTGCTGCTTATTATTTCGATCCTCTTCACAGTGGGAGTCCTTAATTGAGCCTCCCGCATTTTCTAGAGGACTAGGCCAGGCAAGGCCTTTGGGCCGGTTGCCTGGGGCCTGGAGGGCGGCCTGCACAGCTCCAACACTCGGGGAGCT
>CM034706.1:76026727-76048202 GCA_020142125.1 Phrynosoma platyrhinos | reverse complement strand
TATCTACATTGATAGACACCCCCCATTCTCCAGTCCACTTCCTACCTGAGATAACAAACTTGGGATTTCACATGTGCGGTTCTGCTGCTAACTGGAAGTGAGACAGAATCAAGCACACACAAGGTTCATTAAGTGTTCCCCCACCCACCCTAATTCTAGGTCAGTAGGACAAAATCAAAATTTGAGATGAGCTCATCTATATATCCTCTGAAATTTTAAACTGGGTAATTCAGAACCAAGACAGATAGAAAAAGAGGATCAGGAGGTCTGCCTGCTGGCTCTTCAAGGAAATGATTTTATGTTCCCAAAGGGGACTGGAATGAAGCTCCCAGGGCAGCCTGAGAGCCCATTCCCTCCAGCCAGCCTCCTGGTTGGCTTGCCCTTTTGATCTTTCCCAGATTGTTCAAAAACACTCTGCAATCTCCCATAAAAGGGTAGACAGATGGACAACAAAACATAGCACACCCACTGTGGATTGCAAACAAGCTGCCCAGTGAGTTAGGGTTGTGTGTTTAATCGTCATAGCACAGTATTTTCTTCATCAATATATGTTGGATTTAGCACATTTTGTTGTCATTAGAAGGTAATCATGTGCTTAATTTACAAGTCTGATTGTTGAGGAATACATTGGAGGAACTGCATCTGGGGAGGGTAAATAGATTAATTGTAGGGGATGCACATAGTGCCATTCTGACCATCACTTTCAAGAAAAAGTGCTGAGGATCAGTGTGCCATGTGTTTGCATATCAAAAGATATGAAGACAATACTAAAAATTAACGAACCCTTTATAAGCCCAGTAGAGCTCAAAGATCATATGGAGAGACCTTCTTTCTTTCTCAGCACTGTCTCAGACTTGTTTGGTGGGAACACGGGAGTCCGCCCTCTTGATGTCTGCTCCCAAACTTTGGTGTTCCCTCCTTTGGGGTTTTTGAAGCTTTTGAGAGACACAAGGATGGTTTTGTCCTTGCTTTCCTTCCACTACAAATCAAAATGTCTCTGTGCCATGAAGCTTTTACAAACTAACTAGAGTTGAGTTTTTAATGCTGTGGGGTTTTTTTTAGATGTTGGTATATATTTTAATGTATTTTAATCTTTGTAATGGTTAGTGTTTTAACTTCATTAATAGTTTTAATTTTTAAAATCTTATATTTATGTGTTTATTGATGCTTTTGTATAGTCGTTAATTTGTTGTCTTTTAAATATGGTGTTAGTAACCTTAAGTCACATTATTGGGAGAAAGGAAAGATTAAAAATGAATAAAATCCTCCTCTACAATTCTACAAATTTTAATCATTATAATCACAGAATTTTGAAATGGATAGACATACCTCTCCTTGTAACTGCCAGATCTTCAAATCTTCTGGGGACCTGGCTTCAGAGTCTTTCTCTTAAGTCAGGGGCCAGCAACCTACAGCCCCTGGGCCAGTTCTGGCCCAGGTTGCAAGACTTACCGGCCCAGGCAGACCCCTGCCGCCACTGCCGTGCATTTTGCCGTCTGTGATTTTGAAAATGGCAGTACTCCTGCGCATGTGCAAACGCGTTGCAGCCACCATTTTGGAAATCAAAATGGCGGCCGCAACATGCACCGCTGTGGCTGTGGCCGCACGCGTGGTGGTGGTGGCGGCGGTGTGCACGCAGGGTGATCGCACAAGGCGGTGGAGTGTGTGCATGCACGTGTGAGTGCGCGCGCCACCATCCTCCTCCCCTCGGCCCAGCGGAGACCTGGACTTCGGGGGACCGGCCTAGGTCTCCAAAAGGTTGCCTACCCCTGCTCTAAGTCTTCCATATTTTTTTCCACCTCAGTCTGATGTAAATCATTATGTATATTGAACTGAAAGACAGAGACTATCTTTGAGAAATAATGGCATATGTTGCATCTATTTTAATGCTAATGCATATTGTCAAGATGTCCAAAACATGGTATTGAATAAGCTACAAATGGACTGTCCTTGAAAAGTAGCTATGGATTTCATTAGGACCTCCTTTATAAGTGAATTCAATACTGTGGAATCAGTAATACTAAAAAAAAAAAAAAGTTGATAGTACAGTTAAAGGAGAGAAAACAATAGATAATTCATTTCCTTTGTGTTAGGGATGTGTCTACTATTGTTTATGGAGACAAAATGACTCCACAATGTACAAGGAAAGATTTGGATACAATCAGTGTTATACATATTTGCAAATGAATAAAATTATAACATATCTTCAGTCTTGAAGAAATAGGTAAGGTAAATGACTGTAGGAGTAGGAACCAGAAATCCATGTGGAGGGACAGAAGAGAGTGGAGAATTGTGAAGGAAGCATATCCCAAGTACTATGCACAGGAGTATTCCACATTGCACCATTTTGTTGCAGCTCTCACTTGTGGATTACTAATGTGTCAGATTAAAAACATCTGCACACGATTGGTACAACAATGTACCTGAGAGATGGGAACCTAGGAAACAGTGTAGCAGGGATTCTGACAACCATAGGAAAAGAGAATTCATCCTTCAGGAAAACGTGTAACAACCAAGCTCTAAATTCAGCTCATTGTTACTTTCTAGCATGATAATATAAATGAGGAATGACAATCATGTGGCTCACCAGATGTCTTAGCAGATCTAGCCAGCATAGCCAGTGGTGAGAAATGCTGGGGCATGTAATCCAAGTAGATTTGGAGGGTTGTGTGAGCCCACCCCTGATGTAAATGAGTACTTACGAGATAAATACTTCATTGGAACCATTTCAACACTATGCTGTGAGAAGAACAAAAATTGTTCTCTGTCTTTTACATTTTGTGAAGGAATGAATGTTAAAATCATTAAAGAAGAATATATGGAAAAAAATATGTACCATCATGTTGGCTATACTCATAATACAGGCTGATTGTGATGAAATGTGTCCTATAAATTCTAGAGTAACAGTGGTGCACTTGATCCCCATGCAATATGTTTTGAAATATAAATGATACAAAAGTATTTTGGAGTGCTTAAGTAATTAATCATTTTAAATCTCAAGTTTTGCATAGGTCATGAAGTCTGGGAAGTGGTTTACTGGGGGAATTTCAATTTGTATTGTTAGGTAAACCCACAGGAAGATAAATTACTGTACATTTTAAAAGATCAAATGAATTCAGAGAGATAGTTGATAAGATTAAAAAAAAACCCACATTCATTTCTCCAACTGGATCTAATGGATAAAAATGCCAACTCTCTTGACTGATATTCAGCTGAAAAATGCACCCTTCCTATTAGTTCTGAACAACCCAAGCAACTCCAACAACCAAAGATGCCATAAAAAATTTCTGAAAATACAAATTACACAGGAGTGTCTGAAAACAGGAATAACTTACCACTGCAAGCCCAGTTATCCCACTCTTTACTAGTATTTCAGTAATTTTCAGCTTCTTTAGGTTTTAATGTGCTTTGGTTTGATCACACACATTCCTTTTGTGGTTTTATTATCTAGCTACTAATTGCTGGGGAGCCCCATGGAAAAGAAGACGGAGCTCTTGTATCTTTATTAGTTGTCTTATAGAGGGAGTGAAATTACTGTGTTGTATTTTAATGTATCACTTTATTTATACACCACTTTCCCCCTATAGATGTGAAATTTTGAGAGGAGATGTGAAGCCATGGAGGATGTTTTTCCAGTTTAAACAAACAGCAGGTTTTTTTGTTTTTGTTTTTGGAAAAAAATGGAAAACAATGCAATATTAGCACCATTTACTGACTGGAAGTGACTAAGGGCCTCGGCAGACAGCTAATTGAGCCGTCTCCGAGGCAGGGAAGAGGAAAGGCAGCCGCACGCTTGGCGCCCCTTCCTCCTCCCGAGGTTGCCCTCGGAGCCGCCGGCCCTCCACACAGCCAGCGCTCCGGGGCAACCTCCCGCCGCAGCGTCCGCACACGCTGCGGTGGATAAGTCAGTGAAAGTGCGCCTCACGCTTTTGAGGCGCACTTTCACTGACTTGTGAAAGGAGTGCTATTTTTGCGCTCCTTTCAGGGGCAGCAAAAGTGCGGTGCTGAATCGAGGCATGGGGATGCCTCGATCCAGCGGCGCACATTCCCGGGGCGGCGCAGAGCCGCCAGTCTGCTTCCTCCCTTAGTTACTTTTGGAATGTCAACTATGTTGTACATAACTTGATTTGGATTGTACTTATCCTGTTTGGCATATTAAAAATGCAGCTCCCTACCCCTGCAAAGGTTATGAGTCCCATTCTACCAGGTGGAATATATATAGTTTATATAGTCTATATAGTTTCTCCAGACTCTGATCACATTCATCCCATCTACTACAGAAAACAAGGTCCAGAGTGTGGCCAGTAGCATAAGTAGGGCCAGAGATCTTCTAGAGAAGACCTTTCTATCCCACTATCCTCATGGATTCCTAGAACAGGGTTTCTTCTATGGCTGTTGTCAGGTTCTGGAACTCACTTCCAAGAGAGGTTAGATTGGCACTCTCCTCACTATCTTTCCACAGGCAGGTGAAGACCTTCTTGTTCTTGTCAGGTCTTTGAAAAAATATTGTTTTAAAGTGAAATGGGCCTCCTATAACATGCTGTTTTTTTAAAAGATGTATTTTTAATGTTTTAATGTTTTAATTAATTAACACTTTAATTACTTTTAAACTTTGTATAATGTGAATTTTTATCTATGTTTTTGCCATAAGTTGTAAACTTGAAGGTACACAATAACAACAACAACAACAATTGTTTTTAACTGTTGCAAGCTGCATCAAGTCCCAAACTGGGAAAAGATGGGCAAATAATAATAATAATAATAATAATAATAATAATAATAATAATAATAGACTTTTACTACTCAATCTAAGAAATATACGTTGTATGTAGTTATACATTTTTCTTGTATTTTTCTTTTCTTATTTTATTTCACATTCACTAAAATCTAATTTAAGACTTTTGATTAAGTATTCCCTCTGGAAAAGTCCATTATCTGGACTTTGGCTCTTGGATTTTGGCAATCTAGATTTTGGCTCTGATATAATAGATTTTCTGCTCTGAAAGGAACAGAAAAACTTAATCACAGAACAGGTAAACCCACAAAACCATGTATTAACTCAGTTCATCTCAACTCAAATTGACATTCCAAAATTAAGCATCTGAAAGCTGGAACCCCTGATGTTCAACTCAAATGGGATTTTAAAAACCATTAGCATACTTTACTAGTAGCTGATTGGATTATGACAGACAAAACCAGCAGGGGTGGCAGTAGTAATAGACTACACAAACTGTGTTCAGAACCCTATGCAAATGGTAAAAATTGTTTTAGGCAGAAGGATTATAGCAATTATTTATCCTAATTTAATTTTAAATCTCCAAAGGGCAGCTGCTTCGGAGCATTCTGAACCAAAAGATCTGAGGTAAAACATGAGCTTTCATCTCTTAATGTGCCTCAATGACATCCTAACTTTGTAGGAAGCAAGAAGAGTATTCACTAATTCCCACATGTGCTTCAAGGTTTCACAACAAGATATTTGGTTTGCTTTTCAAAGGGCAGTGCTTTGCCTCTAACACAATGATTTAATGGTACTTGAAACAACATAATATTACTGGGACTCATTACCCTTTCTTTACAAATAATTCAAAAGTGACAAATAAAAATGCTTTGTCTTCATCATTTGAAGTTAAATTTGCATGTTTGCTACTTCAAGAAAATAACATTTAGGCATCTTCTTGTGTCTAACATATGGAGCTTTGCCAGTCCTTGGCAAGACTAGTTGATTCTTGGAAATCTTTCCTCTTATCAAACATTTTGCAAAATACTATTCCTCCTTTATTATGGGTAACATATTTTTCATGTATAAAACAGAGTGACAGTCTTGAATAAGGAGAAATCTGACTTGCAACAAAGCAAGAATTTCAGCAAAGAGATATGTGTGTCTCAGAACAGAAGGAGAAAAAAAGAAAAACAATTTTCCAAACACCATGGGTAATTTCTTATATTTCCAAATCAACCAAATTGGGAAGCATGGTGCTGGATGATAAGTGACTCAAGTTGTTCTGAAAACTGTTTTGCTCTGTCCCCCCATCTTTTGGTCATCCAATGTATTTCCTTTTTGTTGGTTTTGTGTTTCAGAATAATAGATGCTAAACCTATAAGATTACAAATGTGCAAAACACTCCTTGTCCCATTTATTTATTTATTGAATTTCTAGCTTGCCTTTCTCAAAATGAAATGCAAGGTGGCTTACATTAATTTTAATAATATAGAACTAAAACATCAATTACAAAATGTAGAGAGATCTTGTAGCACCTTTGAGACTAACTAAAGAAAGAAGTTGGCAGCATGAGCTTTCGTAGACTTAAGTTTACTTCCTCATATGCATTTGCATCTATGAAAGCTCATGCTGCCAACTTCTTTCTTTAGTTATTTTCAAAGGTGCTACAAAATGTCTCTACATACTGATTCTACAAAGTAACACGGCTATATCAATGAATTCTATCAATTACAAAAATTTAAAAAAATAAATAATAATTAAATAATACTAATATTATTTCTCTATTGTTATTGAAACTCTTCCAGTATTTATTCAAATTCTTGGGACTTACATTTTGCTTTCAGTGACAACTGCTGAGAACTGAGTTATGTGCAGATTTAAATAGGTTCCTTTTTTTTCAAAAAAGTTGGTCCTAATGAATATCTTGTTTTCCTTTAAAGTTTTTAATGGTTCACACCAGGAAAAGGCTCATAAAGTTATTTAAAAGTTTTCCTGTATGCAAAAACTAAAAAGTAAAGATAACGTGACAAAGTCTTCCATTTGACCAACACTTCTAAAGTGACATAAAAGGCAACCAGGAATTTGCTTTCTGAGCTGCTGTTGTAACTCAACTCTCTTAGCTGGATGCAATAAGTCATCTACTATTAGCCTTCCACAGAAAATGAATGGCGGAGATAATAATTTTTAAAAATGCCCTATGACACCAGCCCAGAAAAATATTTTCATTTCTTGCCAGTAATTTTTCTGATAGAGAAGGCCTCTATAAGAGGCACATTGTCTACATGCAGCAAACACCCTTCAAAAAGGAAAGGAAATGAAGTAAAGATATCTCCAAAAGCAAAGCTACTGTTGTTAATAATAATAATAATAATAATAATAATAATAATAATAATAATAATAATAAATTTTTATTTCTAGCCTGCCCCTCTGCTCTGCAATTTGGGCAGGTTACAACATTTTAAAACATACAAAGTTGAAACAAGCCTTATCCCCATAACCCCCATCCCACCCCCTAAAACAAAATGTAAGCAGAAAAAAGCAAAATATAGACAAAGACTATTTTTATTTATCAATAAAAGCCCTGATTCTGAAACTAACAGCTCCATTAATCAGCCTACTATTGGACCCAGTATAAAGCAATTCCAAATATGGATTGAATGGGTAGACCATACAGACCAAGTAAGAGGAATGAACACATAAACAGGAGCTTGTGCCTTTGACTGTTACATAGAAGAGATTATTGTAGCATCACACTAGAAGTACAAAATGGGGTAGTTGAAAGAAAGAACTTCAACTAAGGGCTGAAGCAGACCGGGCAGAATACACTGGTTTCAGGGTGGTGTGGGGGCATGGTGTATGCATGAGGCAGGCCCCCGATGCTGCCCCAAAGCCTGCATCACATTGCCCCACTGCCTACATGGGGCAACTTTTCGGCGCTCCGGTGGTGTGGTGTTTAGACACTGCATGCCACAGGAGCACCAAAAAGCTATGGCAGCGGTGGAAAAGCCAGCTTTTTGCCTCTTCTTTTTGTGCTGGAAAACAGCTGGATTGGGGTTGCATTATGCAGTTGCTGCAGCCCCAATCCAGCATCCATGCCATCTGTTTTGCCCCTATGATGACCAGCATATTAATGCATACTGACACACTTTAAACTATGGGGAAATCTGTGGTGAGTCAGTAATCACATTTGCTTATTGACAAACTGATTCTATTACAATGTAGTGGAGAAAATGCCACATGAGATTTTCTCCATATGACATGGAGAAAAACTCGATGTTAAGAACAAATTTTTGGTTGCATATAGCCATGGAGATAAATCTACCAGACTACAAAATACAGCAGCAGAGAGCATTCTTCTCAGATACAGTGAGCATATCAAAGATCATGAAACACATACACAGAAAGTGATTATCAGTAACAGTATAACTTGAAGAAGACCCAGATGAGAACATACATAATTTATTAGAACCAAGAGAAGAAAAACATAAGAACATAGACATAGAGGAAAAAGGAGCCTCTGGACATGCAGTAGATATCAATATATAGTGAACTCCAAATCAGGAACAAGTGAAACTGCATATGTTGAGAAGATGGTCAACAGTGAAAACAAAGGCAAATCTACTTTTTGATCATCTTACACAGTTAACTTCTCAGGGCTACCACATACTCCAGAAAGAGAAGCCAATGAATGACTCAAGGCAGGTGGTGAAGGCAGAAGTATAAAGCCAGACTCAGCATGAAAGGATACTCACAAAAATAGGGATAAGATTACCATAAAACATTTGTACCACTAGTCAAACAGAAAACTACTGCAGATCAGGTGATATACTTTGATCAAATGGAAATGATTGTGAAATTGTTAAGAACATGAAATTAAACTGGATACCATTTGTCGGAAACAAACTAAAGAGTATAACAAACTGTTACCTGATCATCAGAACTACAAAAGGGCAATTACTAAATTATTGCATAGTGTCACAGTTGCAAGGCCAGCTATTGTAACAGAGTAGGCATTTTGTGAGGAAGCACCAAACCATAAAGATTGGAATACAATGAAAAGGGTCAAGATGTGTTGCCTGAAGGCAACCTTACACCTCAAGTTGCAACCGTTGCAACCTTTGGATGTGACCTAAGAAGACAGATTCAGCTGGTGACAATGTGGATAAGGACTAGGAGGAAATAGACTTCTATTATAATGCAATCTAGAATAAAGGTGCAGTATATGACAGCAGCACAAACCAATAAAAAAGTAATATGGATGTAGAAGGTGCTTCAGATCAAGAAATTGATGGATTAATACAAAGTTTGGAAGACAAAGATATATTTCACTTACACAGAGAAAATCAATCCCAGAACCAAGGACATAGATGTGAAGTATCTCTTTTTAAGAGGTTAGTAGGAACATGGTTTATAGTCTTGCAGTACTCTTCCACAAAAAGGAGATGATAGCATGTGTTTTAGCAAAAGCTTTACTAGGGGAATTTTACATAAGCTGATAAGGGGGGAAATGAGTCTAGGGTACTAGAGTAAGGAATAGCCCAGTTAAGACCCAGTGTTTTGTGAGGTGAATTTATCTGGCTAAGAGGCTACTAAAGGGTCAATGCATGGAGCAGTGGGAAAGGGGAAGATGGTGTGAGTTAAGGAATTTGATGAGAGAGGAGTTTATGGAAAGCAGCAGTTAAAGAAAAGACACCTGCCGACGAGTCGGGAGGGGTTTCTTGTTGCGCTGGTCATATAAGGACAGGAGAGGCCTGATTGGACAAGCGCACAGGGACCTCTGAGTTCTTGCATGCTTGGCCCAATCATGTTGCTTGCTTGAATCAAGGAGGTCTTGCAGTGATTGTACTCTCATGAGATTTCCTCTGAGAGCTTGTTCTTTATAGTTCTACACTGCCATGTGGTGGCAGCCACTTTAGAACTGGAACTGAGAGAGTCACTTAGCTCTGCTCTGTGCTCTGGCTGCTTGCTTGGCTTTGACCTAGCGAATGCTTGGCTTGCTGCAATTTGGCTCTTCCTGAATTTACTTCGATTTACAATTCCTCTTCATGGAGGGAGTTCTTAATTTCAAGTCTCCCCACATTTGGAAGAATAAGCCAGGTGAGGCCTTCAGGCCTGTCCTCTTGGGCCTGGAAGGGCAGCCCGCGCATCTCCAACACTCGGAGGGCTGCACACCTATCTGAGGTGGGTGCTGCAGCAGGCGTCCTCTCCGCTGGGTGTGCGGACCCTGCACTTGATCTCAGGCTCAGCGGTGCCCTAGCTACGCCGGTCTGGTAAGGTCGGGACCCCATCGCTGGTTTGGGAGGGTCTTACACCTCTTCCCAGCGGTGCGTGTGTGAAGGCAAGGCTTGTCTTTGGGCAGGGTGCCTAATAGGACCCTTGGTGGACACCTTCCTTCCTGTGGTTGTTGCCAGTGACGCTTCCTGGCTATTTGCATCTCTTGTGAGACTTGGGGAAGAGCGGCCTTTGGCCTAGTGGTTCAGGGTGCCTAATAGGTCCCTTGGTGGACCACAGATGCTGGCGAAACGTCAGAAAGAAACTCTTTTAGAACATGGCCACACAGCCCGAAAAAACCCACAAAAAAGCTATTGTTATTATCATTTTAGCATTTTTACTATACTCGTCAGGAAAAAAAAAATCCAGCAAACTTACAAAGATCAGTAGTTGAGTATGAACTTGACAATCAATGGAAAAGAAATTATAACTAAATTTTTTGAAAAGAAGCTTAACCTAGCTCCTTGTCCAAGTGACTGGTACCATTTCTGTGCCCAAATGAAGTCCAGTTATGCACAACTTGTAGAAACTGATTAATATTTAACCGTTCTAGGAGCGTCTCAGCCTTCAAAGTATCTAGCATTTGTGTACTATGGAATCACTCAATAATTTGATTCTCTTGCCATGTATTACAGAGGTATAAATCTTCAGTTTACCTCAGATATATATTTAAAACATAGATCTAGCCCTTCAATAAATAAAAACAATGTAGATCTTAATGGTGCAAGATGATGGTTGATATTATGTAGCACCTGAAGACAGCCTAAAGCAGAGTGATAATTACTAGTTACACTCTCATTTCCAATGCTTTATTCAATCAAAATACTACCTTGACACATGTACCATTTTATAATGTTTTAAAGAATGCTACATTTAATAAATAATAATAATAATAAAATTTATTTTTAACCCACCCCTCTGCAGACACAACCGGGGTGGCTGAAAGCATTAAAAATGTAATAAAAAATACAATATAAATCCCATAAACCCACCAACCCCTTAAAATAATATTAAATAATGGAACTATTAAAACATACTAAAAGAAGTGCATCACAATAACACAAATGAAATTTATCCTTTCATTTGATTAAAAACTTCATATTCTGCATATTTCTGGATGGAAGAGCTTCTACCACTCAGAGAGAGAGAAAAGGCCATCTATTCTGTCTTTTTTGTTTTTTTGTTAATGAGATGGTATTTTTCTCAGGTATGAAAAGACAGAAGAAGCAATAGGAACATGTGAGGGCAGCAGATGGAAAGTGTTTATGCATTTCATAAAATTCCATGTGACACTGTGATTACACAGTAAAGGTTTTATCTAGAAATACCCCCAGCTCTCCATTTCTGTTCAATTAGATTTGCCAATGGAATCTGCCTATATTTTCCACAAGACTCTTGGGAGGAAAATGTGCTATATTTTCCACAAAAATAATTCCATATAACTGCTATCACAACTAGCTGTATAGTCAAATAACATAAGTTTATTTTTGAGTAAAGTATCATAATGAACACATTCATTTTCTCTGGGAAGAAAAGAATTCATGTTATTTGTAAAAAGCATTTGCAAGTCTATACTGCACACCAGTGGTCACTAAGAGAATGTACATATTTCTGTGGTAAGAGTGAAACAACAATAATAGTTTGGCAACTATTTTCAGTGGAACAACAGAAGACAACACATACTAAGATTTGACAGCCTAATCTTTTTATATGTCTGTTCATAGGAAAGTATCAGTGAGTTCAATGAAATGTATTCCCAAGCAAACTGATCCAGGATTTCAACAAAGGTGGATAATTAAACTTGGCTTTGGATTTTATGAGCATTATATAGGTACATAAAGTGCCAAAACTCAGCCTCAACAGGGGAATCCTGAACCAGAGGGATCAAAATGGATAGGGTCTTACTGTCTGAGGTTTTCACCTCCAGAAGAGATAAAACATTTGAATTTGGCTGTCATTTGCAATATATTATGTCCCTTTTGCTTGGCCAAATAAAAATATAACTTTGATGCATATTTTGGATTTAGTTATGTTTTGCTGCTTGGCTAGCACAGCTATCTCTGGACACATAACCTGAACAATTTTCTTGGATTTTGTTTGAATCTGAACAAAATCCTCCCTACTTCAACTTATGTGATGAGGGTTCTTTCTGAGCTTTTGTTGGTTAATTGGCTTTTAAACATGCTAGATACTAATGTGCCTTCAACAAGTGGCAATATACTTTTGGCTGTTCAAGGACAAGCCTCCCGCACACACACCAGTTATAACTGTCCCTATGTCCTGCTGGTATTTGGAATGAGGCATCCAGGAGCTGTGATGGAAAGGACGTCAGGAAAGACCTCTTGACTGAATAGTCACATTTCTCTAGATACAAGCCTAAAATTCTGCTGCAATTTTTTAGCTGCTATTATGCTGAGCTGCTATGCATATTCATCTGCACACAGTTAGATCCAAATGCTTTTTTTACACACTCATTTTCTCTCTATATGCAGGTATCCTAGATAAGGATGAGTAGAAATGGACAGACACTCAGCTACTGAATACTGTGTGACACTGCAAACAGATAATTACAGTATTACTGTTGGGTATTATCTATGGTGAATTAGAAACCAGGTGGTGTAAATGCAAGTCAGAGATAAGTAATACAAAACAAGATAATGGGGGATCTATCCTCCATTCTGCTTAAACACAATTAGTGGGCATGTTTGCATCATTTTTTTTACACAAAAACTAAAACAGGAGGCGTGTTTATGCATTTTTCCATTACCCACGGCAATTGCTTTTTGTAACATACCTCCTTTTCCTGATTGCTCTTTTGTAATTCCTCATATTTCCATTTCCATAGGGATTTCTCTGACTTTACCTTCTTTATTTCTTTTTCCAGAGATGAGCGGATCCTACCGAGCAACAAAAACAGGATTTCAAAAGATTACATTGCCCCTAGTACTATATTTGACCTGTCCTGTTTCTATTGTAGCATTAGTACAGAAAGAGTAAGATTTTCAAATGCAAAGGGCAGCCCAGTCCTGAATCTTAGAAGCTTATTGCAGAGTTAATTAAATCCCCTTACCTGATCTAGCTTAAATTTTAAATCAAGCAGCATCCGGAGCCTATCACAAGGATTTAGCTGCCGGGTCCAGCCAGGGTCCATCCCCACTCCCAGGGCAGCTCAGTGTGGCTTTTTTCTAAGCTGGGAATTTTCTGGTTTAAGAAAATGGTTACCAGAGCAGTCCTGGGGGTAGGGATGGACCTGGGATGGACCCAGACAGTGATTTCAGTGGCAAAATCCTTGTGATAGGGTCAAGATGCTGCCTTATTTAAAATTTAAACCAGATCAGGTAAGGTGACTTAAATAACTGTATGATAAGCTCCTTAGTGAGCCAAAACACATGTAGTTTTGCTGATATTGTTCTAATGGTGTCTATTGATGCACATGACAATAAATTATTCAGTGTTGTGGAAGGTTAATTTTATGGAGTTTAATCCTATGCTACTTTCACACTACATAAATAAAGAACAAGGCCAGTTACACTGGAGACATTCCCTAAAATTAATCTGTTATTCTTCTTATAATCAGAGGTATATGCATCAAAAATTGGACTTGCAAATGAAGCCCATGTTTATCTTCAAATGACCAATCACAAAACATGTTAAATGTAAGGTGGTGATGTTGTTGTGTGCCTTGAAGTCATGTATAGTGACCCTATGACAACCCTATAATGGGGTTTTCAGGGGCTGAGAGTGCATGATTTGCCAAAGGTCACCCAGTGGGTCTCCATGACCAAGCGGGTAATCAAACCCTAATCTTCAGAGTTTCCAGAGTTGAAGTCCACTGCTCAAATCACTATGCTACATAGGTGATGAAAAAACTGAAGACAGCAGGCAGAGGATCAAGTCCTTCCCAGACTAGGCAGAGTGAGACGAGCCCCCTCTGAAATGATCAGGTAGAGCTGGGCCACTAACATGCCTATGAAGTAAAGTCACTTTAGAAAATATCAATCAGAAGTGCACAAAATGATCACTATTTTGCTATTGGTTTCATGGTACTCAGATTACCACTTTCAGATGATGAGGAAGATGATGTTGATGACAATGAAGATTATTGTTTTTATGAAATGTATTGGGTTTTCACTGTTTTGTAAAATATGCCAATTATGTATCCCCTCCCACTGTAAAAACAGTTCTGAGACCCTGAAATAGTCACAAAGTATAGCAAATAGAGATATTTCACCATTTGAAAAAGCACTTCAAGGTGAGAAAACATGATAAAATTCGTATGTATTTCGACCCATTGTTCCTTCCCATGTATATTTTGCCCAAATGTTGTTCATTTAGAAAGAAGCATATGAACAGGTCCATTCTTCTATTTCCTCCCAATATGATGTGGGGGGTGGGGGGAAGCATAGGAAAACTGCTACCAATTCACTGTCGATTACTGTGAAATAATTTTTTTTATGAACTGGGAAATGGAATGTAAATAACTCCGGGTGTAGAACAATAAGATTTACAAATATGAAACTTTAATAATATACCTATGTAATTGAAATAAGTGCTCTTGAAAATTATATATAACATTTTGTGAAATTTAATTTTGCCAGGATAGAATACAAAAATCTCAAGATAATAATCTCATACATTAAATAATTAATCATTCCAACCAATACTGAATATCTACATTCTTTCTCCATGAGAAATAACTGCTTCTTTAGTTTCTTAGCTTTTCCTGCCACCCATACTTTTTTAATTTTAAAAATAAAATAATTATTTTTTCACCATATGAATCTACTTCCCCAATACAAATCCACACCTGAAGACTTGTAATTATTCATTTTTATTATAAACAATATAATCACATGATTCCTAACCAAATGCATCATGCAGATTTTAAAATATCTAGTCATTATACTGGAAAGCAGGAAATGTTTTCTCAAAAGTCATTTAATGGATATTTTTATGTCATCTCTGTATTTTAATATAGTTTCCTGGTTATTCTTTAGTAAAATCTTCAGTTTGCTCATCCAAATGGCCATGTGTCAGGGGTACTTTGATTCTGTGTTCCTGCATGGCAGGGCGTTAGACTGGATGGCACTTGTGCTCTCATCTCTTCTATGGTTCTATGAAATACAGTGTATAAATATTAGAGCCTGTGTGATATAGTGGTATAGTGGGTTGACTGTTGGACTAGGACTCTTAAAGACCAGGGTTTGGATATCCACTCATCCATGGAAACCCACTGAATGATCTTGAGTAAGCCACACTCTTTCAGCTTTAGAGGACGCCAGTACAGACAAAACTACATGATAGGGTCAATATACATCGGAATGAACTTGAATAGCCATGTATGCATTAAATCACAGTTTATTATGGAACTTTTTCTCGATGAATGTATGTCCATGTTCATGTTTTGGCAGAAAATGAAAGCAGTTCAGTGGGTATTGGTGTTGTACTCCTGCACTGCCCCTTAAAATAATATTCTGTCTGGGAATAAATCTTTCCTGTGTTTTGTCTAGCTACTTACTTTTGGCACCTAATAAATATTTGATATTGCTAGCAACAGTTGCTACCAGTAAATTTGAGAATAAATTGCATTCAGTGCAACTTTCCTTTGTCAATACAGTTGGCCCTCCTTATCCACAATTTTTTAATCCATGGATTCAATCATTCACTGCTTGAAAATATTCAAAAAAAGTATACATTCCAAATAGCAAACCTTGATTTTCCATTTTATATAAGGGACACCATTTTGTTTTGCCATTATATTTAATGGGACATGAGCATCCACAGATTTTGTTATCCTGGGGGATCCTGGAACCAAACCCCAGCAGATAACAAGGTCCCACTGGAGGATGTTTTTAAAATGCTGCAAGAGAAATCCTAAAGCACAGTAATAACCAGACAGAGAACTTGTACAGACATTTTAGAAAGATATGCCACAATTTTCCTAGGTTGTTTTCAACCACCCATTTGCAGAGATAACAAGACGATACATCTAAGAGTAAAATATGAACCATGTCATGGGGAATTTGACACTGGCCCTAGTGTTGTCATCGTTGCAATGTACTTTATAATTTAATTCCAAAATGGACTGCAAGAACTGCAAGGAGGTCCATATCAAAGTATTTCTTAGAAGAATGTTTCCAGAGTAAGGAAAATAGGTTTTAACTTACTTTTGCTCCTTCTGTAAGATTTTCTGTGATTCATGGAGTTGCAGATGCAACACTGATGCATGTACTTTTTCATCATTCTGACAGTGCATTGGGTCATCTTTGCTTCTGTTAGAATTTTTCTGAAACACTGGAGTGTATTTGCCTTCAGAATCTAGAATTTCAAGATTAATTCTCATATCCTGATGATCTCGTAAAGGATATCCACTTGCATAAACTTCCTGAAATGAAAGGTGCACTTCTTAATGAAAGACTAACTTATATAAGTTTTGTAGCACACTTCTGGAAAGCTGAAATGTGGGGAAAATGTATTGAACTGACAATATTGCACTATTAAATATTCAATAATCAAGCAGAGCCAGTATGGTGTAGTGCCCTGTACATTGGACTACAACTCTGGAGACCAGGATTCAAATATCTGCTCAGCCATCAAAAACTGGGTGACTTTGGATATGTCACACTCTCTTTGGCTTAGGGGAAGGCAAAGGCAAAGGCAAACTGACCCTAAACAAATCTTGCCAAGAAAATCTTATGAAAAATTTGCCATATGTTGAAAATGACTTGATGGCACACAACAGCAAAAACAACAACACTTTAATGGAAGGAAAGGGGTAAAGGATACAAATATGGAAATATAGGGGTGGAGGCTGGTCTTCTGATAAACATACATATTAGAAATATTAGGAACAATGCTACACCATAACCTTATATGTGTCTACTCAGAAGTTAGCTTAGCCTGGGTCTAGCAGGATTTATTCCCTGGTATGTAGGTAAGGGGTTCCAGATTTGGTGTGTTTAAAAATGTGAATATTTATTTTAACTTATTTTGAGTTTGGATATTTATTTACTTATTTAAATAAGTCATGTATTTATTTACCTGGCAGATACTTTCTAATTCAAAAATCTTTTCGTTCTGGACAAATTTAACACAATCTTTCTCCATAGGTCCTAAGTGATCATTTTTCCTCCAGCACATTTCAGAAGAACCAAAGCTGTTTTTCAAAATATTTTGAGCTCCTGTTTCCTCCTTTTCAGCAAGTAAAGCTTCATTTATTTTTTTCAGAGCACTCAACTCTTTTATTGACTCTTCCAGCTTAAGCTTCAATTGCCTCCCCTCCTCACGAGCTTTATTTCTTTCAGCTCTTACTTTGCTCCATTTCTCCCGCCAGTTGGCAGTGCAATCTGACCACCAACGCATGGTCTTCTCCATTTGGGCCACCCTGGTTTTGGCTTCTTCAAGTTCCTGAAGTCTTAACTCCTCGGAAACTTCCCAGTCACTGCCATCATAAATATTCATACATGGTGAGTAGGACAAAGGTGGAAAGACTCTTGGAGATACTAACTTTGAACTACAGTTACTACATGTCCTTGCATAATCTCTTTTTTCCACTTCATAAGGCTCCTCAGGTTGGTTTTGAAGAAATTGCTCTTCCATCAAGATGCATACAGAGTCAAAATTCATGCCTCAGGATACTAGCTTTCACACCTAAAGCAGAAAAGAGTCCTGGAGTTATAAACATTTTAGACAAATATTTAAAAAACAATTTTAAACGAATGTAAACATTTTAATCAGACCAACATGATTATTAAGGATACACTATTTAATTCAATGCCAAGTCTGATTTTTTCACTGCATGTAAGATTAGACTCATCCAAAGCTCAAAATGCATCTGAGAAAGTTGACTTAAGTCTATAAAAGCTCATGCTGCCAACTTCTTTCTTTAGTTAGTCTCAAAGATGCTACAAGATCTTTCCACATACTATTCTACAGGCTAAGGAGATTATCAGGCAGGGGAAATTGGGGGGAGGCATACTCCCGGCAAAGTAGCGCAATCATGCTGAAGATTTTCAGACCACATTGTGTTTATTCAGGACTTAATCCATGAAGAACTAGCAATGCTCCAGCAACAAAACATTCACAAGACTTCCCCAGGACTTTGTTGCTGTAGCATTGCTGGTCCTGGATAAGCATGATGTGTCTGAAAATCTTCAGCACGATCGCACTACTTTGCTGGGAGTATGCCTTTTACTTCCAGCCTTTTCCCTTCACATGATAATCTCCTAACACAGACATATCTTTGAATTCTATAATTAAAGTTAATTTACCTTTTGTTGTAACAAACCTATTTAAAGATAATAAATTTGATATACTCAAGATCATTGCACACAGCTGCCTGTGCCTTTCCTGTCACTCACTCAAATATGATTCCCCCCTCCATCTTTAGTGTCCTTGCAGCAAGATCTAAATGGTACTATGGGCCTTTGCAGACTGCCAGAGATAATGTAGCTTGAGGCCACTTTAACTACCCTGGTTCAGTGCTAGGGAATCATGGGAACTGTAGTTTATTGTGGCACCAGAGCTCTCTGACAGAGAAGGCTCAATGTCTCAGAAAAAAAATACAGTGCCCATGATTCCCTAACATTGAACCAGGACAGTTAAAGTGGCCTCAACCTGCATTATTTCTGGCAGTCTGCAAAGGCCCTATATCTTTTTTAAAGTCCAGAGTTGTTGCTACAATCATTTTATTGTTAACTATGACGGATTTTTGCATACCATGATTCGTGTGGTAGTTACAAAGTCACATACTTTTGCACATGAATCTTGACATGGGATGAATGCAGCTTGAACAAAGTCCTATTTTAGGAATAATGTGTTATTTACCTAATAGTAGACGCTAGAGGTTAAGACCAAATTCAGTAATTACAAAAATATTTTTATGCTTTTATTTTGACTGATTTAGAGCCATGCTGCTTTGACTCAGGACCTGAACATGAGAAGATTCAGGAATCCAAAGATATGTGCCTTTCAATCTATAAATGGAAATGCAAAAAAATTCTATAACTGTTTTTCCTTTGCCAGAATTGCATGAAATTGCCAGGTTCAATATCCCTTGAGAGGTTATGCCTGTCAAATTTTAGAAAAATATCAATTTATTATATATTTATATATTAATAAACATTGCAGCTGTGTTGTTCTTGTTTTGCAAGAACAGCTTTTCATTTCAGAAGAGACCAAGAAAGGACACAGACAGTTTCCCTCAGCTCCTTGTGTAAAGGGTGGACATGACTGAGGCTTCATTATTAACAAGCTTTCAAGATTTCATAAGGATAGCTGCAGCAGTTCATGTGGAAGGGGAATTTTTTTGGAGAGAATGATTTGTTTTTTAATTTTTCCTTCTGATTTTAGGACAATTTCTATGAAAATGGCACATACCATAGAAGTGTCCCAGGCGAGAAAGCTGCAAAATTCCAGAGGGATAGGTTCAGGGTCTAGGGAATTATGAAGCCTGAAATCCAATTTGAGGCTTTAATTTTTTTTTAAATGTGAACTATGTGCAGCACTACTTAAGTTATAAGAACAACCATAGGCATGTACACTCAAACACAAATCCAAATAAACATTATTTCTTTTCTTCTTATGAAAGCCACTACCTAATAAACATATCATATCTACACCTGAGGGTGTAGTGATTTGAGCATTGGACTATGACTCTGGAGGCCAGGATTTGAATCCCTACTCGGCCATGGAACCCACTGGGTGACCTTGGGCAAATCACACTCTCTCAGCCTCAGAGGAAGGTAATGGCAAACCCCCTCTAAAGAAATTTACCAAGAAAAACCTGTGATAGTTTGCCTTAGGGTTCACATAAGTCAGAAGTTACTTGAAAGCACAACAGCAACAAACACGCCTGTAATTCAATTGCAGCAAAGTCAAACCTGTGATGAATAAAAGTGAAATTCCTTTCTTTCTGGAATGATTCAATGAAAGAAAGTAAGAGAGAGAAACAAAGAAGAAGCCATCCCACTGAATACTAAGCATGAAAAGAAATCTCATCACTACATAGCAATTTAACAAGATGAGAGAAAACAGGACACTCTATGATTTTTAAAATTAGCAAAATTACTTTCCCAAACCACAGTGATCAGGGACCATCTGTAGTGTTGCCATATTTTCATAACAGTAATAAGCAATTGCCAAAATTAATGATATGCTCATGCTGAGTTGACTATCAGGAAGCAGCTACAGGTATTAATAAATCTGTATTCTATCTAAATACTACATGACATTAATAATTTCAGTTAATCTAGCATGTATTTATCTTTAAAATTTTGTTAAATTTATAAATGATGTATGCATTCCTGCCTTTAAGAGGGGCTCACTCTACAAAATATACGATTTTTGGCCTCTGTTGAGCCCATATAAAAGGAGAAGCTTTCCATCCTCAAATAAGGGGCATTCCTTATAATAAGGAATACTTGCCAGAACTAAAAGGGACATACTTTCTGGCCCTGAAAGGAGACATCCCTGGGACACTTAGAAAGTTGGAAACCCCAAACACAAGGATTTCAAGGTGAACCTGTCAGTTATCCTACCCCACTCTTTCCCTCTCCTCTGGATGTTTTTCCACAGAGAGGATATTTTTGTTGCCAGACTCTAGTTTTGCAGCACTGAAATTCCCTCAAGGCTTTCTCTGGAACAAGGTTTGTTTCTGTTAGCTTGAAAAGAAGAGAGTCCCCCAACTCATGAAGCACCTGAACTGTTCTGAAGGACCTATCTATTCCAGGAGCATGGACCTAGCTGAATATAATTGCATCCCATCCCTATCAGAAGCCATGTAGGTGGAAATCAACAGAATGGTGATTTAACACAAAATTCCATCCTGATATTTTTCTCGCTCTGTATTCTCTGTTTATAAATTAAGGAGAACACATGGTAATCTTATCTAAAATGATTTATGTTTCCCCTTAAAGAAGTGTCCATGTTATAATTTAAAGCCCATGTACCCATTGAACCAATAGAAACTTAATAAGTCAATAAATACTTTATGTCCCATTGATTCAATATACCTATTCATTTGTTGGAAGTTAACAGTTTGAATTCAGGAGCTAAATTTGAGATAAGATGAATTAATGATGTTTATGTGGTGCACACTACTGCCATCTTTCTCCTTTTTCACATTTATTCTAGCTGGCAGTCCTGTGGAAACTTGTTATACCCACCCTTGCCATCTAATTTAAGTGTAAGGGACCCACACTGTCTTTTGCATATGTCCCACCTCCAAAACTTCAAAATATTAGTAGAGTGGTTTGTTATTAAAACGTAGGCCAAGCGATGTTGGAACAAGAAGAAAAGTTTATTTTAAAACAGCATGTAATAAATGTAACTTGCATCAGAACTTTCTACTATAGTCTTTCTTAGTTACAAAATTATAATGTTTGTTTCTAATTCATTCACAGTACCTCAGCCACATTGGCTAGCAATATCCATCTGGAGAGAACACCACAGCAACTCTCTTCTTAAGAGCTCTGTGAGTGTTCA
>CM034706.1:76008653-76019406 GCA_020142125.1 Phrynosoma platyrhinos | reverse complement strand
AAGTTCTGCATCAAAAGAGGTAGGCTTTGGTAAAGAGGGCACTCTTTACATAGCAGCTACCCATATCAACTGTCCACTGTTTTACAGCTCACCCCTTAATGCATATTCATTTTTATTGTCTTGTCATTGCCTTTATAATGGTGAGTCTGCATGCTGTATGTCCTGAATAAGGAGCCAAAACTGCCTTTTGAAATGGTAATCTGCTAGAAAGACAGTGCAGCTGTGTTCCAGATCCTGCTGTGCCTTCCAATATTTGTCTTGGCATAAGCTAATGTTCCCATTTAAACATTTATTTATTTCAAACATATCAGAAAGATTTTTCTCTTCATCCAAGAAGCACTGTACCATTCTCTGAGGACAGAATGATAGTATCTGTTTAGTGCATTTGAGAGGAGACAACATGAGATGTGTTCTCTGCAGCTGTTTCAAAATATTGTGACTTTTCTTTCTGAAAGCTTGCAAAATCTAACTGCAATGTAGGCATTTTTAAACTGGGCTGTTGTCAGACCCTCATAGAAAGGGGTTCAAGACCCACTATAAAGCGTCAATGGAATGTTGTATTACTGTACCATCTGTGTAAATTACAAATTATTTATCAGCCTTGCATTTTGGAATAGGGTAAATTTGGCTCAGGAAAGTCAAATGAACTTACAACATGGCCTTACAATCCATCCATGTAGATAGATAAAGGGAAACATATGAGAGGGCATGAGTGTTACAGAAGGAATTTCCTGGTTAAATTTGCATTTATCTTAGACCAATAGTTTTGCTACTGCTTGATTTAACTGAGCAAGACTTTTCTTTAAAGGTGGGCAGGAGCAAGCTGTACAAACCTTTCAGTGTGCACCTTTGTTTTTGCAGTTTGTTTGTTTGTGTGTGTGTTTGCAATAGTTATCATTTACAATAATACCTACATCAAGCTAGACCCATGCTGTTGTTCTGAGGCATTTGTGGTACTTCTCATTACATCTTGTTTGCCTATTGGGTCAAAAATTTTTTTTCAAATATCCAGAACAAAACAACTGCTCATCCTGCTCTCATTTTAGTGAAATGGTTTACTAATTTGTTTTATTTGTTTGTGTTGAACTGGATAGGAAGCTTTAAAAAAGTACATTAAAAACAATGGCAACCCAAAACAGCCCATGATTTAATTTTTAGATCACAGACCCTACCTATAATAATATTTTTTCCCCAAAAGGACATCAGGCTTTTATGTATTACAAACCCTACATTTTAAGCTAAAAATCATGTTTGCACTGTTCTAACATTGGTGCTCAAGAGATAAAAATATGAATAATACTGAACATAGAACATAAATTAGATTTTTTCCTACTTATATAGGCTTTTTTTCAATTATAGATTCTTTTTTGCCATACACCTTAGAAAAATGCAGAGTAAAATTAGTATGTTATATATTTTAAAAGTTGAAAAGAATGTAATAGACTGTCAAAACTGCTATTAACAAGAGAAAGGTAAAACAGAAAATAGATGAATCATATTTAAATCCAATGTAATAATATACTTGAAATCCTCTCTGATATGCACGACATGATCTTCTATTCATTCCTTATGCAAACAACCAACACAAGATTTTTGTTTGTTGTTATTGGGTTTTTTAAAAAGATATAAATACAAACTCTTCTTACCTTGTAGGTATGTGGAGCTGGTCTTGCTTCTCAGTCCTACAGACATGTGTAAACAAGAGAATTTCCTGCATCTTTTCCTCATCTGCAAGCTCTGTGGGCTGGCCAACAGGCTTAATTTCAGCATTGAAGCCACTCCACACACTGAATGGAAAAGAAACTCCCATTGGCCAGGCTTTATCAAAATTAATATTGTGATACTTTTTTCAGTACAATGCCATTAAGCCAACATTTGTAATCTGAAGGTTTACCAACTTCATTTCACCCTCCTTTATGCAAAGTATTATTAAATCCCTGTTGTTTTTCACAGAGAATAATCTGATAATTGGGAGCTGAGGCTCTTCTAACCCACTTCTCATTCATCATTCAGTTTTCTCACATACATAAGGTGGATTGACACAAACACTATTACTGTTTGCTAACTGGAATGTAAATGCATAAAAACATCCTTACACTGTAAAGCAAGAAATATTTGTTTACATTTATAAACATTGGTAAATATAGAAAGAGATCATAGAAAGTCATGGTGGAGAAATGCTGATTGCCTTCAGCTCTCTCTAAGGCGGTATAGTAGCTGGGATGGACAGATAAAGCCACTATCTACACCAGGTCACCCTTGCAGGTAGATTCATAAATATATTCCATATTAGTTCTATATTAACCTGTGTTTTTTTTCTTTTAAACTGCAAAAAATTGCTTTGTTTCTAGTACATTTTTGACAATATATGTATTTCATCATACAATGTGCATTTTTACTATGCATTTGGACACTTTTTGATCAGTCACTTGCATTTGGAACATGCAAAATTCAGAGAAGAGTTCTGATTTGTGCATAAATCTTTAATGTAATTAATCTGATTGCCTTCAGCTCTCTCTCCATTTTATATCAACTAAAGACAAGCATATGTGACTGAGGGGGGTTGCAGACTGCCAGAAATAGTGCAAATTGAGTCCACTTTTAGGGTTAGGGTTAGGAAATCATGGGAACTGTATTTTATTGTGGCACCAGAGCTCTCTGACAGAGAAGACTCAATGTCTCAGAAAAAAACAAAACAATTCCCATGATTCCCTAGCACTAACCCTAACCCTAAAAGTGGACCCAATTTGCACTATTTCTGGCAGTCTGCAACCCCCCATAGATTGGTGTGTTTGTACCAAAGTGTTTCAAATTTTATAGCACCTTTATATTTATGAAATTCAGACGGTTTATACACTGGGCAAATGATTTATGGCTGTTGCACGTGACACTGACTGTATATACTTTTACATATTACAAACACACATTTCTAATTCATATACCAGTCCTGTGCATGCACAGCATTCACACAACTTCAGGGAGAGACTATGGGCCTAAGCAGACTGCCAGAAATAGTGCACATTAAATTGAGGCACTGCCCTGGCTCAGTGCTAGGGAATCATGGGAACTGTAATTTATTGTGGCACCAGAACTCTGACAGAGAAGGCTCAATGTCTCAGAAAAAAATACTATTTCCATGATTCCCTAGCACTGAGCCAGGGCAGTGCCTCAATTTAAGGTGCACTATTTCTGGCAGTCTGCTTAGGCCTTATGGTACTGGCACTGGATATGTAACCGTAGGGGTGGACCTTTAGGTATTTCAGTCCCCATTACTTTCCCACTGATTTCATACAACCCAATTATAATCTGGCAGTGACAACTCTGATTAATCCTCTGTCATCACATTTTTCACCCACTTTTAAAACATCCCAGTTTTTCTGTCCTCTTCCCACTTTTCCCCTTTGTTCTCAGCTTATTTTAATTATTGTAAACTGAGTTCAAGGTGAAAAAGTAGTTTGTATTCCATTCACTCAGTAAGGCAAGGGGAGAGGACAAGGGACGTTATCAAACGGGGTCTAAAGCAGTCCCATCCCCGTCGCATCCCCGTCCCATTCTGCTTCCTTTTCCCCTGTGTTCACACGACGTCGCAGAGAAACCCCGCCCATCCCCGTCCCATTGCAGTTCTTTTCCCCGTGTCTTCACACGACGTCGCACCCATCCCTGTCCCATTGCGGCATCATTCGGCATCATCCCCGTTCTTTTGAATGCCGGATTCTTTGGGAATTACACTTGCGCCGCGACCAGAATGATACCGGAATGATGCTTCTTTCTGTATACCGGTAAGTTCTGGATGGTTAAGGAACCGCAATGGGACGGGGATGCGATGGGGATGGGACTGCTTTAGGCCCCATGTGATAACGTCCAAGGAAAGGGCAGAATCTTGCCCCTCCCAGGGGGCTCAGACAAAAACAAATTTCTGCAGACTCTTCTTGTGTGTTCTTCCTCATTAATAAATTTTGCCATCTGAGCCACATTATAATGTTGCTTGGCGTCACATGATCCAATTTTCATCTGTGGAATAATGGAGGGTATGTGGTTTTCAATATATGAAGAGAGAACACAGAGTTGCCAGCAGGGATCCAAAACAGCAGACTAGGGTGGAAGAGATGGAAGCCTTCAGTTGTAAGTGCTGAATACAATTTGGTAAGTGCTGAGTTGTAAGTGCTGAATAATAATAGTGCTGATTATCTTTAGAGGTGGCTTTTGGGCTGTCTTAGATTGGAAGTGGGTATAGGAACTATTGGATGGTTTGTGTGGCACACCCATTTGCTTCAGCATGAAGACCAGACAGGACCTACCAGTGTATGACCTCCTGGAGCTTAGTACTTCCACAGTTTTTCCCATGCAGCCAAAACACAGTGCCTTACTGGCCTTTTATACCTAGTTGGTAGGAGCACTTGTAGAGGGCTTATAGGAAGGTGGTATACAACTTGTAACATTTACTAGAGTAGATGGGTGAGGCGCTGTCAGCCTGTTGTCTTAGGGTCATATTTGGCATAGATTCCAAGGATCAATTAATCCAATAGTTTTAAGAATGGCTATAGCAATGGCTGCAACCCACAGTGTTTTGATTGTATATTAGAAAGTTGAACTGGGTCTGTAATCCCAGTTAATCATCTCACTTTCCTTTTTCTTCTTTTCTCTCACCCCCTATCTCTCCCTCTCTGCCAGCCTTCCACTTAAAAGTATATGAGGGGCTAGTTTTGCCATGGGTCCCCCAAAAGGGAAGGGAGCATCTAAATGAAAGGATCCAACCAAAAGTGCCTGTCAAATTGTATCTGGAATTCCTTCTTTACCAGTTTAGTTATTTGGGCTTCCAAGATTGCAAACAGCAGTATTGTCCAGTAGGCAACTTAACATCAACATTCCCTTAGGACTCTCTTAGGCTTTGGAATTTCAGGATCTTTTTGTGATAGGACTATAAGCTGTTTATTAAAGCAAACAATTGGTTTGTGTATTTACACCTTCCGAGTGGCGGATACTCATATTTCATAGGCTTAATTTGGTCTAGACACATTCTTACACAGATTTTATTATAGCATATTATTACATGATCTAGGTCTCTATACCTCTCTCATGTAAGGAACACATCTTTATAGACATATTAAGATAGATATATCTGTACCTATCACTATTTATCCAGAGAAGAGAAATTTAATGTTATCCAACATTAGAAACCACAGTGAACAGCCTAGCAGCAACCCAGAACCATACTCCAGACTGTTTGCTTTTATCTGACTTGAGGTCAGTTTTATAGTTGTGTCCGAATGCTCCTTATCTAATCATCAGCTAAAAAGGAAATAAATTGAAGCTCAGAATTAAAACCACTACCCCTTGACCCATCTACCTTCCATCAGTCCTGAGTAAGGCCTCATTAAAGAGGTGGCATTGCACCTGGATGGAGTTTCATTCCTCTCCCTTCAGAGCACTGTTCTTATTTAGAATAATATTGCCTCTCTTTGTAGTTAGTAGGCAATATACCCAGCAGCTGTGGTACACAATTTCTCTAAACAGAAACAGTGCTTTGAAGCATTACTCACTATACAATCACTTTTAGCATTCACATATTTAACATTTAATAGCTGACTTACTGCCTGAAATTGGCAAAACATAATAGCTACAATGCACAGGGCACATAAATGATGATAATTTGGGGGAGATGGCCACCACGATTGAACCAAGAGCACCACTGACTAGAGCCAATACCAATTCGGTATATGTCTGTTCCATATAGATTCATGATCTATTCTCATACACTGAGGTTCAGCCTGGCTTCCATTTAGTCCTTGCAGCACTGGTGCAGTTACATTTAAGAAATATGTTTACAACCTTAGGAATTAGTTTCATTGAGTTCAAGGTAATAATGTGAGCTGCCCCGATTGTCTGACAAAGGGGCGGGGTATAAATAAAATTTATTATTACTATTATTAACTGCTAGAAGAATTATGCATTGCATCCTCCTATGCCTCATTATATAGATAGGAATTCCCTCCATCTCTCTCATTCTATTTATCATATGACTTTGTTCACTGACTCTTGGGTGCTATTTAACAGCTCCCTCCCAAGATTCCAAACTGCTTCAATTTATTATTTATTTCTATGCCACCTTTCTCCCAAAAAGGGACCCAAGGCAGCTCACAATGTAAAAACACATTAAAACAAAAATTTAAAAAAAATTAAAATAACCAAATCAAAATACTACAAAGTTAAAATTTAAGTGTACAAAAGTTAAAAACATAATCTAAAACAACAACCCCCAATAAAACCAGGTTTGCATGATTTTAAAAAGCCTCCCTGAATAGAAACATTTTTACCTGCTGGCAAAAGGCCAGGAGATAGGGGGCCATTCTAGCCTCCTGTAGAAGGGAGTTCCATGGGGTGGCAGCAGCCACTGAGAAGGCTCTCTCTCATGTTCTCACCAAGTAAGCCTGGGATGGTGGTGGGACCGAGAGAAAGCCTTCTCCTGAGGATCTTAGGTCTCCAGGTGGTTCGTATTGGGAGATATGGTCTCTCAAACAGTCTGGACCTAAACCATGTAGGATTTTATAGGTCATGATCAGTACTTTGAATTGTACCCAGAAATGAACTGGTAGCCAGTGAAGCTGTTTCAATACAGGAGTTATATGCTCCCTGTCACTGGCTCCAGTCAGCATTCTGGCTACAGTGTTTTGAACCCACTGAAGTTTCTGAACAGTTTCCAAAGGCAGCCCCACGTAGAGTGCATTACAGTAATCCAAACAATATGAAATCAAGGCATGTGTCACTGTAGCCAAATTTGACATCTCAAGGAATAGGTGCAGCTGGCACACTAATTTTAACTGTGCAAATGCACTCCTGGCCACTGCTGAGACCTGGGCATCCAGGCTCAGAGTGGAATCCAGGAACACAACTATGCTGCAAACCTGAGATTTCAGGGGGAGTGTAACCCTATCCAGCACAGGCAAAGCCCCAATTCCCTCATCTGCCTTACAACTGACCAGGAGCACTTCTGTTTTGTCTGGATTAAGCTTCAATTTGTTTGCCCTCATCCAGTCCATTATTGACAGCAGACACTGGTTCAGCACAGAAATAGCTTCCTTGGAATCAGATGGAAAGGAAGGACAGAGTTGGGTGTCATCTGCATATTGATGACACTGCACCCCAAAGCTCCAGATGGTCTTTTCCTGTGGTATCATGTAGATGTTAATTAACATGGGGGACAACACACAACCCTGTGGGACTCCATAGGCCAGCGGCCAAGGAGTAGAACAGGAGTCCCCCAACACCACCTTCTGAGTCCGCCCCTTCATGAAAGGCCAGAACCACTGTGTAACAGTGCCCCCAAATCCCATCCCAAAAAGGCAGCTCAGAAGGATACCATAGTTGATGGTATCGAAAGCTGCTGTGAGATCTAGCAGGACCAACACGGACACACTCCCCTGTCCAGTTTCCTGTGTTGGTCATCCACCAAGGTGACCAAAGCTGTCTCTGTGCCGTAGCCAGATCTGAAGCCAGATTGAAATGGATCTAGATAATCCATTTCATCCAGAACCCCCTGGAGCTGGGAGGTCACCACTCGCTCCAGAACCTTGTCCAAAAATGGGATGTTAGAGACTGGGCAATAGTTGTCCAGAATGGTGGGATCTGGGGAGGTCTTTTTTAGTAGCAGCCTCGACATAGCCTCCTTTAGACAGGATGGAAATTTGCCTTGTTGAAGTGAAGTATACACCACTCCCTTTAACCACTTGGCCAATCCTCCTCTAGCTGCTTTCGGAAGCCAGGAGGGGCAAGGGTCCAGTATGCACGTGGTGGCTCTCACTTCTCCAAGGATCCTATGCACATCCTCAGGCTCCACAAATTGAAACTTATCCAATAAGATAGGATAAGCAGGCACCACGATTACATCTACTGGACCTATCTCAACTACAGCATCCAGGTCAGAGTGAATCCAAGTAATTTTGTTTGCAAAGTATCTTGCAAATTCTTCACAGTGAGCTGTCAAGTGCTCTTTGTTTCCTTCTTGGGGAGCAGAAATAAAAGGCCCCTGACCACTCAAAACAGCTCTGCTGGATGACACTGTACAGACACAATGGTGGAAGAGAAGTATAATTTCTTTGCTTCTATCACTGCCATGGCATAGACTAGGGGTAGGCAACCTTTCCCCTTTAAGGGCAGAGGGACTTCAGCTCCCAGAAGCCTCAGCCATGTTAGCCAATAGTCCCATGTAGGCCAATAGCTCCTGGGGTTCTGGGAACTGAAGTCCCTCGGCCCTTAAAGGGGAAAGGTTGCCTACCCTGGCATAGACTTTTCAGTAAGCTCTAGCCTGCGTTTGGTCGGAGCCACTCCAAGCCCGCAGGAGGGGACTGAGCTGACCATTTTTCTATTCCAGAGATCAGCCAGGGCTTTGACAGGATCACTTTCCAAGGCAGCAGGAAACTCCCCAAGAACCATCAGGAATCCATCTGGATCCATATGCCTCCTGGGGTGGACCATCTTAATCGGCATTCCACCCCTGCTCTGAGTCCCAGTGAGTCTAAACCCTACCAGGTAGTAATCAGTCCATGATAACAAAACTACAGAGAGTTCCTCCTCTCCCTGATCACTATTATCTTATCCTGAACAGAAGACTAGGCCCAGAGTGTGTCCCACAACATTGGTAGCATATTACTTGAGACAGCACCATAGTTGTCATGGCAAACATTAAGTCCTGAGCCACTCCTGATAATGTGGTCTCTGCATGGATGTTGAAGTACCCCAGCACAATCAGCCACAGAGACTCCAACACCACTGCCAACACCAACTTAGCTAGCTCAGGAATGGAGACTGTTGAGCAATGGTGTGAGTGGTACACCAACAGAATATCTGTTCTGTCCTGGCCACCCACCTTTAAGTAGACACATTCATACCCAATAGACTATGGGACAGAACATATGGAAATGGAAATGGAGTCCCGATAGACCAATGCAACTCTACCTCCCTGCTCCCCAGGCCTTGCCTGCTGCTGTACAGAGAACCCAGGTGGACAAAGCTGGGAGAGATTTGCCTCCCCGCACCCCCACTTCATCCAGCCATGTTTCTGTAATACAAGCCAGGTCAGCCTGCTTGTCCAGGATCAAGTCCTGAATCAGTGGTGTCTTTCCATTCACTTACCTGGCATTGAGCAGCAGCATTTTCAGCACAGGGGATCTATTGCCAAGGCTATCCAAATGGGGGTCAGCTTGGGAGTAACTAGTACTCTGTGGCTCTCCCTTCTTCCAGGGTAATAGGACTGACATCTCATACCATATCCCCCGCCCATAACTATCATAATGTTTGCTCCCTTGACTTCTTCTCCTCCCATGCCCTCTATATACTACAATTGGCTATTAACAGATGGCATGTTGTTTGAAAAGCTGCTAGCTACTCAAACCACTCTCCTCTCCCATCTAAATGTACTTCTAATTAAACAACTCTCATGATCAAACTTGTTAACACAAGTTGCATCATCCTCAATTTTTAAATCAGCATATTGCTTCCCTGGTGACACCACTTTGGTGGTAATCCTGGAGGTCGCAGGCTTACTACAGGTGAGATAGGAGCAGCAGTCACAGCTGCAGAGACCACAGCAGCAGCAACAACAAGCAGGCAGGTGGTAATAAACCTCTTCCTGGGGTGTGGGGATGATAGTTCTACTCTCTCCTCTGTGCTAGCTCAAGCAGTCCGTGAGTCAGTAGTTTCTTCCTGCTATCTAAAAGATGGTGAGATTTAATTCTCTTTGCCCAAACCATCTCCAGTTAGATTATGTTTTAGTTATTTTATGTAAATATTTATTAAAGCCATTATTGTTTGTTTTGAAACCACAAACAACATGTTTGTCACTTTTAGAGTTAGTCTTTATTCTTTAGGAAGGCAGATTTAGAATAGTCTGACCCACGCTTTTGCTGTTTCTGCTGATGAAAGCTGAACTCAAACAAATTAAACACAGACTGCCAGAAATAGTGCAAATTGAGTCCACTTTAAGGGTTAGGGTTAGTGCTAGGGAATCATGGGAACTGTTGTTTTTTTCTGAGACATTGAGCCGTCTCTATCAGAGAGCTCTGGTGCCACAATAAAATACAGTTCCCATGATTCCCTAACCATAACCCTTAAAGTGGACTCAATTTGCACTATTTCTGGCAAGACAGGATGGATTTCCTTCTGTTCTGGTACATTTCATCTCTGGCTATGTGCCAGAGAGATTTTTACAAGGCAGCTCATATTAACAGATCCTCTGTGGGAGCATTAAGAGGAAGCAGAAGAAAAACTCTGGAGTCCCTTATTGCTGAGATGCAGCTCTGGGCCAGAAACAAAGAAGAAAAATATATATAAAAAATCACAGCAGGGGGGAGTACTGCATTTGACTCAGAGGAATGAGTTAAGTTAAAACATGCTTAAAACAGCAGAAGACAGCATTTCTAAACGGGATGTAAATTGTTGTCATCTTTTATTATTTCTTTAAAAATACCGTTCTTTATATTCAAAACAAAGACATGCTAGATTAAAGAATGTATGCTAAAAGTAATGTCATGGTCCTATGGCAATCATGCATTTTAAGTCTCATTCATTTCAGTGGAAGAAAGTTAAGGACATTCTTAACTCCCTGTTGAGAGCAATATGGTTTGAAAACAATGGGAACTTAAAATAATAAAGCTTTAAAAACTACATCCTTTGAATTATGTCTAATGTGTTTTGACTAAGGATGTAAATTATGTCAGGGATGATGGGAGTTGTAACTCTTCACCTCTGGCTCTAACTC
>CM034706.1:75978456-75992002 GCA_020142125.1 Phrynosoma platyrhinos | reverse complement strand
CATCTCAGGCTTGGCCAAATTGATCACCAACAATGGTCCGCCCTGGCCAAACATAGGGAGACATGGAGACACACTATCCACAATGCTTCAGCCTTATTTGAGAAGTCACGCCGAACAAGTCTCGAAGAGAAACGACAACGCAGAAAGAATCACAACCCCGAAACATCACCCAAGGAGATCTTCTGCTGTGCTTTCTGCAACCGGACTTGTTTATCTTGGATTGGCCTTTTTAGTCATCGGCGTGCTTGCAAAAAGCATGGGATGAGTACTTCCTGAATCTTCGTTTGCGAAGAAAAGCCATAGAGAGATTGATTTCTGGCAGTCTGCAAAGGCCTTAAGAAACATGAATGTACATTCATTTTAGCCTTTCCAGCTTTTATTCGTTTTTTGTAATGTCCTACATTTTTCTTAAATGCACTGCATTTTGTAGTGCCTTGTCCTCCTTTGTGGTTATAGCATCTTCTGGTCACCCAGCATTGCACAGAATATTGGGAGTTGTAATTTGATGAGGTGCCTGCGCTTTTGGCAGAGAAGGCTAATGTCCATGTAAAACTACAAATCCCTGGATCCTAAAGGATGGAGGTACAGCACTTAAAGGGGGGTGGGTGCGTCAAATTCCCTTATTTCTAGATGCACGCAAAGTCTCATAGGGAGAAATACATAATGCAGTAGAAATAATAATGTAGAAATAATGCAGTTCGATAACACTTCAAGCGTTGTAACTCCATTCTATGGAATCTAGGGATTTGTAGTTTTACAGGGTCTTCAGCCTTCTCTGCTAAAGAGTGCCTGCGCTGCCTCACAAAACTACAAATCCCAGGATCCCGTAGGATGGAGCAGGGGCAGTTACTGTCAAACTGCATTAATGGTACAGCGTAGATGCACCCTCAGGGTCTCAATGAAACGAATAGTGTTTTCCTAGGCAAGAAGAAGGCCCTCCTTTCGCCTCACAAGGCTAAAACGAAGCGGAAGGAAGAAGGGAAGCCATCGGCCTCGTAGAGCGGCAGCGTTGCCTGGCAACCGCTCCTCCTACTTTCAAACCGCCGGGGCAGCAACCGCCGCCGTCGCCGCCCTGCTCGGCGCATGCGCCGTGGAGCGGCCGAGGCGCGCGCGGAGGGCCCGCTTCCCCTTCCGGCTGGCGCTTGTGTGGGTCCAGCGGCTGCCTTCAGTACCATGGCAGCGGTCGGGAGGAGGAGGAGGAGGAGGGCAGGGCAGAGGAGCCTCCTGTGGGCAGCAGCAGGTATCTGACACTCCCGGGGCAGGGGGTTGAGGCAGAGGAGGCCGAGAAGGCCGCGTGTGTGTGAGGGAGAGAGGGAACAAGCAGGGAGGAGACGGAAGGCTGAAAGAGAGCGGGGATTGGGAGAGGAAGGAAGGAAGGAAGGAAGGAAAGGGCGAGGAAATGGCACCCTCAGCCCCGGCCCTCAGGAGCTCATCGCCAGTAAGCATCTGGCTCTGAGGCGGAGCAGCCGCTTGGAAGGGCCCTTCCTCCTCCAGTTCTCCATCATCAACGCTCTTCCCCGAGGTGCAAAAGCGGCCTCTCTCTCTCCAACACAGTGGTCCCCAAACTAGCGTTCCAGGTGATTTGGACTTCAGCTCCCAGAAGCCTCAAGGCCTAAGCTGACTGCCAGAAATAGTGCACATTAAATTGAGGCTCTGCCCTGGGTCAGTGCTAGGGAATCATGGGAACTGTATTTTTTTCTGGGACATTGAGCCTTCTCTGTGAGAAAGCTCTGGTGCCACAATAAATTACAGTTCCCATGATTCCCTAGCACTGAGCCAGGACAATGCCTCAATTTAATGTGCACTATTTCTGGCAGTCTGCTTAGGCCCTCAGTCACCTTCTGGTGATTCTCAGACGTAGGTTTTCCAGGTGATTTGGACTTCATGTCCCAGAATCCTTGAGCACTGGCCAAGGTGTTTATGGCTTCTGAGAAGTGAAGTCCAAAACACCTAGAGCGCCGACGTTTGGGAACTCTTGCTTGGCCTTGGCCAGCGGTCAAGGATTCTGGGTGCTGGAGTCCAAAACGTCTGGAGGAAAAGGGTTTGGGAACCATTACTCTTGCTGCTTGCTGCTTTGCCATCTCTTTGGGGAAACAGAAAAGACAAGGTTTTTGTGGGATTTGGGGGGCGTGAGGCCGTGATCCAGAAGAATGTATTCCTGACGTTTTGCCTGCATCTGTGGCTGGCATCTTCAGAGATTTCTCTGAATACATTTTCCAGAACACGGCCTCACAGCCCAAAAAACCCACAGAAACCTATGGATGCCGGCCGGCCGTGAAAGCCTTTGACTTCACAGAAAAGACAAAGTTCTCACAAGGGTGGACTGCATGGCAGAGCCTTGGCCATCAAAGCCATTGGGACTGCAACCCCCCCCCCCCCCCCCCCCCCCCCCATTATTAACCATAGTTTGCAACACTCTGCCCTAGTTCTTTACCATTGGCCATGGTGGTTGGGGCTGGTGGGACTTAAGGCAGAACCATCCTGAGAGCCAAATAGTATCCCCAGCCTACAAGCAGAATAGAGATGTGTCAAGAGAGGGAGTGTTCCTGCCTGAGTTGGTTCTCTCCCCAAAAGGCACAAAAAGTTTGAACTGATACAGTTCCTCAGACTGAACATGTGGAACATGGGGAAAGGTAGGCAAAGCAGTTTGTGGTCTTGTCCTCCCTCTCTCTGAGATGTGCTACATTTATTCATTTGCATGCCTCCCCTCCATGGTTTAACAGAAAGAGGATTTGGCCCTGTGAATCCAGTCCTCTCTGCTTTGCCACCCAAAGAGAGCAAGAGGGAAGCAAAGAAGCCTATTCATTCTGGGTAGTGAAGCTGGGCCTAACTGTTTCCACTGTGCTGCCTGGAGGGGGAAAAAAAGAAAATGACCAGATAGAGCCTCCTGAGATCTGAAGTTATGGGGGCTGGTCTTTCCAGTCAGCTCTTACCATTATGTAGACTCAGTGGTTGGTCTTGTTAGTCTCCCACCTCTCTTGCTGCAGTCCTCAAAAGGAGAATGTAAGCCAACAATAAGAGCAGCCACTGACTTCTCTTGTTTACCTACCCTCTTTCTCTGGACAGCAGATATAGATGAGAGGATTGAGCAAGTAGTAGTTCAGTTCATTTGCCTGCTCCTGGGAGAATGACTGGAGCAACAACAGCCTCATGCTTGCATATTCTGACAGCTTTGGGAGGAGGACAAAACATCTGGTAGGGCGAGCCAAAGTCAACTGGCAAGTCCTATTACTTCTTGCCATTGTTCTGGTTGGGGTTTTAGTTTTTATTAGGTCGTTGGTTTGGTACTAGATGCTCGGTTTTCTTCATGGAAGGGAGTTGCAAGTGAAATTTTATGGCATTTCTTTTCTGAGAAGTTGCCTTGCCCACCTGCAGTGTCCCTCTAGGCACAGTGATATTAATGTTTGTGATCCAATCTTTACTGTTACTGGCAGAGTTAGCAGTTTAAGCCCCATCTAACTTTTCAGAGAGGAAGAATGTGTGTTACACATTTGGAGTTTGACCACTTCTGTGCTCTTTATGTGGGTGCCTGAGACTCATGTAGGATAACCATTCATAGAAATGAGGACAAAGAACCAAAATCTTCTAAAGTGTAAAACCATGTGGAGCCTTTTTAGATGTGTATTAGAAATCAGTGGTATTTTAGAACAAGGGCAGGTAAACCGTCTGCCACGTGTTATACCACATTTCATCCTTGATCATTGGTTGTACTGGCTGAGGTTGATAGGTATTGCAGTCCGACAACATCTGGAGGGACACAGGTTCTCTAAGTTGGGTTGGATGCAGATGGAAGACAGTTGCAGGATTGCTGTAAGACTGCCTGGAGATGTAGGTTGGTATATGTAACCCTATTGTGTAGACCAGAACTTATTCTGATTTTCCCCCCTTCTGTTCCTTTTTCTTTTGGTAGTTGCTGCATTTATACTTATTGTAGATGCATCTTATGTGGAAGACTTAGATGACTCGTAAGTATGCAGTGTTTCTTTTGTAAATTATGCCTTTAGAGAAGTTCCTTTACAGGTGTCCTTCCCAATTCGCAGGGGGATTCACTCCGGATCCCCCCCCCCCCGGTCAATCCAGAAAAAAGCAAATATTCAAGTCGTCATTGGTTACAATGGCCATGCACTCCTGCACATGGCACTGCGTGCCCACCATTTTATCCCTTCCCGTTTCCATCCACGAAGGATCAAGACCACAGACTCCAAGTCCGCGAATGGGGAGGGACAAGTGTATATTAGAACATGGGGCTTATGTGGTTCTCAAGGCTTTTCAATTTTTATTTTATTGTCCCAAGATGTCCCTAAGGGAGATGTTGGGGGGCACATGAAGCAAAAAATATAATACAGGGAATGTGGTCCTACCCTGTGAGTCTGTATTAACCCTATAACACCTGCCATAGCCCATCTTGTTTTTTATTATATATAGAAGTGATTTTTCTGTAACTTGACTCGCTGACAGAATACTTCATATATCACATTTATCTTGCATAGGAATGTTACAGCTAATGAGGGCAGATAATAACCATGCTATTTTACCATTTACTGGAGTGGTCTTAAAATATAAAAGAAATAAGAGTGTCTCATGAACACAATGAGAAATATGAATGTGAATTTCATTAAATATATACTATCACTATGATTTATAGCTATACAAGATTATTATCCCTTATCTGGAATTCCAAAATGCTGCAAAATCCAAAATTGTCCACATGGTTGGCTGAGATAGTGACACCTTAGCTTTCTGATGGTTCAGTGTACACAAACTTTCTTTTATACACAGAATTATTAAAAATTCTTTGTATAAAATTGTCCTCAGTCTATGTGTATAAGGTATATTGAAACATAAATGAATTTCATATTTAGACTTGTGTCCCATCTCCAAGATATCTCATTATGTATATGCAAATATTCCAAAAACTGAAATCCAAAATTCTTCTGGTCCCAGGTATTTCGGATAAGTGAGATTCTACCTGTACTAATACTAGTATTCATAACATAGCTGGGCACTATAAATACATTAAAAATACAGGCCTAGTCCATAGGGTTGTTGCCTCAGGATGGCTAAAAATGTTATAATTTTTGTTCTCCCTCTTGGTTCTGCTTAGAAGTTACAGCAATCTCTATGTTGAAACAAAGGAAGCATTGCACAAAAACTTCCATTTAGCTGCTCTTTCAGAAGCTTTGTTTAGCTTATAAAGTTTATTACTTCATAAAATATTGCTTAAAGCTAGCATTGTGTAGTTGTTTGAGCATTGGACTATGACTGGAGACCAGAGTTTGAGTTCTGCCTTGGCCATGTAATCCCACTGGTTTACCTTGGGTGAGTCACATGCTCTCAGCCTCAGAGGATGGCAGTGGCAAATCCCCTCTGAAGAAACTTGCCAATAAAACCCGATAGGGTAGCCTTAGGGTCACCATAAGTTGGAAACGACTTGAAGGCACACAGAAACAACAGCAAAGCTAGCAGACTTTTAAAATTAGCAATGTGAGATGTATTAAATACTGATATATTTCAGTAAATTAGGCGTGTTAGATTTTCACTTCAGAAATAGTTCTATAACACAGATGCATAGGCTGAAGAAAGCTAAGATATTTGATGCAGTTATGTCACCTGAAGTTAAACTTCCACACCCAGCGCATTAGAGATTTCACACAGTTATTCATAGAGGAACCTGTTACCAAAGGAAAGGGAGAGGGGTGCTATTAACAGCATATTGACACATCTGAATTAATAAGGCCAGGTCTTCAAAACCACCTCTGTGAAATTTGTCAAGGAAAACATTGTATGCTGAGGTGTATAGTGTGAGACTCCTTTATCTCACAATTTTAAAGCACAACACACAGTTTAAATAGACTTTGTTATGGATCAGGAACATTGAAACAAAGATGTAATTCTTATGGATTACAGTAATACTATTTTTCACCCGGCTGATGGAATACCAGTAGTTTGAATCAGGCAGATGCCTTGTTTATACTGGCTAAATCTTGATAATGCACATCATTTCCTTGATGCTCTTATTATGACTGCTGTGGCAGCAGAAATGACCAGTTTTCCTAGACTGCTTGGCATCCAAGGACTAATTGTAGTTCCACAGAGAGGAGATGTCATAATTCTTCCAAACAAACTTTGTTGCTTCTCTATAATTGTATCTCACTAATCGTCATCAACCATTTTAACATCCCCAAGGATCACACAACAGAAAATTGTCAAGGGGAGGAAGCATAGGAACTTAGACAAGATTAGTCTCACTTTCACTCCTTCAGTGAACTATTTAAGGTTTCCTTGTTCTGGAAGACCTCATCAGCTGGTACAGCTTTTCACCCCAGTCACTGTGTTAGTCAAAGTGGCCTTGATTTTAAAGAAATGAAACAAAAGCTCTTGAAGAATGACAGAGAATGCAAGAGACAAGAAGGTGTGCCACTTTTAGATTTTGGCTAAATTTCTGAAGACATTTACATATCCCCAAGTTATAGAAACAAAAGCTTTGTAGGGTAAAAACAAAACAAATTTTGAAATGTTTATGTCACTTTATTCTAGTTTAAGCTTTTGCTTGATTGCCACAGACAGAAAGGAATTAATTGTCTATGTGAAATGGGGGAGAACAGAATAGAATGCCTAGTTCTCCCTTGTGCCCATCATAAACCAGAGAGGATGCTAGAAGAAAGCTCTTGCCTTCATGCCCTACAAATAAATGCAATGGGCAGCTCGAGGAGGGTTGCAGCTTCCTGGCTTTCATCTGTCAGCTCTTGCAAAGCTAGTGAGTTTTTTTTCTTGGAGGCTAAAAACTTTTGTGGCCTTATTTACAAGACTTTTGCCTGAAATGCACAGGCCAAATAAAGAGGCGTCCAGCCGCTTTGGGGGCATGGCATTCAAACGATGCATGCCTCCAAAGCAGCCGGAAGCTGCTTTGGTGATGCGATCTGGTCCTTTTGACTGAATCAAAAAGAAATGGATAAAATCCGACTCCTGGTGGTTCCGGTTTGGAACTGCGACAGCAGCCTGCTTTGCTATGGTCACCGCAGTCCTAGCCTGATCGCAGCCGGAGTGGCCTCCAACCACTCTTTACCAGCCATGTGCTTCAGCCCTTTCATATCCATCTCTCTTCATTTCATATCACTGAACCGCCTGAGGGAAAAAATGGGTAGGGTCTATTTGTTTTGTGTTAATTGTTGTTGTACAGTTTATAGTTACTTGGGTAATTGAGTGTTATAATAATACTGTAGAATAAAAACTGATATAACTCAACAGAAAAATATATGTGGGCTCTGTTATTTTGAGATACTAAAATATTTTAATACACTGTTATATTTGTACATTTGTTGTTGTGTTCCTTCAAGTCGTTTCCAACTAACAGCGACTCTAAGGTTAACCTATCATAGGGTTTGCTTGGTAAGAGTTGTTCCGAGGGGGTTTGCCTTTGCCTTTTTATGAGACCGAGAGACTGTGACTTGCCCAAGATCACGCAGTGGGTTTCTGTGGCCAAACGATCCCAACCCTGGTCTCCAGTCATCAAGCCACTGCACCATACTGGCTCAGTAAAGGGTGTGGTAGCATACAAGACTTAGGGCCTTTACAGACTGCCAGAAATAATGCAGCTTGAGGCTGCTTTAAATGCCCTGGCTCAGTGCTAGAGAATCATGGGAACTGTAGTTTTTTCTGAGACATGGAGCCTTCTCTGTCAGAGAGCTCTGTGCTGAACTACAGTTTCCATGATTCCTAGCACTGAGCCAGGGCAGCTAAAGTGGTCTCAGGCTGCATTATTTCTGGCAATCTGTAAAGGCCTTTATTTGGCATGATATTCTGTAGCCTACTATAGTTCACTCCATCAGATGTAGTTATATACCTAGTATAGAAATTTCCCTATCTGTGAAGTCTTCTTCACTAGTTACACTTCTTTCTTAGGTTTAAAGAGAACCGTAAAGATGACATCTGGCTTGTAGATGTAAGTATGATAGTTTAAAAGAGCTTGGTCTTTGTGTAATTTTCGATTAGTTCACTTTATTAAAAAATATATAATTCGATTTATCTTAATACCCCACAGAAGACAATTAAGTTAAAATACATACAATGAATTTTTATTAGTTTTAATAGCTCACAAGTCTTGGCTTTACATTGCCGTGTAATGGTTAACAGGTGTTGTATGGTAGAAAAATATATTGTTATTTGTTGGTGTATGCCTTCAAGTAGTTTCTGACTTGTTGTAACCCTAAAGCAAACCTGTCCCTGTTTTGTTTTGGTTTTTTTTTTTTTTTGGCAAGAATTGTTCAGAGGGGGATTGCCTTTGCCTTCCTGTGAGATTGAGAGAATGCAATTTGACATACTAACCTTGATTTTATCGATAACTAGATAAGCTGTTTGTACTAAGATAATCCAGGAATTACCTTGTTTCATTTTGGTATTTGCAGTCTTGAATGTATTTTGTCTTGCATGTAATAAGAAATAGTAAGTAAATAAACTACCCTGCTTCACTCTGAAATAATCTCTGGAGGCCAATCTAATGCACAACATTGTTAAACAAATATATGAAATTTATGAAATTTGCTTTTACTTCCAGTTCTAAATTTCTTGAATACCTTTGATTCAGTATTGCATTCAGAACGACTGCTTCTTTGCTGAATCAGCATTTAAGTTGATGAACCAGGCATAAATTTCATATATTCACTCATACATTTTCTATACTAAGGAAAATTGTATCTAAATCCATTTACTATTCTCAGGTAGAATAGTCCCATTGAATTGATTGCTGAATACAGGTATATGTCAGTTAACCAAGCCTCTAAGAAATAAGCTTTTTTTTTTTAACACAAGTCTTTTTATATCTGCCCAGTCCTTCCTTCCTTGTTGTTTCTAGCTGAAAGCTTTTTTTTTTTTATTAGCATCAGCATTGGGAAGATGATGAAAGAGTGGCAGCATGTCTGCAGTAAACAGTGCAATAAACCTTCTGCTGGGACAGAATAGTATTCTACTCTGGCTACACCTATTGTAGCTGTGTGTGTCAGCCTCCAATAGGCAAGGTGAACACCAACTGCCTCCAGAATCTCTTACTGAACATGTGTGAACAGCAAATCAGAAAATAAAAAAAGGTGACAGCTGTTAAGCATGCCTCATCAGTTCCCAACACATTAAAATAGGATTAATCTATAAGTCTGGCTACCAAAATGGAAAAAGTGGAGATTGAGGAAAGAAAAAAATCATCCTTGGATACATTTTGGAACAAGGCTTGATCTCTAGAAGGTTCAAAGTCTTTTTATTTACTAATGCAAGGCTTACCTAACCCTCCCCCTCATCTTTAGTTCAGAGTAAAACATCTGCTGAAACATGTTCATGCTACTGTTCTTTTTTATGATGTAGGAACCTAGCCCTATTCTTTCAATGGTTTTTCTGCCTCTAGTACCAAAATTTCTATTGAAGGAAGTATTGCCAGGAACACATCTTCTTCATTAACTGAGGTATACCTGTATTAACTCACCACTTAAGTAAATCTGATTGATGAAATGTTTTCTAATTAGGATTGGCACTTAGATTTGGGCCTTAAAATGTAGTGCTGAAAAGCACTTTTGCAAATCTGATAATCCCCATCTGTCTGAATAAGTGAGTTCATGTCTAAAAACACGCGTGTTATTGCCTTCCCTTTTTCCTGGCAATGTTCCCTGGCAGAAGAACATTGTTCTTCAGTTCTAAAAGCTGAAGATATGAAGCAGGTAGCTGAAGAGAGGTGTGGGTGATAAGCCCAACCAGAGTTATATAATATTGTCTTCTGAATTAGTTATTGCCACTTGAGAAAATAATTGTAAATAATCTCCTGATGCTGTTAAGAGGTAAAATGTTAGTAATAATATAAGCATACTTACATAAAACAAAAAGGATAAACAATGTCTATTTTATGATTAGAATAAATTTCTAGTTTCACATCTTAAAAAGATGATAGAACTTGCAAAGGTATAGTCAGGCATAAATGATAAGCAGTATATTTGATTGAAAGGTTATGACTGTTGATTAAAAGGAATGACTAATCTATCCTGTTTTTAGTGGGTTAGGCAGGGAAAAAAGGGAAAGCATGACAAACATTTTGGCAAGTATAACCTGGTACACTAAAATTAATTTGACAAGAAGCAGAACAGCAACAGCAACAAAATATCCAACACGTTCATGTTTTCTGGAAATGTTTGCCGATAGTAAACAATCTAGATGATTCTTTTATTTTTTAGAACTATTTTTAAAGGTACTTGCGAAATGCCTTTTGATGATCTGCAGATTAATAACATCACAACCATAATAATCAACCAGATCTTTATCAAAACATTAAAATATTAGAATATTAAAAGACAGCAGTACACTTAATAATAAAAGCAAATGTAAAAATTAAGGACTAAATAGCTGTTGGAAGAGGAAGGTGTCTAAATATAAGTAAAGAGGACACCAGGTAGACCTCCTTTGGGGGAGCATTTGGTGGATGCTGTTCATTGCTGAAGAATTATTCTTCTGCTAGCTGTCTATTGCAACATTATAGGTGGCATTACCCAAAGAAGACCATGAATAGATGTTTTTGACAATTATGCAGAAACATATGGAGAAATAACTCCTTCATGTAATCTGAACAAAGCCATTAGGGATTTACATTTTAGCACCAACACTTTGTCTTAGGCTCAATCAAAGATTGGTTAAAACAGCTCTATAATAATGTGTTCTAAGCAGTTTGCATCTCTGTTCTGCGCAGTCGATCTGCGCTGGCTAATATGTTCTGCGCTGGCTAATATTTTTAGTCCATATTCAAAGATAGCCCCACATATAACACATTGCCATTATCCCAGGAGGGGTTATCATACTGCAGCTATGCTATCTCTGTCAAGGTAGAGTGGTACTTAGTATATCAGCAGAAGGTAGGAAAAGACAGTCTGTGTCACTGAGGCCACCTGGGCCTCTAGTGACAAAGAGTTTTGTCTGTCTGCTTCTTCAGAATATTAACCTCCTTCCAAGGGAATCAGTACCTCTCTGACATGAGACTCACTTTATTGACTTACCAAGGACATTATGCACTTCAAGCAATAGTTCAGGATACCCATTGCTTCATCAGCATTCAAGAAAAAGAAAAGTTAGAAGTCAGGTCTATTTTTTTTTTCTTTTTCTCGAATGCTGATGAAGCAAAGGGTATTGCTTCACATCTGCATATGAAGGAAATCTCATTCCATCCTTCTGGATAGCCTTTCTCAGTGATTTTTTGTAGAAGTTAAAAAGCAAGTGGATCAGGATAGAATCTCGAAGACACCAAAATGAAGTCTCCATGGAGCAGAGCACCACCAGTTGTTACATAAAAATTAAACAATTCTTGAACTTGCTGGAGGAATAAGTTAGCAGAAAATGAATCTGTTATTTGTTGGACAAAAGTAAAGTTAGAAAAGCTCGTTCAGTCTTTTTCTGATTTCTGATGGGTCTTCTGGAATAAGGAAGCTGAATTTGCAGATGTCCCAGGTTAAAGTTGTCTGAAATTTCCAAATGTGTTTGTGACAGAATCACTATAAAGTTGGGTAGAGAACATTTGGCTTGCAGGCATAGGTCCAAAGGCCTTTACAGACTGCCAAAAATAATCCAGTTTAAGATCACTTTAACAGTCCTGGCTCATTCTAGGGAATCATGGGAATTGTAGTTTTTTTTTTCCTGAGACATTGAGCCTTCTCTGCCAGAGAGCTCAGGTGCCACAATAAACTACAGTCCCCGTGATTCCTTAGCACTGAGCTAAGGCAGTTAAAGTGGTCTCAAGATGGATTATTTCTGGCAGTCTGTAAAGGCCCCAAAACACCTATGCAGAAATAATCCAGTTTGAGACCGCTTTAACTGTCCTGGCTCAGTGCTAGGGAATCCTAAGAATTGTGGTTTATTGTGGCACCAGAAATTTAGAAGGCTAAATGTCTCACAAAGCTACAGTTCCCAGAATCCCTAACAACAACAACAACAATAATAATAATAATAATAATAATAATAATAATAATAATAATAATGTATTTATTTATCCCCCCCCCCAACAAACAATCGGGGTGGCTTACAACAATTAAAATTTAAATAGCATTGAGCCAGGGCAGTTAAAGTGGTCTCAAATTGGATTATTTCTGCAGTGTGTTTTGGACCATAGTCATGCTAAAATTCACATCATCCCTTACTGTTCTGGTTAAAGATGGGAATTGGATAAGAACATAATCTGAAGAGCCACATATTCCCTCCCCTGACATCTTATTTTTGGTTGCTCTTAGTTCTATGCACCTTGGTGTGGCCATTGCAAAAAACTGGAGCCAGTGTGGAATGAAGTTGGTAAAGAGATGGGAAGCATTGGTTCTCCAGTTAAAGTTGGGAAGATGGATGCAACTTCTTATTCTAGTAAGTTCACTGTTGAAGTATCTGTTAAAATAATGATCTTCTGTAGTTTCACAAAAGCTGGTAGGAAATGTGCAGACGTCTTTCAAAAAGAAAAGTTTTTCATCAGATATTATTCATGTGCTTCAGGAGCATTATACCTTGCATGATTGATGCAATGCAGTATACTTGCTTCTACAAAAGTGTCAATGAAATATTTAGGAGAGGGGATAGGCAAAGGTACTCTTCTGAATTGTTAATTATGCTATTGTTTCTTTAGGTATTGCCTCCGAATTTGGAGTTCGAGGCTATCCAACCATTAAGCTGTAAGTTGAATTTTTCATCTTGTTTATGAACCTGCTAATGCTTTATAGTGTCACCAGTGCCTTCTTCTGTGAAGACTGGTATTCTTTTCCACTCCCTCCCTCTTGCCTTTGCTGAAAGCTAACTGGTACTGTGAGAAGCAACTCACTGCTACTCAGTTGTGCACTTGTTGTTTCCTGTGCAACAGTGTTTTGTTCCTAAAAATGTTTATGAAATGTACCTTTTCCTCTTGGTTATCTCTCATTTGACATGTTGACTCATACATCTTTAATATTGTTTTATTTAGGCTTAAGGGTGACTTGGCATACAACTATAGAGGCCCTAGGACCAAGGAAGATATTATTGAGTTTGCAAACAGAGTATCAGGGTAAGTATTTATAGACATATGAATTGAGTTCAGTCTAGCATGTGGAATGGTCAGTTTACACTATTTTGTAAAATGCATGGATACAGAGAAATGAGAACAATTAAGCCCATGTTGTTCACAGTGCTCAAGGTAGCTTTGTATAATAACGTATAAAAAGCCACTTAAAATTGTGACAGCTAGCAGATTCCTCTTTCCTTTTCTCTATTTATATCAGTCTTGTCTTTATGGTTCCTCTGCATAGTTTGTCATCTTAGCAAACTGTTCACATCACTGGATGGCCCGTGCGGTCTCTTCCAACTCTATGATTCTATGATTCTATGATTCTATGACATAACTGAAATCATCAATTCCACAGTCTTGACAAGCAGTATGATTAGATGTAAGGATTTTACTGAAAGCAGTGTGATTATTAATAAGTTGTTAATGTGTGATTCATTACAATGTCAGTCTTCCGTAATGCTGTCACAAAAGGACAAGAGTTATGGTTTCAGAATACTTTTTCAGTTAAAC
>CM034706.1:75963848-75978356 GCA_020142125.1 Phrynosoma platyrhinos | reverse complement strand
AAAGGAACAAATATTTAGTTCATCAACTTTTCCCAGACTTCCTTTCTGTAGTTAAATTGTAGTTTAACTATATACATATAGCTGTATGACATGGAATTCTTTCAGTTTGATTATATTTTGTTTAGGTTAGCCAGCATGACCCAGCACTAGTGTGTTGAATTATCTGTTCACCCAACTGTAAAGAAAAAAAAAATTGAAACCTCTGGTTAATTAAAATCCTATTAGTTCTGTGACAGTACTGACAACAGAATCTCAGGAAAGTCACTGAAGAAGTTGCTCCATTGTTTTGTCTTGCTAACAATTATATCCTGTATATATCCTATAAGTCTAGAAATTTTAGACAAAAAATTGACTAAAAAAAAACAGGGTCGACTTACCCAAAGGTCAATACACACACACACACACACACACATATATAGGAGCTGTCCCCTTTCTCTGAATAGAGTGGTAAAAGGCAAGAGCTTAGTCCATCCTGAGAACACCAAAAAGAAGCATGGATCCCCTTTACTCTCTCATCTATCCGGCCTTTAGGATGAGCACAAACAACTATGCCTGCCAGAATTTTCTAAGTTCTTTGGCATTATTTTCCTTTGCATCATCCTTTACATCCTTTGTTACATCCCCCTAAGTTTTACCCTCAACTTATCTACAGATGATAACAAAATCTACAATCTTGGCCCCAAAACCTGCCCTCGAGGTCAAATTATAGTTGAGTATATATGACAGTTTTTCTTCTGTTTTTCAGACCTATTATCCGACCACTCCCTAGCCAGCAGATGTTTGAGCATGTGCAAAAGAGGCATCGTGTATTTTTTCTGTACGTTGGTGGGGAATCCCCGTTAAAGGTCTGAAATATCATTAAATATGTATTTTTAAAATTTTTATATTGCTCAGTACCAAACAAATGTATGTTTTAATACATGCTTCTTAAAACTGTTCAAATAGTGGGAACGTGAGCACTAAATATATTGTACAGTGTTCTACATATACTTAAAATACAGGTTTAGTGTGGTGAATTCAAAATAAGTACAATGTAAGGAATTAGACACATTTTAATGGTAAAAGAATAGAGTGTTTTTTTAAAAAAAAAAGTGGAATAAAAGGTTTTTGCAAAGTTAATAGAAAAATAGTCTAGCAGCTTAGACAAAAATAGTGTAAACTACAAATATGCCTAGATATTTGTAACAATTTGTGTAACAGGATGATCATGTCTTTTCATTATGATGTCCAGGAATAGCACAGAAACACTTATTAATCCTTGCAGTGGGGATTGGTGAAGGAATCAAAATCCTATGCAAGTATATATTAGAAATTTAAGGTCACTTTTCATCTCCTCCTCCATGCTAGAGCATGTTCTTAGAAGATGTAGCAGGAACATAATATGCCAAATTATGTCTTGTCTTGTAATCCAGGAATATTTATGAAGACTGAGAAACTGTTTTAAAATATCTATTTATATTTCCCCAGGAAAAATACATAGAAGTTGCTTCCGAACTAATTGTTTATACATACTTTTTTTCTGCCTCAGAAGAGATACTACCTGAGGTAAATTATTTAACAATTTGCTTGAAGTAACTGGTTCATGTTAAGAAATGTGCTACCACTGCTGCTGCTATTTTTATTGTGATATGTTGGTTGAGCAAATAGTGGTCCTCCAAATGTTGCTGGACTGCCACTCCTAGCTGCTGTACTTAACGTGTCGAACAATGAGGAATATGTAAAGCTGCAATCCAGCACAAGACATTACCCCTCTGAAAATATATCAATCAGCCACAAGTGATAAGACATCATTAACTTTTAAAAGCAGCGTGCTCCCTTGGGTGTGGAATGTTGTGCTTGTCCAAAATTAAGAAGACTCACAATTGTACACTGTTCAGAACAGTTCAGAACACTGAGCAGTTCAGAACTCATGTTTTCCTGGAACTTTGAATATAGAGAAAGTATGCTGTTTTGGAACATAATTTGTCAATGTGTATAGGCAAGATACAGAATAATGTACTAATAATGTGCTTGCTGAGGGATAGAATAATATTAATGCAGATTGAAGTTGCAAGCCTTTTTCACTAATTTGTGTTACTCTGAAGACCACCATTGGTGCTCTACATTTATATTCATAAAGCTATGCTTTGGCATTTCAAATTGGATAGGCCTTTCTGACCTTAGTTCATTTGAAAGCAAACTAAGGGCACATCCACACTACTGAAATAAAGCAGTTGGACACCACTTTAACTGCCATGACTCTTTAAGAAGAATCTTGGGATTTGTAGTTTGGTGAGGCATCAGACTTCTCTGACAGACCAGTCTGAATACCACACCAAACTACAAATCCCAGGATTCCATAAGATGAAGGAATACAGTTAAATTGGTGTCAACCTGCTTTATTTTCTAGAGTGTGGAAGGAGCTGTAAAAGATTCTTTGTTTTGCTAGTTATGTAAACCTAGTTTGCTGTGGGGAGTTAATGTAAACCTTCATTACAGATCTAGGATAGGCCTTTCCTTTAAAATGACCAAACCCCTAAAATTGGCCTTTTTTCTGGTATCAAAATTTGGATTGTTTCTTGGTATCAAAATGTGGATTGTTTCATGGTGTCATCTGCATGCCCTGAAAACTAGATATTTTTTAAACAGTCATTAGAAAAAAATAGTATGAGCTGAAAATTCAAGCAAACATAAGGAATTAGTAAGCACATTGCATTTTATCAACAGGATCAAAATACTTTTGTTTAATCTGGAGTATTCACCTATATTAGAGGGACACAGAGGATCAGTGGTTAAGATGCCGATTCTGATGACCGCAAGGTTGGTAGGATGGCAGTTCAAGACCCAAGCACTGCGTGATAGAGTGAGCTCCCATCACTAGTCCCAGCTTTTGCCAACCTAGTAGTTTGAAAGCTGTGAAAGTGCAAGTAGATAAATAGGTAACGCTTTGGTAGACAGGTAACAGCGTTCCGTGCAGTCAGGCTGGCCACATGACCATGGAAGTTGTCTTTGACAATGCTGGCTCTTTGGCTAACAGAGATGAGCACACACACACACACACACCCCACAGTCAGACAAGACTAGACAATCATGTCAAAGGGGAAACCTTTACGTTTTATTCATCTATATTGTAATATTATGGTTATATCTATATACATGACATAGCACTAAATAATACTATAAAAGTTACATCCTATCATGAATATGGCTGCAGTAGTGACAAGTTTTTCTCTTAGTATTAATTAAAGGGAGAGAGCCCTAAGACAAAGCTGGCTAGAAAGTTCATAGTGTGTGTGTATTCTGAGACAGCATACTTCATTTGTTTCTATTGTAAGTATTCTTAGTGCTTCTACTATACCTTTAGGGTTTAATGCAGGGATAGTTGCTAAGAGTCTCTTTTAATTTACTCTAGGGATCATCCTATCTCTATGCTGTCTTGGGAGTAACCCCCTCCCCCTTTTGTGCTACTTTTTTTAAAAAGTTCAGACCTTGTAAGCTTGAAAAATGGGGACAAAGAATTTCAAACTAGCTAGAGAATAAAAATGCAGCTTCCGAATCTCTGTAAAAAGCACAACTTCTCATCCGTTAATTAAAAAATATATACTGAAATTTCTCTAGACATGTTATGAGCACTTTATTAAATGTCGGTGTTACATGTTCAGTGTTTGGCATTTAAAAATCTCCCCCCTTACACTAATTAACTCCTTTTTGTAACACACAGACTTGTTTCTTTGTTTACTGTGGATATTAAACAGAAATATTATTGAACTGAAATATTTGAAAGGCCCATTTCAGTATATCTGAGGCCTTTTCTTTCCCAATTTTTATATGCATATTGTATATTTTTTCTATTTCTTTATTGGTCTCTATCACAAAATATGCCTGGGCTTTCCAAAATCCCAGTTGTGAGTATTCAGAAGAAACTACAGAGTGGAGCATGGGCAAAGTATTCAGAAAGCTATTTTAATGTATATTATGATTTTGGTGTTTTATTTTAGAGGCTGCTGTTCTACATATAACACCCAAGGGAATCACACATGGTAATAAAAACAATTATTAGAGGCCAATAATAAAAAGAAACTAAAAAGAATACATATAGAATTAGAACCTACAACAGATACTCCATTAACACATGCTAAAATAAGCCAGGCATTTAAACATCAGGTCAGCTTGAAAAACCAAAAGTTTAATTTAATTCCTTTTTAAAAGTTTTCACCTGAAAAGAAAACAACTAGGTAGATGTTCTACTGCAATTTTATGCAGGGAATCAATCTGTGGTATTTTTTAAACATTCATTTTCTTCCATGTGTTTTGTACTTGTTTATGAGCGAACTACAGAAGGCTAGGAGGTAGGAGAGATAGATGTATGCAGGTAGTTCATTTTGTTCTCTATTCAATGATTTTGTTCATCTTTTTCTTCAATATCTTATTCTTTCAGTATGTGACACTCCCTGAGATGCCTGCTGTTCTTGTTTTTAAAGATGGGAATTATTTCGTATATGATGGTACGTTCAAGGGCATAATAGATTAAGAGCACAGTAATATGCTAGTAAGATGCATACATTTTACTTTTGTTCCCCTTAAAAGTTTGGGTAAACATATGTGCAGGTTCTTTATTCGTCCAAATTGTCAAAATGTGCTTGGCAGTAGATGGCCCTTTCACCTTTAGGGATTCAGAAATAGCACCCAATGCATGTTTTATAGCTTATCCTTCAAATCAGGTTCGTCTGCTATCACCAGGATGTTACTTACAAAGAGGTGTTTTGAAAACTCCATATGCATACTGCTTTGCTAAGGTGTATCTTGATTCTTTAGATCCGTTAACACCAGCCAGCTCTTAAACCATAATTGACTAAAAAGTTTGAAGAGTGGTTGTGCATAAGTGCTCAGTGAGCCACTGAAAGCAACTACAATTCTTCATCTTTATCCTTTTACTACTGTTTGATTTATTGTTAGCTGAGTGAGCAACATTTCCTTTCAAAAAGTACCATTCCAGTTAATAGTATGTAATATGTATGTATGCATTAGTATATATTAATATGATTAAAATATAGTATTGCTTATTAAAGATCTGATAACATGCTCAGAGATATTTTTTTCAAATAATACTATATAGCAAGATTTTGTAAATATAAAATTTATTTTTATAAAAACTTGCAATTTTGCTGTAGCAAGTGGAATCCTGCAATCATATCTTTCAGTGTATCGTGGTACCCGTATATATCTGAGCCTAAAGCTGCGGTGACTGAAAAACAAAATTTAACATAAAGACAAGGATTTTTTGTACTAAGTTGGATCATTTAGAAAAATTAAGTTTCTTTTAATTTTTTGAATGCAGTAGGATTCAACCTAAGTGGAAGTCTAAGAGAATAATTTAGATAGGCTGTCACCTCAAAATGATGCAGTATTTGCTTAACTCCCACTTCCAAATCTGTTTTACTCCTACTTTCAGCTTTCTATTAGTATCATGTGCTGGGCAGATACAACAGTGACTTGCATAATATTATTATTACGGTACTATCATTATCATCATATATCCTGCCTTTCTCCCAACATAGGGATTCAAAGTGGCTAACAGAAAATTTATAAAAAAGATACAATTTGAAAACAGCACATTAAAATGTATAAATATAAAATTTAAAAAAACGAATTTAAAAGTTAAAACAGTTATAAATTAAAATGTAACATGTTAAAAATACAAACATTAAAATTTAAAACATACATTTAAATCCCAGCCCTTAGCAGCTTGAAAAGACCTGACAGCATAAGAATGTCTTTATCTGCTGCTAAAAGGATAGCAAGGATGGAGCCATCCTGGCTTCTGTAGGAAGGGTGTCCCAAAGCTTGGAAGCAGCCACTGAGAAGGCCCTCTATCTTGTTCTCACCAAACGAGCCTGAGAGGGTTGTGGGACAAAGAGAAGGGCCTCTTCAGATGATCTTAACACTCTAGTGGGCTTGTAAAGGGAGATACAGTCCTTCAGATAACCTGACCCAAGCTGTATAGGTTTTATAGGTCAAAAGCAGCACTTTGAATTGTGCCCGGAAATGGACTGGCAGCCAGTGAGCTGGTACAACAAGGGAGTTGTATGCTATCTGTAGCCAGCTCCAGTTAACAACCTGGCTGTGACTCTTTGGCCCAACTAAAGTTTCTGAGCACGTTTCTGAGGCAACCCCACACAGAGCGCATTACAGTAATCCAAATGGTCTGTAACCAAAGCATTATCACCGTAGCCAGATCTGACTTCTTCAGGAATGGACACAGTTGGCACATTATCTTTTAACTGTGCAAATACACTCCCGGTCACTACTGAAACCTGGGCTTCCAGGCTCAGTGCTGAATCCAGAAGTACCACCAAACTACAAATCTGAGTTTTCAGGGGGAGTGTAACCCCATCTAACACAGGCTGAATCCCTATTCCCAGATCTGTCTTTTGGCTGATCAGGAGCACCTCTGTCTTGTCTGGATTAAGCTTCAATTTGTTTGCCCTTATCCAGTCCAACACAGCAGCCAGACACCGGTTTAAGATAGAAACAGCTTCCTTGGAATTAGGTGGAAAGGAGTTCTAGAGCTGGGTATCATCAGCATACAAGTAACACCTTACTCCAAAATTGTGGACAATGGTTTCATGTAGCTGTTAAAAGCATAGGGGACAGGACTGAACCCTAAGGGACCCCACAAGCCAATGACCAAGGAGTAAAACAGGAATCTCCCAGCCCCACTGTCTGAGAAAGATCGTCCAAGAAATAATGGAGCCACTGTAAAACAGTATCTCCAAGCCCATCCCAGAGAGGTGATTCAGAAGAATACCATGGTTGATGGCATTGAAAGCCACTGAGAGTTCCAGTTGGTTTTACTGTCCAGTTCCCTGAACAGGTCATCCACCAAGGTGAACAAAGCCATTTTTGTCCCATAGCCAGGCCTGAAACAAGACTGACATGGATCTAGATAATCCATCTCATCCAGGAACCCCTGGAGTTGAGAAGCCCCCAGCACCTTGCCCAAAAATGGAAGGTTGGAAACAGTACAGGTATTATAGACTGTTCAGTTTCATCTAAAATCTGCAATGAAGATTTGATACATTTGGAAAACTCTGAACACTGTCTGTTAACTAACTAGAGCCTAATGTGAATTATTCAATGTGAGATACACTAAAGGACAATTGTAAACCAATTTCTCCCAGCACAGTCCTAACATTATGCAATATGGAAGCAATGATATCAATTAGCATTAGAATTTGAATTAGCAGAGTTCTTAAATTGTCTCCACTAAATAAGAGTTGAGTTTGAAAAAGCAGGGTTTTTTTGTTTGATGCTACATTTTGGATTTTATTTGGAGTAGAGTGCATGCATTGGTGCCCTATCCCAAATGCAAATCTTGGGTTTCTTACATTGTGCTCTCCATCCAGTCTTCTCTGTATTACCTTTGTGGTCCTGTTTTTCTCTCTCTCAGGTTGCCTTCCCTACCTGTCTGCCAGCTGATCAGTTGCAGTTTAAAAGCCTTCAAGTCAAGTCCATTCCCCATCTCCTGCCATCCAATTTTTCCTCCCCCTGTCTCTGTGTTCTGTGGCTACCTATGCCCATTCTTCCTCATTGAATCTACTTTGGTCTATCACTCCCATAAGGTTTTCTTCTTCTGATATATGTTGTACATCTGCAGTTATTGTGTCCTGCACCATGGATGGTAATGGTTTGACTACAGAAGTATTGATATTTGATGTGAATCTTGTTCATTAGTCCCATTTATATTGAATCTGTTGGATTGAATGTTGAGTGATGAGTCAAAATGTAGGTAAATCCAGTTATTTTTGTGGGATTTGTGACTAACAAGATTCAAGCCTGAATTTGCTAGTACAGATATGTGAGTTAGAAGCCTGATAACATAAATTGATATGAAAAGCAAATAATCTCTCCTTTCTTACCATTTTTCTTTTGTTTGTTTTTTCTTTTTAAGAATATGAAGATGGCGATCTATCATCCTGGATAAGCAGAGAAAGATTTCAGGGGTATCTTAATGTAGATGGATTTATACTCTATGAACTTGGAGACACAGGTAATATGTTTTCAAACTTCAGTCATAGTTCATATTTTTATGATACGAGCTACAACATAGAGAGGATTTTTCTCATATAGCCCAGATTCTTTGCAGAGTTGTGTGGATATCTGTTTTCTACTCATAAACATCTTCTCCTTTGAATCTTTTTGTAATGATGCTAAGCACACCCCCATTATTTAACACTACAGTTGATAAGGATATTTCAGAAGTCCTTTCCCATGGAAATAAAAAATGTTAGGTCTAAACTTTTTTTAAGGTATGCTACTTTTGAGGCATCCTTTCATGTATGCACAAATAGTAGTACCTCTAAGAAGGCTAAAACCCTTGATTTTACTGAAAACATACATCAAACCACATTGGCTGCAGTGCAGATGGATCAAATTCAGAAGAAAACTAATTGTGATGATGAGTTTCCCCAGTTTAAAAAGAAGTTATCATGTTCCAAATTATTATTCTTCAGATACAGTGATAAAGTATTTAATGGCTGGGGATGAACAGAGCTTCTATTTTCAATGGTTAGTCTAATCTCAGTCAGCACGGTGTAGAGATTTATGTGTTGGACAAGGACTCTGGGAGACTAGGATTTGTGTCCCCACTCAGCTATGGAGACTTGTTGAGTAACTAAGAGCAACTCACTCTTTCATCCTAAGGGTAAAGCAATGGCAAAGCTCCTCTGAATACATCTTTCTAAGAAAACCCTAGGATGTGACCTCCATAAATCAGAGTTGACACAATAACAAAAAGTTTTCAGAGCAGTTAAGCTTATTTATGTTTCATTAAATTAATAGGTGTTCTGTGCTTTTGGGAATTTAAAGCAAAAGTTTTTCTCTCCTATGTAATAGTTTACCAAAATTCAGTTTTCTATGTTATTTTGTTTTAGGAAAACTAGTGGCTATTGCAATTATTGATGATAAAAATACCTCTGCAGAACATACAAGGTATGCTAGTGGCCATTTGTGTATATTAAAACACAGCTCACTATTTTGAAACTGACACTTGTGAAACTGTATCATGTATGACATTATCTCTACACTGATTTGTCTGTTACTAGACTTTTAAGTGGCCTAAATACCAAGGCATCAGATCCTGTCTGATCTTGGAACCTAAATAGAGTCAGTGCTGGTTAGTACTTGGGTGGGAAATCAACAATGAATACCGGGTGCTGTAGGCATTCCTCTGTACAATAGGCCCTCCGTATCTACAGACTTGCCATCCGTGGATTCCAGCATCTGCAGACAGCAAGTTGGGAGGGGGGCAGAGAAGGTGGAGGAAGAGGTGGCAGCACGGAAGAGGAGGGAGAAGATGAGGAGGGGGAGGAGAAGAGGAGAAGGAAGGAGAAAGGAGGAAGAGGTGGGCAGTGGCAGCAGCAGCAGGAGGAGGAGGTGGTGCTGGCAGCAGAGGGAAGAGGAGGAAGAGGCAGCGGAGGGAAAGAGGTGGAGGGAGGAGGAGGTGACCCCCCCCCCCCCCCCCGCTGCCTGCCACAGTGAGAGCTGCGAGGTGGGCTTTGGGCGGCCAGGGAGAAAAAGACCCATTGTCCCAATTGGCAAAACCACCTATGAGTATTCCTTGCCTAAGAAAACCCTATGAAATTCATGTGGTCACCTTAAGTCAACAAGCAACTTAAAGGCATATACATACACAGAGATTTGAAGTTCTGTTTATACTGATTAAAAGGAAAGACATAGCTAGAAAATAAATAATCTAAACAAAAGAGCTATACTGAATGGATTTACCTAAGTTTTAATTTATCAAGATCTCATAAATTCAATTAGTATACTCCAATTGGGGCTAATAACTGAACATAGCCCATCTGATGTAAAGAATGTTTCAAAGTACACTTGTCACTTGAACTCACTCTGTACTGCATTAGAGCATGATAATTTGAGTACAGTGGGCCCTTCCCACACGTGGGGGATCCATTCCAGCCAGTTAAGAGAAGCTTCCCTCAGCCAGCTACAGCATGGGGGAGAAGAGGAGGGTGCATACATGCCCATCCCGCTTTTTCTCTGTGTTTTAGCTGGTTAAAAGAAGCTTCCCTCAGTCACCTAAAACGTGGAGGGGGAGAGAAGCACTTGCACATGCCCCTCCTGCTTCTACCCCTCCCCCATTCCTTAGCTGGTTTAGAGAAGCTTCCCTCAGCCAGGTAAAGCATGGGGGAGAAGAGGAGCCCACGTGCACCCCCTGCTTTCACCCTGTGCTTTAGCCAATTCATACAAGCCAGCTAAAGCACAGGGAAAGGCAGGAGAGGTGTGACTGTGTAGGGAGGAAAAGGAGCATGCACATGCTCCTTCCCCCATTTATTCGAATTTTTCCATTTTTGTGGGGGTCTTCCGCCGCTAATCCCCGCAAAAGTGGAGGGCTGACTGTATTTGACACCCTTCACATGTGAGAGCTGTAACTTCTATGTTTGCTTTATCTGGTTCATTAAAGGAATGCTCAAATATTATGTAGTGACAAGAATACAAGTAAAAGTTGGATCTCCTGCAAATGTCTTTATTCTTCTGCTCTTTCTTGTTAACCTTTTTTGTCATTTTGTTTTGTTACTGAACTATTACCCCCCCCCCCCCAGGTTGAAGTCTATTGTTCAGGATGTTGCTAGAAATTACAGAAGCCGTTTTAATAGGTATGTCCATTTTTTAAAATAATTTATCATTATTAGATGGTTCTAAATTTTGTGTGTCTCTTAATTGTGATGTTACAAATTCTAGTAGTAATGACAGTGAACTTTAGAAAGTTGGTTGCAGGTAGCTAATGTTTTTAAAAAGCATTTAAATTTAAGAGAGGAGTAGTAATCTTACAGTGCAGTTATCCTCAAAAGTAAGTCCTACTGAGTTCAATGGGCATATTCTTCATTAAGTAGAGGATTACGGTTCAAGTATTTGGAATTCTCCACATTTTGAAATTATGCCTGTGTATGTTCTAATTTTATTCCTAATTTATGTAAGTTTATATGCTACTTTTCTCTGTATTTAATGAAAATATGATTCAACATGTTAAAACAATTAACTAGTATACAAAAAAAAAAGCACATAAAATTAGAGAGCATTAATGGTATCAAGTGACAATGGCAGTATTGGATACTGTATAAAACAGTTGAATGCAACATGTCAGCGGCCTGTCTAAATAGAATGGTATTTTCTGTTGCTTAGAGAGTTAAACAGATAGGGTGATAACATGCAGCCTGATTCCCTTGTCAATTAAAACCATTCCATTTCTCTGTATTATGTCTTTAGAGTAGCCTCTAAAATACAGGTTATACATCAGAGCAATCAGATGTTGTGGTGGCACACCCATTCCTTTAAGAACAATCTGTAGTTTTTTGTTATTTCTACAGTCAAAGGCTTTGCTATGCTCTATAAAGCACAGGCTGGTTTTCTTTTGAAATTCTTTGGTGCACTTCATTATCCAACATATGTTTGCAGTATGATCCCTAGTGCCTCTTCCATTCCTGGGCCTAGTTTGAACATCTTGCATTTTTTGCTCCACAGATGGTAAAAGATTTTGTTGCAGAACTTTGAGCATTACTTTGCTTGCATGGGGAATTACTGCAGTGACCATGTGATTACTGCAATCCCTGATGTTCCTTGTCTTGGAGCTTGGAATATATACAGTTGGCCCTCTGTATTTTCAGCTTTAGCTTCTTTGGCTTTGATTGTTTAGGGATTTGATTAACAGGTTCTCTAGGAATTGCTAGGTCCTACAGTGTGACTCTGCCATTCTTGGTTTAAATAAATTTACCTAGGGCCTTTACAGACTGCCAGAAATAATGCAATTTGAGTCCATTTTAACTGCCCTGGCTCAGTGCTAGGGAATCATGGGAACTGTAGTTTATTGTGGCACCAGAGCTCTCTGACAGAGAGGCTCAATGTCTCAGAAAAAACTACAATTCCCATGATTCCTTAGCACTGAGCCAGGGCAGTTAAAGTAGACTTAAGTTGCATTATTTCTGACAGTCTGTAAAGGCCCTTAGTTGCATGTTTTCTTAATTCATGCCATGATGCCCCCCCTTGGGGTCCTGCTTAGTCTTCTTTCAGCTTTTTTAGTAGTTTTTGCTTCCAACACTTGCATGGACCATGGGGGGAGGGCACACTTCTGCCACTGCCTTAAGGGCCTTTTAAAATTTTTGGTGTACTCAAATGGAATCATTTTATCTTTTGCATCTTCCCACCAACCTTGTTTTATGTTCTAACTGTGCCACACATTTCTTCTCTGATAGCTCTACTTCTCATATTAAAATTGGATAGAAAATAGGCTTTCTCTTGAAAATGAGGACATCTTCAAGTAGCTATCAAAATTATTAATACTGAAATGGAAATGCTCTTTCTGATAGCACTTGATTTAATTATATTTGTAGTATGTAATCAGATTGCATAATCATATGATAATACTAATTTAAACGGTTGTATTTTCAAACGGTTGTCAACCATTTGAAAATACATCATGGGATGGAGCAAAATTCCTTTTCATATTTTATTTTTTGGCAAAGGTGTAGGATGGAAAATTTTACACACCATAAAGATACCAGTATTTATTTATACTTATACAATGTCAGTCCATTAGAATGTTCAGGTAGTCAGATTTTTCTCAACTTGAAATGGAACTGATAAGTAGCTGAAGGTACTACAGCTATACCTCAGCAAAAGAAAGCTAAACTATTGATGTAAGACATATCAGGTGCACCTCTCTTTAGATGAGGGTCCTAAAAAATAGTGTTCTTTCATGTATAGTCATTTGTTAAATATAAGGGAAATGCATACTATTCTCTTCACATTTTTACTAATATTCCGATAGGATAATTTCCAGGTAAAGCTTTGAATGTGTTTAAGTATAACATACTTGGTTTAAAATATGCTAAATCAGATAACATTGAGAGAACGCTGGAAACAATGTCGTCGTTTTTTAACTCCCAAAAAACCAACTGGTTTTCAGGTGCATGAACAAACAGTTGGATCCTTGGTTTCGGTGCCTGAAGGTATATCGTATCATTGCCCTTGTAAAAACAATTCCTTGGTCCAGAGGGATCTAGGTATAAGAGACAACAAAGTTCTAACAAAGTGTTGCCACCCATGGGTTTTGTATAAATAAGGCAGATCCTTGGCTGTTCTAAATTACTTGTGAGGCAAATGATCAAGGTTTTAGCAGAGACCAGACTTGGTTAAATATACTCTTGTGTCCTTTTATCTGGGACAGTATTGTATTCTGTACTAAAGTTCTGTGACAGGTGAATTAAGATCTGTACTGAAAAAAGCCACATTTTCTCAGTTCCTCTGTTTGGCATGCTTTGTTTTAAGTTTTTAATATTGATCTTGTTAGGGCCAAAGACAGACTATGTAGAGCACTGGAATGTTGCCCTCCCTGGAAATACCATTTCTCCTGTCTTCTCAATTTTAAATAAACCATTAGGACAGTGCATATATTCATTCATAAATCTGCTCCAGTTACACAGTTTTGTGTGGGAGGGGAAGATTATGGTAGCACAAAGGTGAGCAGCTTAGCTATTTCCCATGTACATTTTACTTTTACACAACCCCTGGTAAAATCTCTGGAATAGAGCTTTAATACCAGTAAACACTTGGAAATGTTCTAGTCTTATATAGCAGACCTAGTAAAAGCTCAGTGGCTCTTACTCTTCCCTTTTGTTTTCCAAGTTATGTCTTCTACCCTCTCCTCTAAGATCATAGACATTTCTGCAATAAAGCCCAGTGGTTTGTAGATAACATTGTCTTTTATGAATAATTCTTTTGTTATACCAGAGGTTAATGTTAATAGCAGGGAGAATATTTTGCCTCCATCACAAGTTCTTTGTGTCCTATAAAAATCTGAAATCCACAAACCGTATTGGTGACCTTGGGTGAAATGCCATTGCCATCATTCATTTGAAATGACATTAAACTGACAGTTTTGTGTATTGTCTGCTAACAGGAACTTTCAATTTGGCCACATGGATGGAAATGAGTACATTAATAGTTTACTAATGGAGTAAGTACATCCACTTTTCATATTAATGACTATGTGTGATGCAATTTTTGTCATTCAAAATTCTGTTCTTATACCTACTATGTAAGGTTTGGAAGTACTTATAGAAAGATGATAGAAGATTGGTAAATGAAATTTTACCAAGATTCGAATCTAGGAAGATGTTCTGCATTGTGGCTGTGTTCAGAAGAATGGATTCTTTGTATATTTGCCCTGTGACTTAGTTACTTCAGAGTCACTTTCTTTGAAGAAAATGATCATGGGAATTGACTATAGGGAAATTATGTTGCAGTAATAGTTTTATGATTTGTGTGTTTTATTAGATTTATATGACTTTTGTACAAAGTTTATCATATACTTGCTGCCTTCAAACATTTAATAATAATAATAATAATAATAATAATAATAATAATAATAATAATTTATCTTTCCCGCCTTTTGCAGCAGATCGAAGCGAGATTATATCAATAAAATATACAATGATATACAAAATTACAATC
>CM034706.1:75895287-75914210 GCA_020142125.1 Phrynosoma platyrhinos | reverse complement strand
CGGCTGCCCCTCCTCTTTCCTGCCTTGAGGACGGCTCTATTAGCCATCTGCCGAGGCCCTAAAACTTGGAACAGATTCATTTCCCCACTGACAGTGGAGTCATCAGCCATCACTGTATCACACAGTAGGTCTATTTTGATTTTGGTTGGAGGGAATACTCTGCCTTGGAGTATAGTGGAGTCTCCTTCTTTGGGGATTTTTAAACAGAAACTGGAATGCCATCTGTGCTTTGTGTATGGCAGAAGGTTGGACTGGATGGCCCTTGTGGTCTCTTTTAACTCTATGATTCTATGATATTGCTCCTCAAGGTTTATCCACCCATTAGGCAGAGGTGGGAAATGTGTCATTGAGTTGCAGTTCTCACTGAACTACAGCTTCCAGAATTCCCTAAATTGAGCCAGGGCAGTTAAAGCAGTCTCAAACTGGATTATTTTTGTAGTGTGTTTTGGACCCACATCTAGATAGCTTCAAAGTTCACATCTCTGCAGTAAGTAGAGTGAGATCAAGAGCCCTGGTGGCACAATGGTTAAATGCCTGTACTGCAGCCACTCACTCACAAACTACAAGGTTGCAAGTTCAGTATCAGTTAAGGGCTCAGGCTTGACTCAGGCTTGCATCCTTCTGAGGTTGCTAAACTGAGTACCCAGCTTGCTGGCGACAATTAGCTTACACATTGTAAACTGCTTAGGGAGTGCTTCAGTGCACTGATTAGTGGTATAGAAATGTATGTGCTACTGCTGTTGCTATTGCTATTTCCCATATTTCCCTGGAACATTCACAGATTGGAGGATCCAAAAAATGTCCTGTCCTAGCTGGTTTTTTTGACTCTCCAATCCCAGATTCCTATTTTGTTCCAGGCCATATTTTGTCAGTCTCCAGTCAACTCTAGAAAATGTGGCCGGAACAAGGCAAGAAGATAGCCCTCCTCCTCCTCCTCCTCCTCCATCCTCTTTGGCATCCTCTGCTTGCCTCTTCCTGGGGCTGAGATGCCTCCATGCACAGGGCCTCAGCCCAAGGATGCCCAGAAGATCAAACGTGGCTGGCAAGACCTCTCTGGGGTTGGGGGAGGCACATCCACATGCGGGGCTTTGGCCTTGGGCCAAGGAGATCTGGCGCAGCCAGCAAGGCCTCCCTGGGGCTGAGGTGTGATGCTGGTGCTGAGGTGTGGGCCTGAAGAGGAAGCTGGGGCTGAAGGTGATGGAGCTGCCTGCTGCTGGGAACTTCCCAGACTGTGTCTTCATGCAGGATGTGGCTGTGGTCTGACAGGAGACAGCCCTCCTCATGCACCCAGGGCCAGGGGCCCCCAGAAGAAGAAGAGGTAACCTGGGGGATGGGTAGGAGGGCTATATCCTTCCTTCCTACTTTCCTCTCCCTACAGAGAAAGGGAAGCAAAGCAAAGCAGCTTCATTTATATACTGCTTCATATCGCACATGGGATGTCTAAGCGGTTTACAACTGTGAGCTGATTGCCCCCCAACAATCTGGGAAGGGGTGGCCTCAGCTGCAGAGGAGGACAAGCCAACACCAAAATAGGGGAACCCCCCCCCAAGGTAGAGGGGGTTACCCAAGAGATGGTACAAAACACTCCTAGAAATGCATGCTTTTGGGCCATGCTCAGAATGGAGGATGTTCTGAGAAGCATGAATTTATATTAATGATTTTCGCTTTTAGTTGATCATGTCCTCCATTTTTCTAGAATGTCCTACATGTGACCTACACTTGTCCTACATTTTCCACACATTTTGTCCCAGTTTTGTGGAAGAGAATTATGACAACCCTATCCAGGATGCACCAGTAAGACCGATCAGTGGCTGGTGTTGGTGGTGTTGGTGATGGTGGTGGTGAGGCTTCTCAGTACAATTCAGCTATAGCTACAGGAAAAAAGGAATAGCCATTAGCTTCGAACTCCTCCAGTAAGTGTGATTTTTACTTACTTTTAGTTACAAAAATTGAATATTACACTCTCTTGATCTGTGGTGCAAACCATATTCTTCTCTTGTCAACTTCATCATCACCTTAACACCCAAAACAGGACAAGGAACATAATGTGCACTATGAAATATTCCTTCTTCATTATTTATTGAGTCCACATTCTTTAATTATAAAAGTAATTAATCACAGTTATGCTGCAAAACGTTATTCCTTGTCAAAGTTCTAAGAATAATGTAAAGGTATTGGAAACTTTGTGTTTTTTTTTAAAAAAAATAACAAATTAAAATAACTAATTATGCACATGTGTATAGCCATGCCAATATTATTTGAAACTAATTATTTACAAGCTTTGAGAAAGGAAGCATTCTGTTATCTAAGCACACAAGTTGATGTTCATTCATCATGTCCATTGAGCAAGAAACATAATTTATCCAGAATAGGGATGGGCAGCATGATTTTCATCAAGATGGCCTATTCATTGAGACAGGCCATCGTGAGAAGATGATATAGCCTTTTTTAGGGTTCTCCAAGCCCTGTGAGAGGTTTTGTCTTCATCACATGTCTGGGAAGTGAAATGCTTTCCCACAAATTGCATAACAATGCCTCTCAGCAAAATTAATACTTTCTTCATGTGTAAAGCTAGTGTAAGACAACAGTTCTTGAAATTTTGAATTTTGAATATTTGCAGAAGTAACAAGCAAATAAATAAATAAATGATTCTCTGCCTTGTAAGAAGAAAAGTTCTTATGTTGTCTCATTTTAATGTGTGAGGGTGAGCCAGGTTTAGGACTCTCAGAAAATTTCAAAAGAATGATGATATAAGATGATTGTTAGTTTTTCATTTGTAGCTGATAAGCAAGAACTCTATAAGAGAACTCTGACTTTTTAAAAATATCTTTATTAATTAAAACACATAAAAAACATAAAACATATAAAAATACAAATAATCAATGAAAACATACAAACAAACATACTTCTATATGACAAACAGATGACTTCCTACTCCTAATCACCGTTCTTGAATTATTCCATAAAGAATAATCTTTCTCCTAAAATGTCGAGTATATATTGTATTTTCAATGATGCAAATTTCCAATATTGACAAACTATACAGATATATAACACTTGTTCATCTATGAAATAACCTTTCCAAATATTTCCTCATCCAATTCAGGGACTGAGTACTAAAAAAAGTTTTATTTCTCTCTATAGTATATTTAAATTGTTTATTTCTCCAGTCCTAATACCCACTGCGGTCTCCATTCTTGTCTTAAATATGTAATAAAAGGGTTTCATATTTTCTCAAATTCTTCACTTTTTTTTTTTGTATTAGTTGAGTCAATCTGTCACTTTCCATTAGATCATACAATTTCATAATCCAATCTTTACCTTCTGGTGTTTTCTTCTCTTTCCATTTGGAAGCATAAATAATTCTTGCAGCTGTTGTCATATAAAAGATAAGTGGACCATGTTTATGTTCAGTTTGTTTCTCTTGATTAATACTCAATAAATATCTCATTGAATCTTTTGATAAACTACAATTCAATATTCTTCCCATTATCTCATGAATTTCATCCCAAAATTTATTTGCCAGTGCACATTTCCACCACATATGGTAGAAAGTGCCAAGTTCCTTCTCACTCTGACTTCTGTAGAATAATCTGGTGAAAGAAATAATTGCAAAGCTGCAAAAAGTCTTCCTATAATTTAAAATATGTGTCTGACATATTTTATGAGCTTTAGCTGGAAGCTGAGCAAAACCCCACCCTGACCATTTTGGTTTTGGTTGTGTGATAGGCTTGAGATTATTTTATTAGATGCATAAATGCCACTGGGAGAATGAGGCTGAAGTCAGAGAACATCAAACAAACTTTTGTTGGAGAACACCAGCCTCAAAGTAGAATATCTGAACTTGCTGAAACTCCACTTACAATGGAAGGTAAGTCATTTTGAGTATTATGCATTGATATCTTGATCCTAAATATTTGTTTTGTCATAATATTATTGCAGCAGTGGTACAATGTCAATATTTCATGATGTCAATATTTCTGCAGTAGTTGGTGTAGATATTTTTACAGTGTACAAGTGCTGCTTGTTAGTGCAATTGTTAGTGCAGTTGGAGGATATTGTGGTTTTGGAAGAAAGAGATTCTCTGGAGAGGGGGGAGAATCCTGGGTGAAGACTAGACCTGAATAAACCTAGGGACCAGAACAATTCTGAGCTTAATTTACAACTGGGGGATATCTGGCTTTCTTGATGCTTTTTTTTTTTGGCTGCAGCTCCCAGCATCCTTTCCTATGGGAAGTTACTATGGGCAGCTACTGACCTATGGGAAGTTACTATGGACAACTACTGAGCTTTCTATGGGCAGCTACTGAGGATAACAATATCTGGACAGACACATAATCCTCAACCCTGGCCCCAATGGATATTTTAGTATTCAGAGTATCATTTCTAGTGTAGTGTTTCTTACAAGTAAATCCCAGTGAGCACTCTGATTTTGTTATTCAGTCCATGTTTTATATTTTCCTGAGAAATCCAAGCTCTAACAAGCCTGTGGGGAGGGAAGGTGTGGGGTAATAAAATTGCCCCAAACAATGATTGCCAGCATAATAACAATTAAATCTAAGACAGAAGAAAAGATAACGAGATCCAAAGTGGTAAAATAAACATAAAAAGAGACCCTAGCATGATATTTGCCCAAGGAAGGCTGAAGAGATATAGCATTCATGGGGCGGGGTGGGGGATAGGGGGAATAATATATCCATATCATCAATAATTTTAAACAATAGTCTTTGTTTCCTCTTAGTTGTTTTAAAATTTAAACAATGTACTCTTTTAGTGAATGAAAGCTGGAGTGAGAAGGTATAGGAAATATTCTCTCTACAGTGTGACATTCAATCTGTAGAGTCTAGAGGTACAGCTGTTAAATATATGAATTGGCCCACATCCTGCAGTGCATGGCAAATGAGACCATTACATAAGAAACTGTGCATATAAATCCAGTGGGTAACCTACAATTTGGCTATTTCCTTTACATTAAACTGGTCCAATGGTAGAATATATCAACATATCCTCCAACATTTCAGAGATGAAAATTAGGACAGTCTGACCAAGCAGTATCAGAATGTGGTGAAGATAGCAAAAAGCATTAATAATGAACAAACAAGCTAGGAGAAGCTACAGTAGTTGCTTTACCTGAGCCTACTGGGAAGAACAAGAATCTGTCCCCTCATGTCCTTTCCCTCTCCCACTGAATGAATGGAGTGGAAAATACTTTTGCACTTTAAATTCAGTTTGCAGCAAGTGGAATAAGGAGGAAGGAGTAAAGTTGGAGGATGAGAGAAAAACTGCAGAGCAACTGCAGCATTTTCAAAGGTGCATAAAAAATAGAGGAGGATTAATTGGGATGGTCCCTCTCAAACTGTGTCATTTGGAGAGCAGGGATCAAGAGATATGTACAGTACAGTTGTGTGACAAATCCGATTGGTCAAGAAAGTGTAAATAGGACATTATGGACTAATAGTTGAATATGACAGCCAATTAAGTTCTAGTGGGTGTGAAAATATAAAATTGCCTATTATTTGTTTGCTTAGAGTGTTACTCCATGTAGCAGAACAAGTCTGATTAAGGAGTTACAAGAAGCACACTGTGCAACTCACCATGCAGAAGATTTGCAGACCTCAAAGAGAGCAGATGTCCAGCAGCCCTTCTGGTATTAGTGATTGCTGACTTATTCTTCTTCTTAATAATAATAATAATAATAATAATAATAATAAAAATTTTTATTTATATACTGCCCTGTGGCAAGCCAATCCGGGCAGTGTAAAACAGTAAAATGGTTACAACTTCAAACAGTATAATTCCCTCCTCTCCCCCTTAAAAAATATTAAATCAGATCACAATTAAAAACAGTCCACAATTAAAACACAACAAATTAAAATTAATTACAATTAAAATACAAACTAACAGACCCCTGTGACTTCAGTTCTCATGGGGACTACAAATATTCCTAAAAATATTCTCAAGGGGTTGCATGCCTTGGTATGGCCTTGGGTAGAAGTGGGATTTGCCAGCAAATGAGTTTACACTGATGTTTGAATTCATTGGTTGGTGGGTCCAGCCAGAGCAACCTAGATGTGTGCTTCACTCTGGTCAGGTATTTAACTGTCTGCTCTCTCACACACTGACAATTTCATTCCTGAGCATCATTTCATGTTCTGCCCTGTCAGTTTTGTTTCATATACAATAGTGTAATTGGTGTGTTCCCATTTATGTTTATATCAATTATTTTGGCACAACTTTGGAAGGGAAGTTGGCATGGGTCACGGATCTGGGACGTCTTATGCTAGTGTCTATCAGGCATTAGTAATGTATGAAGGTCCCCTTAAAGGACTCAGGGGTGTGTGGGGCAGGATGGATCTTCCCTGGCTCAGAAAAGGGCTCCTTTCCTGCAGCCCCTGAATAACACACAGGGGGCACCTGCCCAGGTGGATCCTTTCCTTTCATCCCAAGGATTGTGGCATTGGGTCAGAAGATCAGACTCACTGGTTAATAGGTGGGTTGGTCAGTGCCTGGATCTGGACCCATGTGTGTGCCAACCCTATCTATAGCTGGAACCAATAAAAGTTGTGACCTATATTTTCCATTTGTATTGGTGTATTGATGGTGTGTGTTGTTTCACATGAAGTGGAACTTGCCCCTGATCATGCAAAGAGTGCATTGTTACTATATGACCACAGCTGTTTGATTTCACTTCAACTGCCATATTTCCATCCTAAAAAAATGGAATTTGTAGTTTGGTAAGGCTTTAGAAATCTGTGCTGCTGAACTCTAGTACCCTCCAATGACCCACAGTAGGGTATCCTACTGCAGAAATCAACCTATTGTAACTAGTAGTGCAGATATACTTGGAGCAGAAGAGCAATAAAGACAACCAAGGTCAGCTGGAATACCTCAGCAGCTTGCAGCCACCAATGAACTCAGTGGGAAGCCTATGGAAGGATATGTAGCATGCTATTTGCAGATATACATTGTCCAGTCTAAACAAGGGGGTTTCTCTTGGGAAGCTGTGATCCTTTACCCATTAATATGTTGTGGCCAGTGCTAACAGTTAATAAAGTTTTTGAAATGATACCTCCTCCCACATTAAGATGCCTGTAATCTGAGATATTATTTGAAGCCTTTTCAATTTATCCCACCATCAAGAAAAATGTGCCCACGTGAGTACATAATAGGATCTTCTCTGTGATGGTTCCTTCTTTGACGTTAGATTGATCCTTTCTTTGTTTACTTTAAGGCCATTATTATTTTTTGTTCTACATGGCCTTGCATTGTTGTTGCTGATTATTATTATTATTATTATTATTATTATTATTATATTTGTACTTTGTCTTTTCTCATGATTGGGACTCAAGGCAGATTACAAATAAGCATATTTATAATATGGTTAAAATATACAAACAGTTAACATCAACAATATTAACACAATGTAAAACATGCAGTTGAAAAAATATCAAAGCAATTAAAGCAGTACAATTTAAAAGAATACGTACATGCCTTTTCTTCAGAAGTCTGTCTGAATGAAAAAAGTTTTCAGCTTCCAATAGAAAGTGTTCCAAAGTCTAGGGACAGCTACCAAGAAGGCCCTACCTTATGTTCCCATCAACTGTACTTGCGAAGTTTGAATGGCTGAAAGAACAACCTTGCCTACATATTTCAATGTATACTACTCTCTGTTTTTAAGTTTTGATGGCTCTTAATTTTACTGTTTGTGATATTTTAATAGCAGGACAGGTATTTGAGCTAAAAGATGACTCAGGGCCTAAGCAGACGGGCGCCCGTGGGCCGCCCTGGGAAGCTGCGCCGCGGGACCGAGGCATCCCCATGCCTCAATCCAGCAGCGCACCATCGGTGCCCCTGGAAAGGAACGCTAAAATAGCGCTCCTTTCATATGTCGCTGAAAGTGCGCCATAAAACGTTGTGGCGCACTTTTGGCGACCCTTCCGTAGCAGCGTGTCCGGCCACTGCGGCGGGAGGTCGTCCTCGGAGCGCCGGCCGTGCGGAGGGCCGGCGGCTCCGAGGACAACCTCGGGAGGGGGAGGGGGCACCGAGCGTGCGGCTGCCCCTCCCCTTTCCTGTGCTGAGGACGGCTTTTTAAGCCATCTGCCGAGGCCCTCAGTTTGGAAAAAAAGAAATTAGTTCTTCAGAGAATAATCAAATTGGTGTGTTAAAAAAAAGTTGCATAGTCTTTATTTTTTTCTGGATACCAACCAAGAAGATTTTTGTGTCATTTCAATCATGAACATGAAATTTTCAGCTAAGTTTGTTGGCACAGTTGTTGTTGTGTGCCTTCAAGTCCTTTTTGACTTATGGCAACCCTAAGGTGACACTCAAAGGGGTTTTTCTTGGCAGGATTTCTTCAGAGTGGGGTTGTCTTTCTCTGAGACTGAGAGAATGTGTCTTGCCCAAGGTCAAACAGTGGGTTTCCATGGCTGAATAATAATTCAAATCTTTGTTTCCAGATTTGTAATCCAATGCTTAAACCACTACACCATGCTTGCTTCTAGAGCACTATAAAACACCTTAAGAATTTTTAAAAACCAATTCCCACAAAAGCACTCAACTCAAATTAACAAAAGTTGTGTAGCATATTGCTTTAAGGAAAAACAATACAAAAGATAGTGAAAAGCAATTTACATCCTCTGGAGCAACTGTTGATTACTATCTTCCAATAAATATAAAAAGAGGCTTCATTTTCAATATCACAACTGTTTGTTGATCAAAACAACTATGAAAATTTGGATAGCCAGAAGAATAAAGGAATAAAGGCAGTTTAGTGACAGATGAGAGCAAAAACAAGGAACATCAAATTATTTTTGTAGGAGAATTAGAGTTCCATTATACATTTTAGTTGATTGGGATCTTCAGCATAGTTTTTAAGTAGATCAAATGAGGGGGGTTGCAGACTGCCAGAAATAGTGCAAATTGAGTCCACTTTTAGGGTTAGGGTTAGTGCTAGGGAATCATGGGAATTATTTTATTCTGAGACATTGAGCCTTCTCTGTCAGAGAGCTCTGGTGCCACAATAAAATACAGTTCCCATGATTCCTTAACCCTAACTCTAACCCTAAAAATGGACTCAATTTGCACTATTTCTGGCAATCTACAACCCCCCATAGTCTCCCAAAACACAACTGCATGGAATACAATAGGATGTAAAAATCAAGAAAAGAACCTATTTTATTAAGGATACAGTTAATTACTTATGCTTTGAAAATGTAAAAAGAATAACAGAAGTAAAAATCAAATGGAAACTGGTTTGTGTTTATTGCTTCCCTTAACACCTTTCACATCTATCATTGTGTGACTGCAGGATTGTTCCTCATGGCACATACCCAAACTATATGTACAATAGTGTTCATATTCATAGAATTTTTGTGTGTAAACCTAGAAGCTCTATACATATGACTGGAAATTTGGTTATAAAGGTTTTTAATAAGAGCTTTTATTTATTTATTTATTACAAATTTACCATTTTTCACACTAGTGAATTATAGACTTGCAAAATGAATAAAGCATATTCACTAAGTTAATTAAATGTCTGACACATTGAAGAGGACGGTGTTCTGATTGTTTTCCTCATACTCTTAGACCAAATAAAAAGGATTAGGGTGTGGGGTAGAGTTCTGATGTGGGTGAAAATGGCCCATTGCCAGCAGGGAGAAGCTCTATACATGGGCTTCATCTTCATCCATTGAATGTCTCATGAATGTACATCTACTGGTAGTACAAGACCTTGAAAGGAGGCATTTTGTAGGTATGAAAGGGTAGCTTTGGACTGAGTTCCTCTGTTCCTTTCTGAGGACCCAGGTTCATACCTTCTCCCATTAACATGAATCTGGTGTATGTAGTTCAATTGGAGGAGATTTTTTTTAAAAAAGGAAAATGATGCAGAGAAAACAAGTGATATACTTGCTGCCTTGATTACTTGTGTACAATGGACCTCTGGATGTGGTGCTTCTGGAACTGATCTTGCTTTCTGCCCTACTTAGGATAAAATGTGAAGTAACTACTAAACATTGTATTTCCCTGATTCTGACTTTGTAGCTAAAGAGGACTAATGCACATTCATTGGGTTGGATCCCGAAGTTCATTGCATGAGTGAAAAGGCACTGAAACCATTCCTTAAGGCTTTCTAACCAACAGGATTGTTTTTTCAAGGATCAGTGGGGACACTAGTAAGAAGGAGCTCCAAACAGGACACCACTCCAAGTATTGTCAAGCTGGAAATCTTTCAGTGGATTTTAATTTTATATTAATTTATTCCTTCTTCAATCCTTTGTTTCCCTGCAGCTCTTGAGGTGAGAAATGTGGACCTAAACTGTGCTCAGAATTCCATCAGCCATTACACACAGCTTTTTAGTGCTAATAAACTCATAGTGAGACGAGGCCAGCCTTTTGGGTTCAATGTGCATTTCCAAAACCGGGAATGGGATGATGAGAATGACAAGATCACATTCACAGTGGAGACAGGTAATTCACATACATGATGATGTGAACATATTCCATGAAGTCACTAGACATCATTGTGTTATAATTTAAATATTATTGTAAGAAGGATTTTAAAATGAACATTGATTGCATTCTCAATAGCCATGCACTTCTGGTATAGCATGAAGATCTTTGGACAATTCCTACTTCATTTTCAGTGCATTAGGTAGTCATAGGAGTGATCTACCTGACTGAGAAAGTAACATCAGATGACAACATTAATCAAACGTTGCACACCTGTTTTCTCGAACAAGGTACACTAAAAATTGAGAAATCTGTCCTCTAAATAGGTTACTTAAGTGTTAAAACAAGTGATCTATTTGTATATATGTTGCTCTTCATATCTTGAGACTATGCTTATTCTTCAATGAATGTTTCTCTGAGTTCAATGGGACTTAGTCCCAATGTATTTATTTATTATTTATAAATTATTTATATTGATTTATATAAATTAGTGATTGGGGGAGGAGCCTTTGCTGGACTCTCAGGGGAGAGACCAGCACTCAAAAATAAATGGTGTGCTATTGCAGCTGTTGGGAGAGAGGCAGGGGTGGGCCTCAGCCTATTTGAGGCCTGCCCTCCCCACTCTCCATTCTCTGAAGCACTGGCCCACCCACCCACCTCAACATCAGTGTGAGGAATATTCCTGGTCACTTCAGGGCCAGGTAGGAATTTTCTCCCCTTTCCCCACACTGTTGTTTGAGGACTGAGACACTTGGCCTGGGTGTGGTCATAAATAGATTCCAAGGCATAGGTTGGGGGAGATAGAGATTCTGGTGAATACCTCAGCATCCTCCAAAAAGGTGAAGGTAAATTTCTGGAACTGACTTTTAGGTCTTGTGACTAAACTGGAAGGGAAAGAGACTTGCCTTGGGGCTGGCTTGAGATTTAATCCCTCACTCAAGTCTTGTGAGACAAGTGGGAGAGTCTTGGGTTGGCCTTCTGCATGTGGGCCATCTGGTGAGCAACCCACTTCTGGATTGCCCTTGGGGCTTAGGTGTTTCATCCAGGGGAGGCCGGGGATTTGGTCTGGGAGCAGACCATCCACCAGCTGTTCCCGCATGAGGTCCCCCCCTTGTTTTTGCAGACCTTTCGAAATAAAGTTAATTCACTCAAGTTAAATAAAGGTGCCCATTTTATAACCCAGTTCTCCATGTCTGGTCTCATTATTCACTGGGTTGGTCAGCAAAATATGTTAGGGTTCCCTTGTTCTTTATAATCCCTAAATTAGAATTCTTCTTCGGAATCCAGTAATCATCTTTATTCTTCTGAACTAGGTAGCTGACCCTAACTTCGCTTTAAGCACACATATAAAAGTGCTGCTTCTCTATTCTTTTACAAATTGCTCCTTCCTTGCTTACACTTTAGATTTGCTACTTGAAAAAAAATATCTTTCTTTAACAGGTCCCAAACCCTGTGAATCCCTTGGAACAAAGAGCATCTTTCCTCTGGGTGGAAGTTCAGATCAGAAGCATTGGAATGCTTGCTGCAAACTCCATAATGAAAAATGCCTCAGTGTGAATATGTTCCCTCCTGTCAATGCCTCTATTGGTTGCTACAGTTTAACTATGTGTCTGGTGTCATGTGGTCACAAACACTCTCAAAATCTGGGAGACTTTTATGTACTTTTCAATCCTTGGTGCTCTGGTAAGATTATGCACTTGCACAGTAGAACATTATAGCTAAGTGAGTATCAGTTAAGTAGGAATATATTCCTGAGAATATATGCTATGACTTTACCAATTGAATCAGTAAACACAACTCCATAGGCAGGGGTCTTTGCCAATGAACATAATTCTGTAGGTGTGCATTAATTAGGCTCTGAGTAAAGGAACATCAGTACATCACACATTCTGTTCTCAAGTATCTTCCAGTTAGTAAAAGTCTGTTGGAAAAGACTATTACAGGCACCCCCTATTTTTTTTAACATTTTGTTTTTCAATGACCCACTCTTTTGACCATTCTAAATTATTACCCAGTACTGTGTGTTTGAAACATTATCTACTCTTTCAACAATATTTTTATGATAATTTTGTGACTGCACACTCCTTTTGCTTTTCTCCACATCTTCTCCTGCCTCTGTTGTCTGAACTGGGTTCTGCTTTTCACCATTTCAACCACTTTTTGGCACTTCTCTGATCCCTAATTGATCCAATATGTGGGGGAATGTCTGTAAGAACTTTTACCAAACCTTTCCATACATTATATTTACTTCAAGCAGCAACATTGCATATTTACATAACACTGACTGATGGGTACCTCTTTAACTTTATTGTATAAAGATCCAAATTATTTCCTCATATTCTTACTGCACTTACTCTTAGAGGATTGTCCTAGAGCAATTCTACTGGAAGGTGAGGCCATGGTTCATGTATGTATTTGTTTTGCTCAATGTTCTCTTCATTCAGTGAGTCATAGTCAAAAGCATGAAGCACTCTAGTATTAAAACTCTCCCTTTGGTATTAGGTCTGTTTATTTGATTTATTCAGAGACTTTCTCAATACTCCTTTCTCAGATGACACTGTGTATTTAGAAAACCAAGCTCACCGAGAAGAGTATGTATTGAATGAGGATGGAATTATATTCAAGGGTCTTCCCAAACATATAACCACTCATCCATGGCATTTTGGACAGGTAAGTGCAACATGCTGGATCTTCTGTGCATAGTGAATTGCTTTGGTATCATTGTGTTCTTGGACCCACACTGTCGGTCAGAAAGAGATGCCTGTAAAGTGTCTGCTATCAAATGAATGAGATTTTTTTTAAGTATTACATACATCTCCACCATGGAAACCCACTGGGTGACCTTAAGCACATTGCATTCTTTCAGGCTAAGATGAAGGCAATGGCAAACCTCCTCTGTTGCCAAGAAAACCATACAATAGGACTGCCACAAGCCAGATTTGCATTTGAAGGCACATTACAATAATAAACAAATATATTTTTATTCAACCACATGTTCAAAATTTTCTTTTTTTAGAAATGGCTATACTTGCATCCACAACAGGAACAAAACCAAGGTAAAAAGTGGGAAGATGAAAGTATACACCTTGGTGGATAAAATAAAACTTAGAAGGTGTATCCTTCTAAGTAAACATGCATGAGATAGGGTTGTAAATCTGTGTTACTCCCATGTCTAAAAGTCTTAGTGGAATGTTATACTAAAAGTATAGGGACATGCCAGCAACTCTTCAGTTCTGAGAATACAGAAGACAAGTAGATGCATGTATAAATTAAAGCTTATTATATACAGTAGAGTCCCACTTAAGTCCAATGAAATTAGTTATAAAACACAAGATATAAAAGATTACCAAAATATATTCAATTCAATTCAACAGATTACTTAGAGAACATGATTAGACTTGCACTCTTGTTGTTTTGTGAGACTGAGGGGTGAAACAGATGGTCCTGAAGGAGTGGCATCATGCCATCCTTTTGATCTCTGGGTTGGGGCCACAGCAACCACATATCAAACCCCCAACCCAGTGTTTTCCTGCTGCAAAAAGAAGTGGAAGAAAGGGAAAAGCCTCCCCCCCCCCCTGACAGTGTCTAAATGCCATGCTGCTGGAATGCCAAATAGCTGTCACTGTGTGGTTGTTTGTGTCGCTTCACAGTGGCTTCCTGATATCTTGGGCCATGTGTCATGCATCTGTCACAGCCCCAAGCCACTGAGAAGCTGGTGTATTCTGTTGGTCTGTTTTAGCACTGAGGTAATATAGTATAGTCCTAAGCATTCAATCTAGAGTATATTCCACTGATTCCTGCTGAGTGTGTTTGAATGATAATTTTGTTTTGCATACATCTAAGGAATCAAGATTTTTAGCCAGAAAAAAATATACAATAAACTTGATTTTCCTTATAGTACCATAGGATTCTTTGGCATATTAATACTTAAAGGTAAGTAAATGTCATTTTCCTTGAGAATCCCAAAGAGATAGATAAACTTGCACTGATGTCTTGTACATGAAAAATGGTTATATGTCTAGTCATTAAAATGTTGAGGATAATGTTGGCTAGTAGTTAGTATCAATTTAGCATGTTTATATTTTATATATAACACCAACTCACCTGAAACTTTTTATGACTTGGAAATCAATACTATTCTTCTTTATAACCATTTATCCTACATATGCTGGTGTCAGCATTACTGCCTATATTATTTTATCTCACTTCTTTCTGCATAATTCTACACACTTATATAGTTCGTATATTTCGCCAGCAGTTGGCTTCTGAGTTATAATGCAGAAAATGTTAAGACCAAATATTTGTTTCATGTGTGGCTTCAGAAAAAGTGTTCATATTTTCTGTGTTAGTTCCAAGATGATGTTCTGGATATCTGTTTGAAAATTCTGGATACAAATACAAATTTCCTGCGGGATCCTGGCATGGACTGTTCCTGTCGTAATGACCCTGTATATATCAGCAGGGTGTTGAACACAATGGTAAGGCTTTATTATATGAAAAATGATGGTAATTATGTTTTCTTCAGTTTTACTTTCTTCAGAAAAATGTGAAACAGTTTACTTACTGGAATTGTGTGGGTATAACAATTTCTAACATTAATCTGCCTCTATTTCTCTGATTATCACCGTTGCTGGCATATCACAAAATTGGCAGTATGTATAAGAAAGCAGAGGTAGCCTCCCTCTGAACAAATCTTGCCAAGAAAACAGTGATAGGTTTACCTTGTTGTTGCGTGTCTTCAAGTCAGTTCCAATTTATGGTGACTCTAAGGCGAACCTATCATGGTTTTCTGGGGCTGAAAGTGTGTAACTTGCCCAAGGTCATCCAGTGGATTTCCTTAGCTGAGCAGGGAATTGAACCCTGGTCTTCAGAATTATAGTCTAATGCTCAAACCACTACACCATGCTGGTTCACTTTAAGATTGCCATAATTTCAAAGTAACTTGAAGGTACACAACAACAACAGCAACAGCAACAGCAACAGCAACAGCAACAGCAACAGCAACAGCAACAACCAAGAGAAATGCCTAGAAAATATGGTTTAGGATTGCTTTTATCACTAGATAGCTACTGATAGAACCAACTTTTTTTGGAGGTGGGTTTGTATTTAAAGTGAGGAGGGGGGAGAAAAGAGAAAATGATGGTGATGGTTTGGAGAACTGCAGTGCATCTGTAAACTGCACCTGTCAAAGCTTCTTTTAAAGTCTTGGCAACAATGACTACAACAAATTAAATATGTGTTTTAAATATCATCCACTATCATTAATGAGAGACAGGTGAGATTCTTGTCTGATTAGCATTCTGGGAGATTAAAATCAGAAGAATGCAAGATATATGGTTAAATAAATCCCTTCTCACACTATAGAGGTTTGGGTGACGGTGAGAAAAAAAGATGTGAGACTTGGCGCAAAGAGAACTCTGCAAATTAAATGCCACGTTGAGTCCCAATTTTTGGGGAAAAGCAGAATACTAGTACTACTACTAAATGATATCACATTTAGTGGAGGGAAGATTTCCCTAGTTACATTTCCTTAGTTTCTTCTTTCATCTGCAGTTGCCTATACATCTTACCCTTGAATCTGTTCTGGAGGGTTAGGAGACCTTGGGTCTTTAGAGACTGCCAGAAATAATGCAGTTTGAGGCAACTTTAACTGTCCTAGCTCAGTTCTAGGGAATCATGGGAATTGCATTTTTTTTCTTGGACATTGAGCCTTCTCTGTCAGAGAGCTCTGGTGCCACAATAAACTACAGTTCCTATGATTTCTTAGCACTGAGCCAGGACAGTTAAAGTGGCCTTAAACTGCACTATTTCTGGCAGTCTGTAAAGGCCCCTTCTTGAAGGGGTGGAACAGACAGGCAGGAAGAAAAATGACTTGATCATGTTTTTTCCAAAAACGGGTCAAAACTTCACTGTTTGCACAGCCTGCTCCCAAGGCAGGTCAAATAAGCATAGGCTGACTTTGCAATGCAGTGTCAAGCCATACCCCTGGGTAATTATTTGTCTCCATCCCATTATATATGTGCACAGTTGCACAAACACACTGCCTGTGACCAAGTATCTCCTATGCCTGCCCAGATGCCATCCAAAGGGCACAGCCTGCCCTTTGATCAGCCACACATTCACACATGTGATCCTCTACCCCTTCAGGGAATCAATGAATCGGTGTGAAATTATGCCCCCCCCTACATGACCCCTTCACCCCCTTTCACCCCATGCCCTCCTGTTAGGCAGCCTGACTTGTGTATGTTATCATTACATCCATTCGAGTTGTTTCACTTTCATTTCTTTGCTTTGCCAGAGCCCCATACTCACCTCAGGACTTTTATATGCAACTATGAACCACCCTGATTAGGCAACCATTGGGCGGTATATAAATAAATTTTATTATTATTATTATTATTATTATTATTATTATTATTATTATTGAAGATGTCCATTTTCTGCTTTGAGTTGGACTATCCCAGCTTCTTTTTGCTCCAGTTTTTAGCCCAGCCATGTGGCTTCAGTCCAGTTTCCAGCTGCTTTCAAGGCATGCATCATCTAAACACCACACCTTCAAAGCGGCTTGAAACCACTTTATTTTGCCCATCTGTTTCCCCCTGAAGAATGTATGAAGTGCTATTGAAGGAAGAATTGGTGAAAATCGGCATCCCACCTTCTCATTCTAGTGGGAAGGTTGTTCTCATTTCATTCTACTGACGGGAGTCCCTTTGTTTTGGCCAGAGCACTCTTGACTTCAACCCATGTTCTGATAGCACCCACTACTGTAATATAATTAAAGCTAAGAGAATATGGAACTGATCAGTGGTCTAATGCATTGCATAAATAATGCAGTTTGATACTGCTTTAACTGCTGTGGTTCCATCCTATAGAATTCTGGGTTTTGTAGTTTGTTGTGGCACCAGAGTTCTGTATCAGAGAAGGCTAAATATCTCACAAAACCTAGAATGTATGGAGCCATGGCAGTTAAAGTAGTGTCCAATTCTATGATTTCTGCAGTACAGATTAGACCAATGTCAAGTTAAGGACCAATAAAAGTTGCATGGAAACATCTCTGAACTTTCTGCAAAAGAAGCATGATAGAGAACAAATAAATGCCATGCTATATGGGACTATTTTTTTTTTTAAAAAATACCTTAATTTTTTTTCCTAATCAGGTTTTATTCCTTAATATAAGAAAAAGCCTCTTATGCATGTAAACAAATTGGAAATATTCAGGGAATGACAGTACATTTGTTTAATTGAGAGTGTATCTGCACTCCAGGAATAAACCAGTTTGACAGCACTTTAACTGCCATGGCTCAGTGCTATGGAATTCTGGGAATTTTAGGTAGCTGTGGTACCAAAGATGTCTGACAGAAGACTAAATGTCTCACAAAACTATGGGCCTTTACAGACTGCCAGAAATAATGCAGCTTGAGGCCACTTTAACTGTCCTGGCTCAGTGCTAAGGAATCATGGGAACTGTAGTTTATTGTGACACCAGAGCTCTCTGACAGAGAAGACTCAATATCCCAGAAAAAAACAAAAATGCAATTCCCATGATTCCCTATTACTGAGCCAGGACAGTTAAAGTGGTCTCAAGCTGCATTATTTCTGGCAGTCTGTAAAGGCCCTATAATTCCCAGAATTCCATAGCATTGAGCCATGGTAGTTAAAGTGATGTCAAACTGGATTATTTCTGCAGTGTGGTTGTAGCTTGAATTTGACATGGAGTAGGTTGGAGTTCTGGAAGCATAGTGTCAGTAAGCCAAAGGCAGGGGTAGGCAATCTTTCCCCTTTAAGGGCCGAGGGACTTCAGCTCCCAGAAGCCTCAGCTATGTTGGCCAGTAGTCCCATGTTGGCCAATAGCTCCTGGGATTCTGGGAGCTGAAGTCCATCGGCCCTTAAAGGGGAAAGGTTGCCTACCCCTGGCCAAAGGGGATTTCATGAACCCACCCCATTCCAGTCCCCTCCTATATTGTAATATACAGGCCTTCAGTAGATTCAGGAACACAAGCCTTCAGTAGATTCAGAAAAGCTTTATTCAGAAAGCAGAGTAGATCACAGCACATAGATGTTATCAGGTCTGAGGAATTTTCCTGTTATACCAGGGTACTGTGGCTGCATCTGCACTGCAGAAATAATCTGGTTTGACACCACTTTAACTGCCATGGTTCAATGCTATGGAATTCTGGTAATTATAGTTTATAGCAGAGCTCTGGTGCCACAGCAAACTACATTTCCCAGAATTCCATAGGACTGAGCCTTGTGTGGTTTCAAACTGGTTTATTTCCACAGTCTGGATTCAGCGTTAGAGTCCAAACAATTCACTGGGCAGTTTGGGTAGTTTGGCACTGCAAAAAACAGCACTTTCACTTCAAAAAAACTGCACTGTTTTACATTTAAACAAAGTCTTTCTATAGTCTGTAGACCTCTGTTGCACTTCTGAAGCTCTTTTCTAGTCTAAGGGCCTCGGCAGATGACTAATAGGG
>CM034706.1:75866555-75887529 GCA_020142125.1 Phrynosoma platyrhinos | reverse complement strand
GCCCTGTGGCACCCCACTGGTCACTTCTTTCCAAGTTGAAAAGGAGCTTCTTTCCAAGTTGAAACTTCTGTTAGATCAGGAACCCATTACAGTCTCTCAATTGGTAGAAGTTGGGGAGATGATTTTTCACTCATTCACTCTTCCCCCTGAAGTCTCTATCATCCACCTTATGGATGGCCCTTCACCCTCTGAAGCTGCTCATCAGTTATACAAGGTAAAACAATAAATGAAAATCACTTCTGCCTTCTGTAGGTTACTCCATGAAGACAGTTCAGAGGTAGTCTGGACTCAGTTAAGTATATTTTTTACTGGAAAGGGTCACTTGAATTATAAAATTCAATATTTTTAAAATCAGAACTACTGTTGAATGTTTGGGTTTCTTCTGAACAGTTTTTTTTAGGTCAAACCCATTCTTAATTCTGCAAAATTTGATTGCAACCTTATAAGCCATTTCTTGTTTTATTTGGTGTAGGACATATCATTGCTGGAATGAATCTTGGATGGTTCGAAAAGACCTAAATCAATCTGGGAGTGATTGGCAATATCTTGATCCAACTCCTGTAGAAACCAGTAAAGGTAAGTCAGGCCTCTGCTCCAATCCAGACATAGCTATGGATCATAAAGTGTTGCATGTGATTAACTGGTAGACTGAGAAAGGATATAAGAATGTTATATCCATGTGACTGTCAGGTGAGAGTATACATCCTCTTTTAAACAATTCAGTGTTAGTGGAGATTGCATATACATATTTTGATGCATGTTCAACCAAGTCTACATCTGTTTTTCCATAGAGTATTTGGCTTATCTTCCCCATGCATAGGAAAGTCCCATACATAGGAAAGGGCCACTTTATAACTCCTAATCAAAAAGTGTCAATACTTTAGAAAGTGGACTGATTCCAGTTTAAGAACTGTAATGCGGGTTTTCTCCAATGACCTGTTGCTGGAGTTTTACTTCAGCAACACAAGAAGAGGAATTTAATGCTTTCTATGTCATTTTGAATACTGACTTTTTGTATCCTATCCATGTAGTAAAAACAAGAGCTATAGAAAATAACATTTATTTCCTAGACTGCTGTATTTAACTTTGTGGGTAATAAATTGAGTTTCCCTGAAGTGCATGGAAACCTTGGTAGCCATTTTTTAAGTTCTTGGGCTACCAGAACCTATTGGTAAGATAAGGATCCAGGTCATCATCACTTGGAATACCACTGATTATTATGCTTATTCTTGTTTATCTTAGGGTCAGTGTGCAGTGGTCCTATATGGGTAAAAAGCATCAGAGATGGAGATGTTGATACTGACTCAGATGGCCATCGTGTCTTTTGTATGCTAAATGCAAGGAAAACTGCATGGGTTTCTCAAGGAAGAGGCAAGAAGACAAAACTTCATTGTGATGCCAAGCCTTGTGGCCAATATATAAGCACCAAAGGTGTTGGTAGAGACATACGTGAAGATGTCACTGATGCTTACAAACATGAATTGGGTAATGACTAATTAATTTTCCTGGGGAATTTTATCTGAATTTTTAAAACATTGATAGTGTGACATCAAAACATCTTAAAGATTATGAGCATCATGTTTTAATTGTATTTTCCCCCAAAGAACTGCTTAATGAAACAAAAATGAGGAAGAGAATACAATACAGATTAATCAAGGTTGAATGTTGACATTAATTAAGATAGATATTCATTGAATTAAAAATCATACAAAATTTGTACAATAATCAAGTCCATTTGGAAAATTTGTGTTGACTTGAGAAACAGTTTACTGAAAAATTATATGTAAGAAGCCAAAACCATGTTTTCAATAAATGAATATGATTGCTCATGAAGATTTGATATTATTCTTTTTTTCCCTAGGTTCTCTGCAAGATAAAAAAGCCTTCTATACAGCTTGGAAGAAAATTAATTCTCAGTACCTCAATGCTCCCAATTCTGAGATTGAGAAAGATATATTATCTCAGAGAAACAGAAGTCTGAAATACACTGGGATCACAATGAAATTTAAGATGGTTAATTGTCCCATATATGGTCAAAATGTTCAGATCAACTGGGTGCTTGAAAACTTGTGTGATGAGATCAAAGAAAGGAAATTCAACCTGAGTGCTCAAGGAATGGTACACAATGGATGTTCATTAGAACAGCTCTGGAAGGAAAATATGCACATCTCACTTGGTCCAAAAGAAGGTAATTTTATTTATTTCAAATAATCGTATAGAACCCCTCAGCAGTTCTTCTAAGTCAAAATAAAATGTAACAATGCATAAGTCATACTATGCATTCAGTGCCAAAAAGTCACCATTGTGCAACAACATGTTCTGCTGATAGCATCCAAAGGAAATTTGTACCAACAGCATGCTCATCTGTGCCTTGTCTTTGCAAATTGTGCATTGTGCACAGTGCATAAAGCACTGTGGTTCTGCATCCTATACTTCACATTGTGATTGCACATTGTACTTTGTAGTTGTGCTTCCTATACTTTGTAATGCAGGTGTGCATCATGTATTGTGAATTGTGAAATGGTAAAGCTTCTAGTAATTGACAGGTGTTGGTCAATGTTGCTATTCTGCATGGGGGTTTTGTTGTTGTTAACTGCCGTTAAGTTGACTTTGATGACCACATGAATGAGACACTTCCAAGTCACCCTACCATCAACAGCCCTTCCCAGTATACCAGCATTCTCTATGCTATTTATGCTATGCTAAGGGGATGTTTGATTGAAGCCACGATACATGAACAGATGAATACATTAAAAAGCTTTGAAAATAAAAAGTAATTGTCTGACATTTAAAAATACAGTAATGTTAATGCCAAGTGAGCTACTTTCATTCTTGTAAAAGAAGCAACTGAGACAATCCTTATTTCTGGTTGGAAGCAATTACAAGACAAATGAGTGTCTTGTTTCCATTTCTATTAGAATTTCTGGTTTCAAATTGCTTTCTGGAGCACTAATATGAGTCAACCATATGGGTAAAAAAAGGAATGGGAAAGGAGTTTAAATGGGGGAAAGAATGGACAGTATAAATGATAGGGATGTGTTAGATTTTGGTGCCAAGAGTGGCAGCTTTCGCAGTGGGTATGTGAAGGACTTTGACTGAGGCCATGGAGGTAACAGAGGTTTTAAAGTATATTGCTTAAAAGTACTGCAGAGGTGTTTTTTTTTTTAGAGTGGGGAACCAAAACCTGGAGGGGATTCACTAGCCTATTGACCTCAAAGCCATCAGCCTCTACTGGGCATAGTTTCAATGTTTCATGAACAGGTCAATCTGAAGCTACCCATATATGTCAGGCCATATCCTTCACAAATTAAAGTTTCTGTATAGTCTTTAAAGGTAGCTCCAGCTAAAGCACATTACAGTAGTCTAGCCTGAGTGTCACCAAAGCATGAATGCATGTTCTGCCTTCTCCAAAAAGGGTCACAACTGATACATCCACCTGAGCTGATAAAAAGTGTTTCTGGTCAATATCACCACCTGAATGCCCTCGGTTAGTGCTGATTATGGAAACACTCCCTCCCTGGTCTCTTTGATCTTCAAGAAGAGAGCAGCCACATTCAAAGCTTCAGGATTCTATGGACTACAGGCCACTTGCAGCTTTTGAGGGGGCTCTTTTTTGCAAGCTTGCAACACACACACACACCAACCTCCTCCTAATTCAGCATGTTATTTTATTCTTATTTTAGCAACTTCCAGGAATAACTCACCTCCCCCCCCACTTGAGAATATTATTAAACTGAAAGAAGACTCAACCGCATCTGATTTTGTTTTTTTCATTATGAGTTGGTGCTGATGCAGATGATAGTGGATTTGTTGCTGTGCCCCTTTATTCCCAACTTATGGTGACCCTAATGTTGAACTCATCATGGGGGGCATTTGTTTGTTTGTTTAGAGATGGTTTGTCTTTGCCTTCCTTTGAGACTGAGAGCATGACTTGCCCAAGGTCACCTATGGCTGAACAGGGATTTGATCACTATTTTTCAAAGTTATAGTTCAACACTTAAACCACTACACCAGGGGTAGGCAACTTGTCCCCTTTAAGGGCCGAGGGACTTCAGCTCCCAGAAGCCTCAGCCATGTTGGCCAATAGTCCCATGTTGGCTAATAGTTCCTGGGATTCTGGGAGCTGAAATCCCTCGGCCCTTAAAGGGGACAGGTTGCCTACCCCTGCACTACACCATGCTGGCTTTCTTGACCATGCATACTTGGAGCTAAAAATTGTTTCCTGGACCTCTGGAAGTTTCCTTTCTTTGCTCTATGCAGACTAATTGATTTTTATACCCAGATTTGTTGAATTAAAACCCAAAGTTTTTATCTTGAAGACCTCACTAAGATTTTCCCTAAACTTCCTTAAGATGCCTAGGATCATTAAATGAAGATAAGATTAAATACTGACTGTAATCCACATATTGATGGCATTAAGCCAAAAACTCTGAGTGACTTTCCCAAGTATATTTATTTTTGTAAACTGCCCTAGGGTAATAGGGAGGCAAGGGGTGGGGTGGGGGTAATAAAATTGCCCCAAACAATGATTACCAGCATAATAACAATTAAATCTAAGACCAAGAAATGGTAACAAAATCCAAAGTAGTAAAATAAACACACAAAAAAAGATCCCAGCATGATATTTAAAACCACAAGGAAGTCTGAAGAGAGATAGCAGTTGTGGGGGCATGGGATTATATATCCATATTGTTCAATAATTTTAAACAATAGTCTTTGTTTCCTCTTTGCTTGTTTGCTCTTAACTGTCCTCGAGTCGATCTTGACTCATGGTGGCCCTACATATGAGATGGCTCCAAGACCCTCTGTCCTCCACTGCTCTGCTTAATTCCTGCAACCCCATACCTGTGACCTACTTAGTACAGTCCATCCATCTAGCATGTGGTCTTCCTCTCTTCTTACTTCCCTCCACCTTTCACAGAATTATTGCTTTTTCCAAAGAGCCCTCCCTTCTCATGATGTGTCCAAAATACGACAACTTCAGTTTGGTCATCTTGGCTTCCAGGGAGGTTTCTGGCTTGATCTGCTCTAGGATCCAGTTCTTTGTCATTTTGGCTGCCCATGGGATCCTCAGCACTCTTCTCCAGCACCACATCTCAAAGGAGTTGATTTTCTTCCTATCATCTTTTTTAACTGTCCCACTCTCACATCCATTTAGGGAGTACGATGGCTTGTATGATTCTAACTTTTGTGGTCATTTGTATATCTTTGCATTTTAGAATCTTTTCTAGTTCTTTCATAGCCACCCTCCCCATTCTTAGGGGTGTTGCAGACTGGCCTAAAGGGTTGGCCTGAGGGTGGAGTTGGGGTGGGGAAGCCGCACGCTGGCTGCCCCAACCCCAGCCTGATGCCGTTCTTATACCATGCACCTGTATGCATGGCATGCGGCATCAGGATGTCCTCCCAACACAGTATGTAAACACACTGCACTAAAAAGATGTGGAAGAGCTGCAGTACTGGCTCTTAGGGTGAGTTTTTGGACTGCGGCATACGGTTGCCACGACCCCGATCCACTGCTAGCAGGGGCAGCCCAGAGCTATCTGTCTGCATAGCTCCTTAGTCTGCTTCTGATTTCCTGATTTCCAATCCCCATTTCTATCAATATTTGATCCCAGATATGGGAAATCTTTTACTATTTCTATTTCTTCATTGTCTAGGTTGAACTTGTGAAGGTCCTTGGTGGTCATTATTTTTGCTTTCTTTATGTTCAGCATTAAGCCTGCCTTAGCACTTTCTTCTTTGATCTTCCTTAGTAGGTGTTCCAGGTTTGTGAGGTTTTCTGCTGGTACTCTGGTGTCATCTGCATATCTTAAATTGTTGATATTCCTTTCTCCTATTTTTACTCTTCCTTCTTCTGTGTCCAAGCCTGCTTTTTTATATTATGTTCTGCATTCAAGTTGAACAGCTAGGGTGAAAGGATGCAGCCTTGTCTGACCTCTTTGCCAATTGGGAACCATTCTGTTTCTTCGTGTTCTGTTCTGACAGTAGCATCTTGTCTTGAGTACAGATTCCTCATCAGGACTATCAGATGTGTTGATACTCCCATGTCTTTAAGGGCATTCCATAGCCTTTCATGATCTATGCAATCAAAGGCTTTGCTATAGTCTATAAAGCACATGCTGATTTTCTTTTGGAATTTCCTGGTGCACTCAATTAGCCATCGTATGTTTCAAACATGGTCCCTGGTGCCTCTTCCTTTCCTGAACCCTGCTTGGACCTCTGGGATTTCTCTCTCCATGTATGTTTGGAGTCTATGTTGCAGAAATGTGCTGGCATGGGAGATCAGTGCCATGGTTCTGTAGTTGCTGCAGTCTCTTGTGTCTCCCTTTTTGTGTATAGGGATGTATATTGATCACTTCCAATCTGTTGGCCATTGTTTTGTTTTCCATATTTGTTGATATATGTTGGTCAGCACTAAAATTGACTCTGTCAATATGGATCGCAGCAGTTCAATTGGAATATCATTTGTTCCTGGTGATTGGTTTTTCACTATTTCTCTTGTTGCAGTTTCCACTTGGTTTTTTTAGAATTTAGGGTTCATCTTCATATAGATGCTGAAAAATACAAAAAAACAAGGGCCTCATTCCAATTACATAATAAATTGGTTTTCAAACTGATCTGAACTGGTTTAAATGACCCTTGTTTGTACGTGTGCCAAATTTCTGGCACAGTTTGCTGAGGAGGACACAGTGCTAAACCCATTGAAATCAGTTCTTCTGGATCCGCAGCATTCCCTGCTTCTTTTGAAATGAATCGATTCAGTGCAAGTGTGAATGCACTGTTTATTTGATTTGGTTCCTGTGGCATGGTCATTCTTGTGAGGCAACACCATGTTGAATCGATCCACTGCTAAATGTGAATGCAAAGTGGATTAAATTGAAATGCATAGGCTTGATCACAGCTAGAATAGTGTGAACATCTATTCAGTGCTAAATTGCTTCATTGATTCGACTAAAAAAAAAACAATTTATTTTGTAATGGGAATGAGGCCAAGATTGAACTTGCAAGCCAGTGGCCATGTAGTAGAAAAGAAATAAAAGTTCAAAGTTATCATAATACTAGGCCCCTAATGCCCATCCTGAACAAATAATCCAGATGGATAGTATAATAACTTATACTAAAAACTGCTGAGAATTCAAGGACCACACTGCCCTATTCATTCCCAAGTATAATTCATCTTTTAAGATCACTAAAGCTGTTTCCATTCCCAAATCACGCCTGAACCTTTTAATAAATGTTGTTTTACAGTGAAGAAAATCCTGATAGATATCCCATACGATTGCTATGGACCTCACCTTTGTGATGATAATATTATGAGAGTGGTAGTAGTCTCAGTGCCAGAGCCCAAAGGGGAAATCATGATGATGGAGAGAGATATCCTAATCGACAGTCTACCAATTGAGATAAAGGTAAAGATCTTTGATAGTCTTGTAATAATTGAGAAACAAGTCACCAACAGGCTTAATGTTTCTATTTTCCAGCATATTATCTGGATATGTGCAATGTAGGGGTTATTCAGACAGTGAAAATAATCCATATAGAATCTGGGTTCAATCTTTTTTGTTCACATGCGTTTTGAATGCATCCAATTAGGTTTGGAGTGGGGGCTGCAAACCCCCCCACTTAACCTGGAATAATTGATGTCAGTTTTTCCCTCTTAATTTTTCTAAAAGATTGACATTCTCAGCTGTGTGAATAACTGATGCGAATTGACCTGGGATAAAATTCTGCATGCCTTGAACATGCTTCAAATACATTTGCATCATCTACTCCACCTTTATTTGAGTGCTGACATGTGTCAGCATTCTTGCAGAGATGCACATAGATGCGGTTACATAGTATGAACAACAAATTCAGAATGTATTTGGGGCGAAATGAATGAATTACAGTTTTTTCACCATAAATTTTAATTTATAAGAGAAGGATTTCCATTTTATTTAGCAAATGTATAGAGCTAAAGTTGTCACAAAGTCTGGGTGACACATCACTTGTACTTTGATTTCCTTTGGAAGAGAAAGTGGTGGAGTATTTACATTTCCCCCCCCCCCCATTTGTTCTTGTTAATAAACAAGTGGACCACAAGTGATTGCAAATGATATGCGCTTCTACCATGCAGCTTATTATCTGCCATTCCCCATTAGGCACCTGCATCCTATTAGGCACCTTCATCTCTCTTTCTTTCCCACTTTCTCTGCAACTTTTTCAATATTGATTTCCTTTACACAAACACATTTCCCTTCCTTTCTTTAGCCAGAAACTGTGGATTCCATTGCTATTTCAAGATCTGATGGGTTTTCATTTCCAAACAGCAGAGCCAGATCTTTTTTCCAGAGGCCACTTCCTAACCATTAATTGCCATGAAAAGACATCCAAAACTTTCTATATAACAGCCATGTAAATCAGTAGAAAAGCTTGAGATTTTGGAGCAATGTAAAACAAGAACTCTTTTGTTGTTGTTTTTTTTTACTAGATTTTAGACCACCCCAAGTTGAATATGTCGTGCTGTACAGAAATCACATTCTCTAATCCCCTGAAAGAGGACCTCAAGAACTGTGTGCTCCACCTAGAGGGCTATGGACTGATTGGTGAACCAATAGCTACTGAGTAAGTTAAGCTATACTGAACAGATCTGTGGTACATTCTCTATTGGCTGTGATGTCCCATATCAGAAGCTAGTTGTGACATGAAGACAATAAACCCCATTGAATGCCAAGTATCATGGCATCCATTACTCAAGAGAAGTCAACTCACAACATTAAAAATGTTTAAAGATCAGAAAAAAAACCCATTATTTATCCTTTATTTTTTCCTACAGATTGGGAACACTGAATGGTAGTCATAAGGCACAAACTTGTGTAGAGTTTACTCCATGCAGGTATGGCAAACACCAACTTGTTGCGAGTGTCAGCTGCCATAAGTTTTGCAACTGCAAAGGATATGCCAGTATAGACATGGGTGGTCCATCAACAACATCTGGAGAAGGAGGTGCATAAGTGATATGTAAATTAAGAGAATAACATTTTAATATATAAGTAATAAAGTTATATTTTGAAATTTGGTAGTATGTTATGTAAGAGTTGTGTATAGGTTCTGGACTAATTTGGGCATGCTTAATCAAGTGGCAATGTGATCTAATGGAAACACAAATAGATACACTGTTAAAATTTTATTATGGCTATAATCAAAAACAAATATACTTCAAAAATACATTTTGCAATGTTATTTTGATTCTGACCATTCCAGACATGTGTATTTAATTATCACTGTATATTCAAAGAGCATTGATTGATTGGCATGGACATATTCAGATATTTTCCACAATTTATAATTGACACATTCTAGCTAGAGTAGACTGATTTATTCAGTAGGATTTACACAAGTACACTAGCTGATTCTGTGGGTCTAATTTAGTTGACACTAGCAATTAAAATTAGGCCATAGCATATAAAATAACACATTCATTTGTGATACAGACATAAGTAGTGCACATCTGGCACAGGAGAAAAAAGCTCTGTTTACTTGTGCATATGACATTGTTAATTAACAACAGACAAACTTATTCATGTATAAGCTTCTAAAACCTTTGTAGGTCTGGTTACTGCCTACCAATACATCTGTAGGTTCATTCAGTCATATACTGCCTACCAATACAGTGAAGGTTCATTCAGTCATATATAATTTTATCTGTTAAGTTCTAAGAGACATTACTTCATGATTTGGAAACAACCACCATAGTCAAGACACTTTACACAGCATACAAGAACATTCAACAATCTCAGGTTGTGATTCTACAGGACCAAATTTTAAATCAACTTAAAAATATAATATTGAATAAAACTATTCTTAGTAATATGGATATGAAACACTGTTGAATGTATTTTCTAAGCAAATTCTGATTTTATCTTTTATGAGTAACCATGATGTGACACATTGCTATAGTAGATCGATATATGATGAAAAGGCATAATTTTTCATTTTGCATGTGTTTGTGCTTCATTCTCACATCTTTGTCATTATTATAGACCTTGAACACAAGACTGGAGATAACAGTGTGTAGTTATTGCTCAGTGATAACTTAATTTGGGGTGGAGCTACTTCATTTTCGGCAGATCCATCCAGTCTGAGAACAAAACTGAACTGAAAGTCCAGATATAAATTGGTCCAGATGTTATTTAAAATTTCAGTTATAGAAGGTCTATTTTTTTAAAAAAAAATAGGTCTTTCAATTGATTTATGTAAATATTCTAATATTATTCTCTTAATATTAAGGTAAAACACTATAAAACTGCCATTAATTCTTAACGATGTGTGTTGTACCCCTATTTAAAAACGTAAAATTGTGTGTGTGTGTGTGTGTGTGTGTGGGACTTTTATGAGAAAGGATGTCTCGACAATATGAAACTCTTTAACAAAACATTTTAAAAAGTCAAATGATGTGATTTTTTGGCATTCTGAGAATTTATGCAAAAACCAATGTTTTGCTTACAAAAACAATATTTTATGAAATATTGTATTTTGCATAAAACAATTTTTTCACAAAAATATTTCTTTTTTTAACAAAAAATGCCAAAATTAAAAGTTAAATAATGTGCAAAAACTCTAATAAGTTCCCCTAGCAGAGAGAAACTTTTAAATATTTTTCATTCTTGAATGTAAGAATGAAATAAGTGAAATTTCACATCCCTACTCCCAAATGTTTCATGTAGTTGGGGTCTAGATTGTATCCTACCTACTTTGATCTACATGTTTTGGACCTTTGTACATATCCTGGAATGTAGAAGTACAGTATATAGTTCAAAGAAAAACCAAAGCACATAGAACTTGGAGTTCTAAAACAGTCAAAAATGGGAAAAGATAATCAGAATATTCTTTCCAAATAGGTCCTTTGGTAATACCTTTCCATATTTAGTATGAAGACATTTGCAGTTTTTACCCCTTTGAACTGAATCCCTGAATTGAAAAGAATCGAAGAGCAATGTATATCAAAGCATTTTCCAGTCACAATTCACACACCTCATACCAGTCTCCTGTGAATGAGCCATGCAGTGTGAAATATACTGTCTAGACTGCACTATGCTCTTATAGTGCTGCTATTCCACTATCTGGCTGCCTCCTGTTGCATTCTGGAATTTTCAGTTTAAGGAGGGGGCATTTAGAATTGTCAGCCAGAGAACTCTTAGGCCTCATTGAACTTCAAGCCTTGGAATGCAACAGGAGGCAGCCAGAGCAGTAAAGGTGGAACAGCAGCATTATAACAGTGTAGTGTGGTAATGTGGTAAGTCACAAAAGGAGACTGAGGCCTTGTCTCTGGGCCTCACAGCTGTCCTGTTCTGGTCCAGTTTCAGTGCTGTGGCAGCTGTCTGCGCTGGTATGCCGCTGAGCTGCTTGACATTAGAACTTCCACTGCAGATCATACACTTCTGATGTTCACATGTTGGATGCTTCATTCTGACATGAGAAAGAGCAACCTGTGGTGGCAGTAGATATGGCAGGCAGCTCAGTAGGATGCCCGTGCAGACAGTTGCCACAATGCAGAAATGGAGGGGTTCGGATCTTTCTGAAAGATATGGAGCAACAGGTAATTTTTAATTTTTTGAAAAATTCATTGCATAGAGAAATAAATCACAATTTTGCAGACATGTTGTTTTGTTGAAAGCTTGCTTAATATGGTGTGATGTTTTGAAACCATTCTACTGTTGCAATATTATCTGCACATTCCTGACATTTTGGAATGGTACACATAGTGGGACTGGCTTTTTAGGACTGGATTTTGGGACTGGCCTTGTGTTGTCCTATTCGGATGATGCAGGCCAATAGCTTCAGCCAGGATTGGGCAGACCAGATGCTGATCTGGTGGTCCCAGTCCAATCCCAGCTTGAAGAGGCCTTAGTGCAAATGAAAAACACCTACTATTTGCAGCAGAGCTTCTAGGAAACTCTGTGGAAATATCTGGACCTTGCAGATCTGTAGTTCTGCAGACTTCCTCCACTAGCACCTCTATTGAGAAGACCTCTGTCATGACCTCTGACATGGAAATGGTGTGTCTGGCCACATGGGTGTAGCCAGGCACCCCATTTCTATGTCAGAGGCTGTGATGGTAGTCTTCTCAGTAGAGGCCATGGTTGAGGGAGTTGAAGGGCATGCAGCAATAGTGAGTCCATGAAGCAGCAGTGGGCATGTAAACACATGCCCATGCTATCCTGGCCTTTCTGCTCAGCCCATATGTCTTGCTGAATGCAATGAGACTTACTTTATATTCAGAAGTAAGTCAGATATAAAGGTAAAGGTAAAGGTAGTCCCTTGATATGAATATCTAATCATAACTGACAGTAGGGAGTGGTGCTCATCTCTGTTCCTAAGGCAAAGAGCCAGCGTTGTTTGAGGACTGCTCTGGTGGTCATGTGGCCAGCATGATTGAGCCAAACACTGTTACCTTTCCACCAAAGTGGTACCTATTTATCTACTTGCATTTGCATGCTTTCAAACTGCTAGGTTGGCAGAAGCTGGGACTAGTAACAGGAGCTCACCCCATCATGCAGCACTCAAGCTTTGAATTGCCAATCTTCTGATCTTCCGATTATCAAAATTGGCATCTTAACCATTAAGCCACCTCTGTCTAAACTAGCACTTCTTTGCCCTCCATAAAACCATTATTAGATCATACTTTAGAAGACCTGGAATGCAATTCCGTGTCACTTTTCTAGTTAGGGACCAAAGATGGATAAAATAACCCTGGTAATTCCAGGTGTTCTATCTGTGTTTTCTAATTTTATTTTGAAAATCCATCTGACATTGAGTCATTGATTTCATCCCAAAGTGTTTCCTGAGAGCTCTTAGCCTTGCAAAGATTTTTCATTTCTACTTGCCAGGTCAGTTTGGGCTATTCTACATTCTCAGAACTAGCTCTCTCAGGTATTGCTTCCAGGAGACAGATTCAAAAGAGATCAAGCAAGTGAAAGAGGAATACTAGCACTTTAGCATTTCCACTAAAACTCTTGAACATTAATTAAAAATGGTCAGTAGAAATTGGTAGAAATCAATTTCTGACATGTTGCATGAGTATCAATGTAACATATGATCAGTGGGAGGGGGGAGGGGAAGGAAGAAGATGGGAAACCTGTTTCCTATTTTAGGAAATAGTCTGGATTCAACTTGTGAATAAGCATCTAAAATCAAATAAAACAAACAAACAACCCCCCCCCAAAAAACTAGAAACTCTTGATACTTCCAGAGACTTCCTCTTTTGAAGGCACCCTAAGTTTCACTTCTGACTGGCAGGGTATCTAAGGTGTGACCAGAGAGGAACAGGTATTATTATTATTATTATTATTATTATTATTATTATTATTATTATTATTATTATTATTATTATTTTGCTGAATGATTTTGCTTTGTAGCTGCTACTGCCTGCCATTTATGTACTGTCACCTGCTCATCCAGAATATCTACTGTAAGGAAGAAGGATAAATAGAGATTTTTATAAAAACTCCTTAAGAATCTAGAGCTCTCTGTTATAAAAGAAATGAAGACATTATAAAAGCTACCTAGAATTCTCACAGTGCAAGAAAAAGACAACAAGAAACAATATTATTTTCAGACAGTAACTGCCTGGAACTCCACATGTGCCCTTCCATTTGTGTTTGCTTCAATGTGGATCTTCAGAAGAGAGCTAGTGTGGTGTAGTAGTTTGAGCATTGGTCTATGATTCTGGAGATTAGGGTTCAATTCCCTGCTCAGCCATGGAAACCCACAGAATGACCTTGGGTGAGTCACAGACTCTCAGCCACTGATAACCCCACCTTCAAGTTGGAAATTACTTGAAGTCACACAACAACAAAGATCTTCAAAATTTTGTCTTAGCGTCATATGCATTATGTTCTGCAACTTGGTATGCCGGATATAATAAAGTACTAATTTTTAAATAAACTTATTTTAGACACAATGTGCCCATTCCTCTTTTCTGCAAGACTAAATATTCTTTGCACCCCCCTCCCACTTTTTTTTTTAAACTATTTTTCAGTTACACTTGTGTGTAGCACTGACACCCATGTGAACTCATTCAGTAATCAAAAATGAGAGCAGTAACATATGGGAAAATAAAGACCTGAGAAGTGTCCAATAGCAAGACTAATATTTCACTTCTGCCAAGAGTTTGATTAGGTAATTAGCTAGATGTGATCAACAGCCTCTCATTTATTGTAGTTCTGTGAGTTTCACTGCAAAAAAATCTCTATGCATGAGAAAGAATGAAGATTCAAAACATGTACAGTAATTCATACTCCTTTTTAGAGATCTTCAAGGGTAGAAAAAAACAGCTCAAGGTACTTTGAACCATGGGCTTTTATTCTCAGTTCTGACTACTAAAGTACTAATTTTTTTTCTCATTAAAAGTAGGCCACGAAGCAGTCAAATAGAGATATTCTGGCTCTATTTTTGAGACCATAACAATCTCACCATAACTAAGGTTATATAGAAATAAGGGCAAGTCCTACCAATGAGACTTCCAAGTAGTCTCTTCATGATTCAACACAAAATAGGCAGCTCTTTGTGGCTGAACTTTCTTTTTATAGCTCCACTTGGCATGCCATGTGCAAGATTCTCCAGCTGTTGAAAATTTACTTCTATCTCTGATATCTAGATTTTAATCCTCAAAGATCAGTGATATTTTTTTCTGGCTGAGGGAGGCATGCTTTGCCTCTGAATTTCCCCATCCTATCAGACTTCACCCCATGTTCTGACCTCAGTGAGGGGACTGTTCATTGAAGCTATACCTTTGCAACATAAACTCTATCTACTTTTATGCATTCTGCCCTTCTTCCCAATTTCAAAATCAAATTCAGTGATTTTATTGGAAAGGTTGTGATTTGAAACAGGAAAAAGGAAGCTATGCTTTAAGCTCTATTTTTGATGAGATGGAGGTACTGTTGAAGAGGGCTTCACAGTGTGGTTTAAGACCACAGAATATGCAAGATCCCAGCTTCCTAAAGATGTCAAACTGTTGCAGCTGCAGTGGAAACTCTGTCAAAAAGCAAAAGGACAATAGGCATGGAAAGAATATTTGGATATTCAAAGGGAAACAAAAAACAAAAAAACAAAAAAAAGGGGGGGAACCTGTCTTTAGGAGTGTTTAAAAACTTTGACAAGAAGTATCCTTCTCAAGCTACACTATTCCCCACACCAGATTTACCTATTTCCTGTCCTCCTTGTGCAAAAAGGGTGGAGAGACAGCCCAGTGAGGAGGATAATCATGGCTTGTGTTACAATAGCTGGCACATTGCATCAACATCTATGCCATCATGAACCAACTATCAGAACATGTGGTGAGACTATAGCCTCTCTTATCCTTGATCAGCTTTTCTTAGCTTTTCTTTCTCTCAACTCATAATTTCTTAGCTTTTCCTTCTTTCAGCTCATAATTTCTTGATGTGATGTGGGGGGCAGGCGCCAAGAGAGGATTCCAGAAGACTATAGACATGCCAATCTTTGCCCTCTCTCCCCTCCCTACCCTCCTGATGTTGTACAGAGGGCACTCAAGAGAAAGCTATCAATTCCCTGATCATCAGCCAGCTCCCATCCCCACTGTGCTCCTAATGTCATGGTGAGATGTGGGAAGCCAAGAGAGGACTGTGAAAGGCTATAAACCTTGATCATCCGTGTTTGACTACCCACTCCCCTCATTACATCAGGAGGATGGATGAATAACCAGGTTAAGAAGTATCATCTCTCATCCCCCCCCCCAACTTCTTAATGTTGCAGGGGGAGGTAGGATGAACCCTTCCACACTTCCACCAGAAACTTTGTCTGCCATGCAAGAACTTTTCAAAAATGTCAGTAGGAGAAAACTGATTAAATTATAAATTGTTTTTTGCAAGAAAAAAATAATTCAAAACAGCAAGGACATTTGCCTTGAGGTCTGGTCCGTATGACTGTATCTCTGTTCTGAGGCCTGTTGCTGATGAGTGGCTGATTTAATCAGCTCATTCATGCAAAGAAGCTTGATTTTTATGAATAATCATTGTAAATAATGATCGCTTTCTGTGCTTTCCGTATTTCATTTCCTTCTCGGTTCACTGGTGACAATTCCTTGTCCCCTCAACCATGTGGCTATACTCATATGTCAAAACAACACTTCATGCATTTAATAAAGTGGATGGCAGCCCACAAAAAAGCTATACTATAAGAAATGTGCTAGCTTTTAATGCTTAAATGGAAAATCTGTTAGTTTCTTTCTTCCATAGTCATATATTTAAACATATCCCCCCTCATATGTGATTTCCAACTTTTCCATCTATCATGAACCCATATTGCTAGTGGGAGAGGCCAGCCTGCAGATAGTCCCCCCCTATTTTAGGAAGGATCTAATTAGGCGAATTTATAACTAGCTGAAATATGCAAGAGTGGAGTCCCAACAAAGCCCCATGGGACCAGGTACCATTATGTATACCAGAGGACTAAGGAATCCCACAATGAGACAGGCTTCTCCAATTAAAGTCTAAATATTTATTAAAAGGGAAAACTGCACACACACAAATATAGCATACACACACACTGCACTCTTAGGAATAAAGGGAATAGCTTGAGATGGGCCAGACTGAGGGAGTTACTCACTTCTGAAGGCTTCTCCGATCATGTGGGTCTTTTACACATATTTGGGTGGCAGGGGAAAAAACAAAAACAAAAACCCAGGACTGCATCTTAAAAAAAAAAATCAGAAGGTAGCAAGAGGATTCACCACATAATTTGGTGGCAGCAGTGGGACCTGACAAATCCGGTATCCAGACGTGTGCTCGAATTGTAGGGGTCTGAGTGCAAGATACTAGACATCCAATATTTGGTTTAAAGTGGAAAGGGTAAAAAACAAAAAACAAAAAATGAACCGTTTGAAATATAGGCATTGTTGTCAGTAAAGTGATCTCTGAGGTAATCACACAAGGGTATTTGTAGGAGATTAGTTGGAAACTGACCATGCTAGAAATTAACTAGTTTTTGAGGTAAACATGCTGAGGTATTGGTAGGAGACTGGTGGCAAGGGTAAAAGCATACTTAGTGGTTTCTGGCATAAAAGTTGGTGGTAAAGTAAGGAATCACTACTCTGACTTCAAGATACAAGTGTTGTCTTTACGGTCAGTTTTGACACTTACATTTTAATAACTATCAACATGCCTCCTAAAAGTTAAAACTTTGGCAGTGGCTGAATTGGTGGAAAGAGAGGAGGTTAGAGAAGAAATGGTAGCTAGGCTTGACATTGCCATTTCTGAACCTCAAGAAAGTTTAGAGATTTGGAAAATAAAAGAAAGAATAGAAATGGCCAGAATAAAAGAAAAAGAAAATGAGAGGCTTTTAAAAGAAAAAGAGATTGAAAAGGAACAAAAAATTGAAATGAGGAGGCTGAGGGTAAGACAAGCTGAAATGGATTTTCAAATTAGGATGAGGAGTTTAGATCAGGGAATTCCTCAAACCAAAATGGTGACTGAGGTAAATAGGGCACCTCAGATTGACATGAAAAGATTTCCCAGATATTATAAAGGGGACAATATTGATTCCTTCTTTACCAATTTTGAGAGAGCTTGTGAAGATCTGAAAATAAAAGAAGAAAAAAGGATGAGTTATATTAGATCCCAGATTTGTGGTGGTCTAACAGAAATCTATGCTAAGATGAGAGCAGATGGAGCTCAAAATTATGAATTATTCAAAGAGATGGTGAAACAAAGATTTGGATTAATGCCAGAACACCAGAGAAGGGAGTTTTGTAAAATAAAGAAAAGACCAGATGAAACTTTATTGGTGTGTAGACTAGATTATTATCTAAAGAGCTGGATGGATGGATACAAAGTAACTTCCAAAGTAGAAATGCAAAGCTTGATAGGCTTGGAGCAATTCTATAATGTAATTCCCCAAGAGTATAAATGGCTGGTTTAAGAGAAAAGGGCCAAAACGATAGCAGAAGCTGCTAAAATGGTTGATGAATGGTAGCAGAAGCCACTAAAATGGTTGATGAACTAGTATTAATTAGAGGAGATGACTGGGGAATGACAAGGAATAAAGAAGGGTCTCAGTGGAAAGACAAAAAGGACCCCAAAACGTGGCAATCCACAAAACATGCAGAGAAAGAGTGTTTCCAGAGAGGAAACACAGACATGCAGAGAGTGTTTCCAGAAAGGAAACACAGAGGCTGTTGTTGTCATGGAAATGACAGTTGGTAAAGCATCAGATGTTAGAAGAAAACCTTCTCCAAGGCTGTGCGTACTTGTAACCACTTTGCCTAAGGAATTAAGTTTTGAGGAACACAGGGAATTAATACAAATAAATGAGACCTGGTTGTAGGTCTTCCATGACTCTGGGTCCGAAGTGTGTATAATTAAACCCCACTTAGTAAACTTAGTAAACCCTCAAAATTTATGCCCAGAAGAAACAATAACTTTAAATGGTTTAGGGGGCCTTGCGTTTGTAGCACCAATAGCCAAGTTAGACAATTCTTTCAGAGGACACAAACCGCAGTGAAAATTTGCCCTCTGGGATGACATTTCTGTTCTGTGTTTAATTAGAAATGATTTGGATAGATATCTTAGATTTGCTTTCGTGGTCACTAGACAAAAGGAAAATGAAAAATCTTCCAAACCAGTCGATAAAACATCTGTAGGAAGAACAGAACAAGATGTGGTCCCCAATGATGAGATTAGTGTGACCAAGATAACAGAAGAGGAGAGTTGTAAGGAAATTAAAATTGGGAACAAACCTGATTTTAGTCAAGAACAACAGAGAAATGAAAGTTTAAAACCTTTGTTCGCTCTAGCTGAGGAAGAAGTTAATGTAGAGTTGAGTGAGAATCACCCTCACAGATTTAGAATCATTCAAGATCACTTACATAGAGAGGTTCTCAAATGTAAATATAATACCCAGAAGGAAGTTCAAAAGCAGCTGGTAGTCCCTAAGAAATACTGAAGCAAGATACTGGAAATAGCCCATTCTAGTTCATTTGGAGGGCATTTAGGAATTAAGAAAATGGCCCAAAGAATCTCTTTAAATTTTTATTGGCCAAAGATGGGACAAGATATATATATATATATATATTAGTAAATCTTGTGACACTTGTCAAAAAGTGGGCACAGGGCGAGATCAGACAAGAGCCAAGCTTTGTCCATTACCAGTAATGTCACAGCCATTCCAGAGAATAGGCATAGGTATTGTAGGGCTATTCCCACAGGCAACCCAAAGAGGGAATAGATACGTTCTTACTCTAATGGACTATGCCACAACATATCCTAAAGCAGTAGCTTTGCAGAATACAGAGACAATGACTGTGGCTAATGCTCTAATAAACATTTTCTGTAAACTAGGATTTCCTAGTGAGGTGATATCAGATTTTGGAAGTTCTTTTACTTCTAAAGTGATGAAAAAGTTATGGGAGGTCTGTGGAGTTAAACATTTAACAACGACCTCTTATCACCCACAAAGCAACAGGCTTATAGAAAATTTTAATGGAACATTTGTTAACATGATAAAATCCTATACTGCAGAAAACCAGAATGATTGGGACACCAAGTCGCAACACCTGTTATTTGCCTATCAAGAGGTACTGCAAGAAAGCTTGGGATTTAGTCCATTTGGGTTAATGTTTGGACACAAGGTAAAAGGACCTTTAGATCTCATTCAGCATGAGTGGGAGTCCCCAGAAGAAAGAGAGCTGGAAGATGTGGTATCATATATCCAGAACATGATGATATCCTTAAAGCAAGTCTTGAGAATTGTCAGAGAAAACTTAAAAACAGTTCAAGGTCAACAAAAGACTTGGTATGATAAAAAGGCCCAAACTTGAGTTTTCCTTCCAGGAGATGAGGTGCTAGTCCTTCAATCAACGAGAGGAAATAAACTTCAGTATGCATGGACAAGTCCAGTTCAGGTCACAGAGAAGATCAACAATGTGAAGTATATAGTGGAGTTGGGAGATGATGGGAGGTGTAAATTGGTACATGTAAATATGCTGAAGCTCTATGTTAGGCAGAAAAATTTGGTGTTATATGCTGTCAAAGAGATGGATAACGAAGGCATTGTCCTTCCTCAGTGAAAATTTGAGAATGCAGGGAAAGAAAAGATACAAGAAGTTACTCTTGACACTTCTCTTACTCCCCAGCAACAGTCAGAGATATGGAATGTGTTAACAAATTTGAGGATATTTTCTCAGATATACCTGGAAAAGTCTAGGGAATATATCATTGTATCAATACTAGGGAGGCAAACTCTATAGCCGCTTCTCCACATCGAGTAACCAGTCCATTAGCCAACAGTTTTGAGGATGAAATTGATGTAAGGCTAAAGTTGGGGATTATTATACCATCCAATAGTCCTTGGGCTTCACCAGTAGTGTTGGTAGAAAAACCTGACCATACTATCCAGTGTTGTGTTGACTATGAGCAGTTAAATAAGATTACCCAAACTGACGACTATCTTATGCCTAGGTCTGAAGATTTGATTGAAAGGATGAGAAGGGCTCAATACATCTCCACATTATATCTGACCAAGGGATACTGGCAAGTACCCATATGTCCCAAAGATCAGATGAAAACTGCCTTTGTCAAACATAGAGACTTATATGAATTTACAGTGTTGCCCTTTGGATTAAAAAATGCTCCATCAACTTTTCAGAGATTGGTAGACAACATTTTAGTTGGGCTGAAACGTGTTGTGACATACATCTATGATATTGGTATCTTCAGTAATTCCTGGAGTGAACACATACACCATCTTACTGAAGTGATAAAAAGGCTTAGAAAGAATGGGATGACAGTCAAAAGTTCCAAGTGTCACCTAGGCAAAAGAGAAAGCTGATACTTGGGATACATTGTAGGCAGTGGGACCATCAAAGCAGAAACTTCTAAGGTGGAAGCTATAGTTAATTGGCTGAGGCCTACTTCCAAAAAAAGGGGTAAGGTCATTCTTGGGACTAGCAGGATATTATCAGAAATTTATTCCCAAT
>CM034706.1:75843680-75858712 GCA_020142125.1 Phrynosoma platyrhinos | reverse complement strand
ACTTTATAGATATGTTTGAATAGTATATGTTAATAAAAATATAAATTAAATTAAAAAGTTTTCTGGATCCTATGCATCATTGCCTCTCTATCTTTCCCAAAGAGCACTGGGGAAATAGATTAATTCTGCCTTGTCTCTCCTTCTTTCGCCCTCCTCCCCTTCACTCTTTTTGTATTGCTCTCAGTCACTGGTTCACTTCCAATGACTCCATGTTATGAATTGTGAACAATATTAGAATTCAGGAAAACTTGTAATGGCAATTATGCTGCCATTGTGGTGGAGAGGACATTATTTTTAAAAGGTAGAAGCCAGTAAATAAGCAAGGGTAGGGAATATGTTTTTTCCCCTTATGTCCAAATGCTTTTAATTCCTTTAGCAATACAACAATACCTGGACCATAACTGAAGAATACTACACAATTATGTGCTTTGAAATGTCTCTTTAGATTATACATGATGGTTGGTTTAGTTACATTGAGACTATTCAAGCATTTGACAGGATACAAACTAAACAAATTTTGTACACATCTTATCTCAGTTTTTCTACAGGTAGCTACTTGTGGAAGTGGCTCATTGTCCAAACTGCTATGCTTGAGATCAATGTTAGCTGTATTCTAAAACTAGGTTTTCTGTAACAGTCAGGGATGGTATTTAAATATATATTTTAGTTATGAGAATGCAAGTGAAAAAAAATAGGGCATATTTGACATATATGGTGGATCTGAATTTTGTCATATCCATGCCTTCAGACACTAGCACCTGTTTCAGATATTCTTCTGTTCCCTCATGAGCATGTTGGAATGGATGAGGTATGCTTCTGATAAACCCCTCTCTCAATTCAAGAAAAGGAAGATCAAGGCAATGAGCTGTCCACAAATTATAGTGTATAGTATATGTGTACTGTAGGTATGGGAATTATCCCACTAGCAGGTTGCATTGGGAGCTTTTGTTTCTCTCTCTAAGGCCAAGGAGTCTCAAGATTTTCATCACTGGGAAAAAAAGTTCAAATAAAATTACATAATCACACCATCAGAGGCTTCCAGGCAATATGTTTCTCTATTTAATTGTTATTTCACCCCCTTGTATCTTAAAATGCCCTCCAAATAGCAGTTTTTAAAAACTAGCAATCTATTTTAAAATACAAATTAAGATTTGTATTTCTCCCATTATATAAAGCCAGCATGGTGTAATGTTTTAAGTGTTAGGCTATGATTCTGGTGACCAGGATTCAAATCCTTGCTAAAGCATGGAAACTCACTCATTGACCTTGGACAAGTCACACTTTCTTGGCTTCAGAGGAAGGCAAGGGCAAATCACCTCTTAATAAATTCTGCCAAGGGATGCCAACAACATAATTCAAGACCAGGAAGCAATCAAAAGATGTTGGATGCAATACACAGAAGAATTATACAAAAGAGATGGCAAAATGAAGGACACATGGAACAAAGAGCCAAATGAAGATTCTTAAAATTAGGTGGAAAATGCAATAAGGGAAATAAGCAAAAAACAAATCACCAGGAACTGACAATATTCCAATTCAACTTCTACAATTCATATTGACAGAGTCAACTCTAGTGCTAACCAACATATGTCAACAGATATGGAAAACTAAACGATGGCTAACAGATTGGAAGTGATCAATATACATCCCTATGCACAAAAAGGGAGAAACAAGAGACTGCAGCAACTATAGGAACATAGCGCTGATCTCCCATGGAAGTAAAATTATGCTCAAAATTCTGCAACATAGACTTCAACCACACATGGGAAGAGAGATCCCAGAGGTCCAAGCAGGCTTCAAGAAAGGAAGAGGCACCAGGAACTACATTGCAAACATATGATGGCTAATGGAGTGCACTTGGGAATTCCATAAGAAAATAAGCATGTGCTTTATAGACTATAGCAAAGCCTTTGACTGCATAGATTATGAAAGTCTAAAAGACGTGGGAGTGTCAACACATCTGATAGTCCTGATGAGAAATCTGTATTCAGGACAAGAGGCTACTGTCAGTACAGAACAGGGAGAAACAGAATGGTTCCCAATTGACAAAGGGTTCAGACAACGCTGTATCCTCCCACTCTATCTGTTCAACTTGTATGCAGAACATATTATAAGAAAAACAGTCTTGGACATGGAAGAATGAGGGGTGAAAATAGGAGGAAGGAATATCAACAATCTAAGATCACACCATAGTCCTAGAAGAAAACCTCACAGACCTGGAACACCTACTAAGGAAGATCAAAGAAGAAAGTGCTAAGGCAGGCTTAATGCTGAACATGAAGAAAACAAAAATAATGACCACTGAGGACCTTCACAAGTTCAACCTAGACAATGAAGAAATAGAAATAGTAAAAGAATTCCCATACCTGGGCTCAAACATTGATAGAAATGAGGACTGGAAATCAGGAAATCAGAAGATTAAGAATGGGGAGGGTGGCTATGAAAGAACTAGAACAGATTCTAAAATGCAAAGATATACAAATGACTACAAAAGTTAGAATCATACAAGCCATCGTACTCCTTATATGGATGTGAGAGTGGGACAGTTAAGAAAGATGATAAGGAGAAAATCAACTCCTTTGAGATGTGGTGCTGGAGAAGAGTGCTGAGGATCCCATGGACAGCTAAAAGGACAAACAAATGGGTCCTAGAGCAGATCAAGATGGAAACCGCCCTGGAAGCCATGATGACCAAACTGAGGCTGTCGTAGTTTGGACACATCATGAGAAGAGAAGAGTCATTGGAAAAGACAAAAATGCTGGGAAAGTTGGAGGGAAGTAGGAAGAGAGGAAGGCCACATGCCAGATGGATGGACTCTATCAAATAGGTCATGGGTATGGGGTTGCAGGAATTAAACAGAGCAGTGGAAGACAGAGGGTCTTCGTGATGTACCATCCATAGGGTCACCATGGGTCAAGATTGACTTGAGGGCAGTTAACAACAAAATGACATAAGTCATGTTAGCGTGGTTATGCAGCACGTGATGTTCCACGTCAATGTGTGACACCAGAGTCACCACCTTCTGGGATGCAGGCAGTCAGTTTGAGTGCTGGAGAAACACCTCTCCCCTTCCAGACAGAGTACAGAGACACTTCAGACAGGCATCTTTCAGATGAGGCTTTTAGGGGGGTTGCAGACTGCCAGAAATAGTGCAAATTGAGTCCACTTTTAGGGTTAGGGTTAGTGAATCATGGGAATTTTTTTTTTCTGAGACATTGAGCCTTCTCTGTCAAAGAGCTCTGGTGCCACAATAAAATACAGTTCCCATGATTCCCTAGCACTAACCCTAACCCTAAAAGTGGACTCAATTTGCACTATTTCTGGCAGTCTGCAACCCCCCTCAATCTTGGTTCCTCTATGTACAAAGCTATTATATAACTGTACATCAACACACAATCCACCAACTCACAACTGTCTCCACAACACTGACCACAACAACCACCCACTGTGTCCTGAGGCAACTCCCTTATATAGCCAGGGCTCCATGTGGCGTTCTGGCCCTGCCTCTTCCTCCTGACACTTGTCACTCAACCAGAGTGACTTGAAAGTTTTGTAGCCTTTCTGCAGTGATGTATGCACCAGGTGACCATCACCTGATGTCACTTCCCCTGACTCAGCACCTGGTGGAAAGTGCTTTGTTATTATGGCTGCCTGTGACCCTTTGTTGCCTGGTCACTTATATGTCATCTCACATTGCACATTTTTCCCTTAGGACTCCATCCCAACAAGTCAAAAGTGTCTTGAAGGTACACAACTTCTCCATTCTCCCTGTAAAAATTACAAGGCTAGTAGACAATTTTTAAAAATCCAGAAGCTCATAAAGAAAGTTCAATTTTCCAGTTTAAAAAATAAAATAAGTAATTTAAACTAGAATGTCTGGGGCTCTCTTTTGCTTATTATTTGCCTTGATGTATATATTTCTAACTAGTTATGGGTGGGTAGGTCCTCATTAATGTGTGGGTTGTTGTTGTTTTGTTAAGCACCAGGGAATAGACTAACAATTCTGATGTAGAATCTCCATTATCTTGAGCATAAAAATATGTTTCTGAGAACCCTCTGCAGAATGCAATCATTTCTTATTACTGCCTTCACTTGCCAATTGCACTAAGTGTCATTAAGTACCTTGTATTTGTATTCCTGAATCCCCTTCCTGCTTGCTGGCAGCTCACAGACTGATAGGAGAATAACTTTAAATAGATTTCCTATGAAACACGCACCTGTTCATTAAAAATAACCTGGAGAGATCTTCAAGTAGCAGATGCTGCTGATAATAATTTGAGCTGTTTGACAGGCAACATGGATGTTAATGACCTTTATTGGCAGTGTATTTGAATACATTATAAGTCAGTGCATATCTAAAATGCTTTTCTTCCATCTTTAGTTCTCCCTGCCTTCATTCATATGTAAAATGATAAATAGGTATTGGAAAAAAGGAGTGTGTTTTAAAAGCTCATTGGACGAAATAGGGATTGTTGTTTTATGTTCTTCTCAATTCATTGACCATGAGGATTGAAAAATTAAAAACAATAGTCTAACTGTAGCCTGTAGCCACAGGACAGTTCAAGCATGCTTAATTGTCTTACTTTGAGAGAGCTGGAGACTTACAGAGAATTTTAGTGAGATATCTCAGAAATATATGGAAAGGGAGGCTTGAGGAAGGAAAACATCAGATGAGACATTTGGTGATGGTGGAGATGGTTCTTTAGGCATTCTTTTTCTGTTAAATCTCTTCAGAGACCTAGAATATTCCAAAATAGCAGGGGCTTTGTACTTTACTATTTTCAGAGTCTGTTTTCCCCCCAAGCTGATGCATTCATAAATTATACAGAGGTGTTGTGTGTACATATTAAAAGAAAATGAAAAATCTTGTGGGTCAACCTCTGAACTTCTCAGTGCTTGGCAAATTAGGAATTATCCAAGATTATAAACAGATCAGCTAACAGTACAGACTATGTGAGCCATGCAAAGCAATAAATCAATCAGTGGATTCCTAACAAATGGTATATTACAGGAGCTTGTGGCTGACTTGACTGAGAAAACAAGTTGGTATCAGGGGCTTGAGCCTCTAATCTATTTTATTATCCATCTTACTTATTTATCTGAGCCCAAGTGTGATTTTTCTTTTGTTTTATTTTCTAAAAACATGTGACAGGATAAATGAATTATTGGTTTAATCCATAACAAAGGATTGCACAATTCAGTTGAAAAAGAAAGTGAGAGCTGGAGAGGAAAGCTACTTAGGGCCTTGGCAGATGACTAATTGAGTCATCTTCGAGGCAAGGAAGAGGAGGGGCAGCTGCACGCGCGGTGCCCCTTCCTCTTCCTGAGGTCGTCCTCGGAGCCGCCGGCCCTCCGCACGGCCGGCGCTCTGGGGGCAACCTCCCGCCGCAGCGTCCGCACATGCTGTGGTGGAAAAGGCAGGGAAAGTGCACCCTACGCTTTTAGGGCGCACTTTCCCTGTCTTGTGGAAGGAGTGCTGATTTAGCGCTCCTTCCAGGGATGCTGCAGGAGCGCCGCGGTGTGGAGGCTGCACTCCCATGGCGCTCCGTCTGGCAGCGTCTCCAGTGCCTCCGTCTGCTTCCCCCCTTTGTCATCTTGTAGAAGTTTCATTTTAATCCTAGGTCTTTTACCAGACCATACCAGACTGTTGAAATATCTTTTTGCCATTCTTTTAATGGAATATCATTTATCAATATTGGTAGATTTTGGAAAAGAAACAGCATTTTTGGTAAGACATTCATTTTAATCCCCGATATTCTTCCTAAAAGATATTTGAAGATTTTCCATTGGTTTAAATCCTTTTTGATTTCCTGCTATGTCTTTTTGTAATTATTTTTGAATAAGTTCATGTTCTTTGTAGTGTTCTTTCATTTCTAAAACCAGATATCTTTGTCACTTCATCTATTTCTTCTTTTGACATATTTAATCCATCAGGGCCTGATGCTTTTCCTGATTTCAGTTTTTTTGATGGCTTCCATTACTTCATTTGCATTATTTCCTTATTCTGTTTGTTGTTCATTAATTTTCCAAAAAAATGTTTATCCAAGTAATCTTTAAGTTTTTCTAATTGTATATGTCTCTCTTTATATAAATCTTTATAATACCTCATAAAACATTTTTATTTGATTTTGTTATGTCAATATCTTTTCACCTGATTTTATACAAGATATCATTTTTCTCTGTTTCTCTTTCCTTAATTTCATGGCTAACCATCTCCTGGCTTATTCACAAATTCAGAATGGTTCTGTTTCAGGTATCTCAGTTTCCTTTCTAGATCTTCTACTAACAGCAATGATATCTGTTTCTGGATAACTTTAATCTCTTTCTGTATAATTTTTGTGGGTTTACTAATTTCTAATTCTTGTTCTTTAATCTTTAACTGTTTTTGTAGATCCATCAATTTTCTGTTTCTTTTCTTTTTTCTTTCACAGGCTTGTTGAAGAAAAAAGTCCTCTCATTACTGTCTTACTGGCATCCCAGACAACTTCATTTTTAACCTCACCATCCTTCTAAGCTTTCTTCTAAGGATAATTTTAATGTTTGTTTTGCCTTAAGTTGAATTGTTTCATCATTTAGTAAAGAGTCATCTATCACCAATTGATTTTTTTCTCTTATTCTTCAAAACCATCATTATTGGGAGGTAATTTTTTTATTTTCATTCTACATGCCAATTTAACATTGATTGCTATTTTCCACATCTTTTTATACCATTCCTCTAACTGTACATTTATTTGTGTTTTCCAACAACTTGCTATAATTGATCTCATTGCTGTAAGCATATTTGTTATCAAGTATTTTTCTTCTTTTTTCCACTTCTCTGAATTATATAGTGATGACAATACTATAGGGATGCAGTGTCTCAAGTGGTTAAGATGCTGATTCTGTTGTTTGCAAGATCAGTAGGTTGGCTGTTCAAGGCCCAGGTACTGCATGATGGAATGAGCTCCTGTCACTATTCCTAGGTTCTGCCAACCTAGCAGTTCAAAAGCATGCTCAATGCAAGTAGATAAATAGGTACCACTTCTCAGTGGGAAGGTAAATAGCATTCTGTGCAATCACTACTTTGTGATCATGTGACCAGCATGATTGCACAGAATTCTCATACACTACCTGCCCATCTTTGAGATGGTTTCTGTTGGTCTTCCAAGTGACCTTGGTATGACCTGCCTGTCATCACCCAGGTGGCACTTGAGGTCAACTGCAGGGTACATCTGGGGTCATGTGGAATATCACACACACACACCAAAATTCAGAAAAATGCACTTAGGCTAACAATGGCAAGACTAATAAGATGTATTCTAAGATGGAATTTGATGTACAGCAAAGCTGATTTTTTTTTAAAAAAAAATATCCACAGTGGATCATGCTTTCTATAATTCAGAAAATGTGCTTCAAGCTGACTGTTGGAATTCCTACAAGTACATGTACATTATAGTCTAGGACTGGCTGTGTCTATTTTGTTATGTGTTTAATATGTTTGAATATCATAGAGCCCAGAGACAAAAGAGATACATGTGACGTTCACTGACACATGCACATAGTGTGATTCCCTCCCTAAAAGTGTTCATGTTGTTTATTAACGGGTGTTCAGCTGCAGCTTTTTCAAGAGTGTGTAAAGGTATCTTTTCACTAGAATATATTGTTTATTTAGATGAAAGTAGGTGCTCTTTTTTCTTTCCCCCAATTGTTGTCAGTCTTCTCTTCCCCCAATTGTTGTCAGTTCTGCCTTATGCATGAATATGCTTAGATCTGAGAAGAGAGAATCCCACTGTCCTTATGTATCAGCTATTTCTACTTGTGTACTGTGCTTGATATTTCACCTGTTTTTTTGAAGTCAAAGACAATTATAATGATTCTGCCATTCTGCACAGTTTGACTCTTCCTTCTGCAACCTTTCTCAGCAGAGAATGATCTCCTTTTGTACTACATTCAGATGCAGAGAAAAATAGGGGGAAAGATTTCTTGGAAGTGTAGGTTCTAATTTTTTCACTCTAGAAAGAAAAAGGAAAAATCAAAAGCACTATCAAATTTTCTAGGGATATAACTAAGAAGTGATAGTTTACATTTTATATCAGAGGTAGGCAACCTTTCCCCTTTAGGGGCCGAGGGATTTCAGCTCCCAGAATCCCAGGAGCTATTGGCCAACATGGGACTATTGGCCAACATGGCTGAGGCTTCTGGGAGCTGAAGTCCCTCGGCCCTTAAAGGGGAAAGGTTGCTCTCCTCAAAAGAAGCAAAATAGGGCTTATTCATCCTGTCTGACAACATTTCCATTAGTAAACTGTCCCATAGCCTGTGCCACCAGTTGTCCATTGTTAAACTGCCTGTCTTCCAGTTCTTGGCTATTTCAATTCTTGTGATGGCCAGGAGAAAACAAATCAATGATTTATGTTTCAAGTCTTTGTTCTCTCCCAGAAATACAGAGAGTAATAAAAGACCCAGGCAGGGAGCTATCTTTTGAAGAGTGGTCTCAGAAATAATACATAATACATTTGACCAAACCTGTGTAACTTTATCACAATGTAACCACATATGGACATATGTTCCGTTGCAATTACAGCCTCTTTGTAGTTGATTGCTTAGAAAATCTAGCCAGTTGCACATGGGTGAAGTACCATTTATAAAGTAATTTTAAGGAACACTCTCTAAGCAGGGTAGATCTTGATTTAAATGGGGGGAGACTCCAAATCTTATTCCAAGCAGTCTCTGAAACTGATATTTCCAAATCTAATTCCCATCTCATTTTATATGCCAGCCCATTACCATGTTTCCTCTATAAGCCAATTGTAGAGTTTCCCTGCAATACCTTTATGAGGTAGGTGGAAGCCTTACAATAACTTTCAAACATTGTAGGGGAGTGCAAAGTCTCCCCTTCCCTAACCAAGTTTGCTAAAAGGGAGATAATTTGCTGTAGTTTAAGCCATGTGGGCTGAATGGGTGCTAAGGTCTCAAGTAGCTCATTTGCTGATTTCGGCTTACCCTTGGAAAAAAAATCTTGCAATGTATTTTATTATTTTATTATTTATTTATTTTTCCACACTCCAAACTGAGAAATGTTGTTAGTATTTTTAAATGTAGGATGTAAAAGCAAAGGCCTAATTGGAGATGGACTGGGGGCTATCAAATAATCCCATTTTCTCCATATTAAATAAAAGAAGAAGAGTGGAGAAAAGGGTTTATGATTTTATTAATGAAATGAAGCTTTTATTGCTAACTGATTTTGTCAGACAACAAGAAAATAATAAATCTAATTCTGGTGAGAAATCATTTCCAATTTCCAATTGAGTCCATTTATTAGAACCATCCTGTCTTATCAGTTGAAAAAGCTGACTTAACTGGAAGACAGAAAAATAAAATCCAACATGAGGTATAGCCAAGCCTCCTTTCTTAGAATGAATAAATCTAAACTATTTGGGAATTGAGAATTCTGATTATTAAACATATTAATGGATACTTGCCAGAATTTAAAGTAAGTGGGAGGGGGTGTTCATGATAGTGTCTGAAAGAGAAAAAGGAGTTTAGGGAGTAAGAAAGTCTTGATAAAGAGAATACACCCTAGAAGGGATAGCTCCAGGCTTTTCCATATTTCCAGTTTCTTTTTCATCCATGTATCGATGGGCCCATAATTATTAGGGATCAGTTGGGAGAGATCACTTGTAATAACTATAGTTATTGCCTGAAGGCTGTACTTAAAAACCAGAGAGTCTTTGCTATTTTTCTTGGGAGTGAACACAGGTATTAAGACATAGCATAGTAGATTTCTGGAAATTAATCTGTATTCCAGTAAATCTATCAAAAGCTTCTAAATTCTTATTAGGGGTGAAAGTGAAGAATCTGGATCTGACAGGAAAACCAAAATATTGTCGGCATAAATACCAATTTTTTGCTCAGCTTTGTTAATCCTAATGCCCTTTATCACAAAGTTATTTCTAATACAGCAGGCTAATGGCTCAATCACAATAGCAAAAAGGGAAGAGAGGGAATCCCTGTTTTGTGCCTCTCTGTAAATTAATAGGGAATCTCTCCTGTTAATATGTATCATTGCCTGAGAATTTGTGTAAAGATTCCTAAACAGTGAGATAAATTTATCTCCAAAATTCATGCTGTCAATAAGACTAAAAAGATATTCCCACTCCAACCTGTCAAAGGCCTTTAAGGCATCCAAAGATAGTAAAATAACCAAGGTTAGAGTAGTGGACTATATTCAGCACTCTTCTAATGACATCTGTTAATTTTCATTGAGGCATGAAAGCTACTTGATCAGAGTTAATATACTCTGTGATAAATGAATTGATTCTATTAACTAATATTGAAGTCAATATTTTGGAGTCCTGATTGATAAGTGCAGTAGGATGGAAATCCTTTACTGTGGGACTGACAGATGATGTTTTAGGTAGGGGAAAACTCCTAGAGTTTTCCAGCTGTTAGGAGGTGAGGAGCCCTGCAATGCCTCATTATATAGCTTTAACATTCAGGGGTAGGCAACCTTTCCCCTTTAAGAGTTGAGGGACTTCAGCTCCCAGAATCCCAGGAGCTATTGGCCAACATGGGACTATTGGCCAACATGGCTGAGGCTTCTAGGAGCTGAAGTCCCTCGGCCCTTAAAGGGGAAGGTTGCCTACCCCTGAGATCAGGGGTGTCAGGTCATCTTGTAGATTTATAAAAATCACTTGTAAACCCATCTGGGACTGGAGGCTTGTCAGTCTTCAGGTTCCTTCAGTTCCAGTCCCAGATGGGTTTACAAGTGATTTTTATAAATCTACAAGATGACCTAATAATCCCAGATTCTTATTATTATTCTCATAATAATATACCTTCATAAACATCAATGAAGTTTGTATTTTATGTAGATCTAGCTCTTCCAGTTCCACCTTTTTTTGTTCAGTGCAAACAGGATATTTGAATCTTGGGAGGCTTTATGGGAGCGAGCGAGTTTTGCAATATCCATCAAAAGTTTTAATTGTTAAGCCACCATGTCCCATACACCCTACTTTTCCTTCCCTCAGTAGCTGAGAGCAGATATATCTTCATGGTCTGAATAGCCTTACTCATTTGTCCCCTCTCCACTGGTAAATAGCAGCAGCAGAGAGACTTGACAGCAGCTGGAAGGGCTGAGATGGAGTGCAAGGTCAAGAAAATAATCCCCTATGCCCCACTGAAAAAGATCCATGCACACACCTAAGGCACACTTACATGCAGAAATGTCACTAACAGGATGCCAGCTATAAGCTGTAGCAATGAGGGCTAAAAGTCTACTTCATTTCAGTTGTATACAGCCTTTCTTCCAAGTGGGACCCAAAACATCTCACTTTACTATGGTGAATACCTGAATGACATATTTGATTCCTGTTCTGTTGAGGCTTGAGAGAGATAATTGTTATCTAGTAGTGGTGGCTTGTACTTCCATGTCAAAGGGGTGGTGAATCCATTCTGGGTTTAAAGGCACCATCCATAATGCTGACCTGCATCTGTCCTTGAATGTGAGTGAGGTGTTCACAGTGCATAGGGAGGGGCATGATACCTGTTGTAACACATTGAGCTACAAAAATTCTCTGGCTACATGAAAATGGCAATTTGCAGGAGGGGTGGGTCTGCACTGCTGAAAAGGTAGATTTTGGGAAGTAGTCTTGAAAGATGTAGCTATGGAGACTAGCTATATCTCTATAGCTACATCTCCCAATACATGATCTTAGCATGACCTCTTTTGTCTTTTTGCTTCCTGCAGTTTGTAATAAATGACCCTCTGTATTCTCATGGCATGATCTTTGGGATAGAGAATTTTAGGTATTATCTTCTGTAAATACAAATAGACCAACATTATGCATATCTACCTTGTTGCTATAAACTATAGCTGGCAGCATTTCTCTGGGGTCTCAAGTCCAAGCTAAATATAATGTTGATTATCTGCTTTAACATTGTATATATCTTTATTTGAGAGCTATTATGGTATAGTGCAGGGGTAGGCAATCTTTCCCCTTTAAGGGCCGAGGGACTTCAGCTCCCAGAATCCCAGGAGCTATTGGCCAACATGGGACTATTGGCCAACATGGCTGAGGCTTCTGGGAGCTGAAGTCCCTTGGCCCTTAAAGGGGAAAGATTGCCTACCCCTGGTATAGTGGTTTGAACATTGAACTACCACTTTGGAGATCAATGTTGACTTCCTTGCAAGGCCATGGAAAACCACTGGGTAACCTTGGGTGAGTCACACACTCTGAACCCCAGAAAAAACCATGTTAGGTTTGTCTTAGGGTCATCCCAGGTTGGAAACAACTTGAAAGTACACAACAACAACAAATATTTTTTTTTATTTACCATAAATATGAGGTAATAGCAAACTCAAAATTCCTCTCAGGACTAAGGCCATAATATGCAGGAAGGATGTTTTGTTCAACCCTTTCCTACCTAACAAAGACCATTACCTCTTTAAAATCTACCAATTAATTAATGAGACAAATGTTTCCATTTTTTTTCTCTGAAGATGCCAGCCACAGATGCTGGCAAAAATTCATAAAGAAACTCTTCTAGAACATGGCCACACAGCCCGAAAAACCCACAAAAAACTTTCCATTTGATTGCTTAATGCTGCAAGGCTTAAAGTAAAATGTAACTTTTGCCAACTTTTGTAATTTCAGAGAATAAAAATGATTTCCCTTCCCTTCAAAAATATTCAAGGGGTTCCATTAAGTATAGCTCTAGAAGAAGAAGAAAAACTTGTTTACTAATCTTCCCCACATTCATTAATTTAAGTGTGCATCTTACAATATTAACAAACTCAAACCATAATTCAGTTGTTTAATGCAAGATTTTTTTTAAAAAAGCAACTTTATTGCTCTGGTGCACTACATGCAGATGACACTGTGACTTCACACAATCTCTATTTATCTTACACTGTATCAGATAATGCTGTTTATACTTCCACTTCTCAGGATTGAATTTGGCAGTGCAGCATATATTCTAATAGCTACATTTTTTCCTTACACCAAAGTGTGCATAAAGGACCTCATCCAGAATGAGACAGCAGTGTGTCTGCATGTGGTGGGGGAGGTTATCCGTTTGCCTTCCACTTGATTGATATCCCTATGAGAAATATTGGTTTGAGTGACTGCCCAAACACACAGAATAATTTTCAACAGTTGTTTAATACTGATGTGGTTAAAGGAGAAAAGGTAGCTCTCTATACTGGAAAAAGAGAAGACATTTTTCATCTGAACCACTTCTGGGAGCTCAGAGTATGATCCAATAGGTGGTTAGCAGAGAATAGAGTTGAACTGTTTCTCTCCTTTGGAATTCATTATAGACCCCATTCTGTCATTGGACATTATCACACAGGAAATTCAGAGAAAGTCAGGGGTTTAAAGAGCCATTATACCATTAAAATTGCATTATTGCAATAAAGATTTAAACAGGCAATAAACCGGAAATCCCATGAATGATTTGTTGCTGTTTATTGCCGGGATGATGGCTCTTTAATCCCGATGTGTATGAAAATCTTTATTGAGATTATTTTAACAGGATAATGGCTCTTTAAACCCCCAATTTCCCCCCTGATTTTCCCCATGTGATAAAATCCATTGCTGAAGTATGTAGTATAAACACATGAGGAGAAGAAATGTACTAGTCTTGCCCCTTCCCTTGACATTTCCATTGCTCTCCAACAACTGGAGAGTGTCCTTTTTCAAGGGTTTCAACTCACATGGAAAGGCTCAATGAAAACAGGGATTCGCCTCTTCAGACCTGTTATGTTCCATGTGATGGAACAGAGCAGAGCAAGGAGGCTTGCTCACTCCCTCTCCTCATGAGTTTATCCAACAAGTGCCAATAATGACTGGAGAGGACTAGAGAATTTTGAATTATAAAGAAAGAAAAGAGGGGAAATAACTAGCAAGAAGAAGGATTTTTTTAAGGCTTGATATTATTCTGGTGACTGTTTTCAATGCTGTAAAGTATCACTTCTATGATAGTAGTGTAAGTAAAGATGGAAGCTTCTGCACTGCATTTTATCTGTAAGAATTGATTCTAAATTGTTTTGGAGTGGATTTTCTCTCTTTTCTTTTTGTTGGAGGGATGAGTTGAAAGTTTGTTAGCAAGGGAGCACTTAGCTGATGTCTTGAGTGCTAGGTTCATATAGAAGTTTATTTAGTTGAACAAAAATAGACAAGAACCTAAAAGAAAACCCTTTTAAGGTCATACTGAATCTTAAAACTTTTTTTTTTGTTGCACCAATGTTTTGTTTGCTGAGAAATAAATAATGTAGTTTTCCCTGTAACATCTTTTTCTTGGCTCACATCTCTTTTTCTTCCCACTACTATTCCTGCTTTCCCTCCAATGTCTCAGTGTTGTTAAATACATGAAATAAAATTCCTTTCTTTGTAGGACATCAAAACATTGGAGCAGGGCAAATATATATGTCCTTAGAAATGCACATTCTGGGGTGGGGGGGGGACATATTTTTTTTAAAAAAAGAAAAATGTAATGAATATCTTTTCAGGCAGTATAACATAAAAATAAACATGGAAAAATCAGATATAATGCAATGAGATTTTGAAATATTGCAGTGGAGAATGTATCATACTCAGTTGTTTCTGTGCCTTATGTTGTTAAAAGACATTGTTTAAACTTTAGTCTCCCCTCCCCCACAATGGAACGACTATATAAAATTATTAGAACATAGTTTTTCTGTCTTTAAAGCACATCTTTGTTCCATGCTTACAAGGCACAGAACCTCATTTCTAAGTAGTACTTTAAGTTTGGACATATTTAAATATTCACCTCTGGCCATATACAGGGGGCCTCTCCTGCAATCCTGATGCCACCTTTGCTTTCCAATTGTGCTGGAATGTGTTTAGTGATGAAGGGCTGTTACTCAAAATGGTACAGACAGTTTAAAGGAAAAGGTAAAGGTTTCCCCTTTGACAAGGTTGTCTAGTTGTCTCTGACTGTAGGGGTGGTGCTCATCTCTGTTACTAAGCTGAAAAGTTGGCATTGTCAAAGGACGTTTTCACACAGGCGGCTCTAAAGCCGCCTGGAAGCCC
>CM034706.1:75811399-75833345 GCA_020142125.1 Phrynosoma platyrhinos | reverse complement strand
ATATTGAGAGCTTCACTTTTCTCCACTCAAGTAGATCCTTTTTAATTTTTTCCCATTTCATTTTATAATTGTTTTCAAAAAGGTCAACATTCCTCTTTGAGATCCATATTCCAAGATATTTGACTTTAGTTTTAATCTCGCAGTGTGTTATTTTTTCCAACTCCATTTCCTCTTTTTTAGTCACTACTTCTATAAGAATCATTTTGCTGTAGATGATATCTTGTAAAATTTGCTTATTCTTTTTTCTCCAGATTAAAATCCTTGAGAACAATATGTGGCTTTAGGCTCTCTGCACTAATTTGCTTTGATGTGAATTACTTGTTGTTAACAAATAAAATCAAATGCCCAAAGTTTTTTTTGTTTTGTTTAAGTTTTACATTTATCTTATTTAGAGGATAACTACGGTAGTTATTAACTTTGTTGTACTATGGGATTGTACAGATGGGCAGGAAAAGGTGATATGAAGCTGGCTTTTCTCTAAGCTGCAGCAACTGCACCACCTGCCCCAAGGATGCCCTAAATGGGAACAGAGCAACTGCACTGGGGGGCAGTCAATGCAGCTTTTCTGAGGCTGCATTGAAGTCCCACCAACCACACTGCTGGCCCTGAGAATGCCGTGAAGGGAGACAGAGCAACCACATGGGCTGGCAGCAGCTGCTTTAATATTTCATTCTCTCAGATGCATGCACACATGTGCACATCCCTGCACATTTGCATATAACACATCATAGGCTAGTGTACAGTCTGTCAGTCTGTGTACAAAGGTGACTGAAGCCCAGCATCCCTGAGCACCTGCATAGAACATGTCATAGGGTAGCATACAGTCTGTAATTTTGTCTGTACAAAAGTGACTGATGTTCAGCATCCCTGCACACCTGTGCAGGACCTGTCATACACCCACAGATCATGCAAGGATTTGTTGACCTCAGCTTCACTCAAGTAGTGGGTGCCATAGACAGGTGCCACTGTCTGATTGTGCCACCCTTGGGGTGGAGGAACGAGTTTGTCAACTGAAAAGACACCTACTCTGTCATCCTCCACAAAACATGTCCCACACAGATCAGGGGGAGGGGAGAGGTAAGGGAGGTTTGTGTGGACAAACTGGATACATGCAGCTGGTGGTCATGCAAGGGATATGGTCAACAAGACACACAGACAAACGTTACTCCAGGAGCCTCCCCGCCAAGCATGCTAGGAAGTGGTGTGCAGGTTTTATGCACACCTGCACACCTGTGCAGAAGAAGTCACAAAAGCCTCTTTCATGCAAACTACTGCACATGCTGACAGCAAGCATACATGCTACAGAATGCATTTATTGTCATAGTAGAGAACAGTTGCTAGGGTACATGCATGGGGTTACAATTATGGTTAGGTTTAGGGTTCTAATATTTAAGCGCAAAGGGGCATAGGGTGCTTTAAATTAAATTAAAGCATAGGACACACACCTCCAAGCTTGAAAGCACTTCTTTTTGCCCGTCTGTACAGCCCTTATGACATCTTTCTGTGTATTAAGCCAGAGTGAAGGCCAAATTCATTTAAATATCCATTATACAAATGGCAAATGTGTATTTTTTTTAAAAAAATGTAAATGGAGATGCAAGAATCTGATTGCAATCTGGTGATGAGGAAACAATCCTGAATTCTGTTATAATTTGACTTTGCTGGCTACCTGCACAGACTACAACAAAACCTTTGACTACATAGACCACCAACCAACCAACCAACCAATCAAACAAACAAAACTGCGGATAGATTTTAAACAAATGAGTGTACCATTACATTTGATTGTCCTGATGTGTAGCCTGTACTCAGGGCAGGAGGCTACCATTAATCCATAACATATAGAAACAGAATGGTTTCAGAAAAGGGGTCAGACAATTCTATATTATTGCTATGTTGGCAAGCCTATGGCATGTGGAGCCAATTTGGAGGGCACACAGAGAGATAGAAGGATGGGGACAAAAGGAGGAACAGGCCCATGCCTACTCCTCCTCTTCCCCCACCCTCCTATCACTCCAACTGCCTCTCCAGAGACAATTAAAGGCATGGGAGGGTGGGAAAGAGGAGAAACGAGTGTTTGCCTGCTCCTCTACTTCCCCCCTCCCTCCCGTGCCTTCAACTGCCTCTGTCCTGGGCCTTCAGTTGCTTCTCTGGAGATGGCTGAAAGCCCAGGAAGGCATAGAAGAGGAGGAACAGATGCACACTTGCTCCTCCACTTCCCCCCGCCCTTCCAAGCCTTCAATTACCTCTCTCTCCAGCCTTCAGCTGCCTCTCTAGAGACAGCTGAAGGCCCAGGACATTGGGGAGGAGGAGAAACAGGAGGATTTTGATGAACACAGCAGTGCTCTTAGCCTTTCTGGGCTTCTCCCCTGCAGCTCCCTTGCTATGTGATCTGGGCTCCTGTGCAGGTGTGGGGAGGCTTCCAGTGGTTGGGGCACAGCTAGACCAGTGCTCTGACCCTGCAGGGCCTCTGACCTGTATCCTTTCCCTTCTTTGTCCTGGGCAAGTGTAGGAGGGTTTGGGTTTTTTTAACATGGCTTTGGGTTTTTTTAGCACAGGCTTCTGCCTGTGGCTTCACCCCTTCTCCTTCCATAGTTGTTACTGGTCACTCATTGGCTCAAGCATGTCTTGGCCAGCATTCCCAGCCCCTCAGGCCTGAATTTTGTTCCCATACCCTTGCTGGCTTCTGGGCAAGCCCAGGGGATTTGATTGCCCAAGCACAGCTCAGTCAGCCTTCAGTGATGCTTGAAGCATCCACCCTGTGGCTTTTCCTCTTGACCTCCATGCCCTTAGTTGGTCCCTGGGCAGGTGTGGGTAGGTTTCTGGGGTGTCCAAGCATGGCTTCACTGGTGCTCTGAGTCTCTTGGGGTCTCTGCCCTGAAGCTCTCCCCTTTAGCTCCACAGTTAGTCCTTGAGGAGTGTGGAGGCTGTGTACCACATTAACCGAGATGTCCATTTTGGGCAGGCCCCTTGGCCTTATCTTCTCCTGCCTATTCATTTTGCACTTAGTTTGTTCATAAGCTTGCTGCCACCCATGTGACACTTTTGCTTTCTGTTTCAGATCCCCAGTAATGCAGTTTCAATTTTACAAACCTACTTAGCTGCTTTTTGTCTCATTTAGCTGGGCAATTTGACTATGTACCACTAGGCAGTGCTATTTGGCAACTTATTTCTTACCCTGCATTCATTCGCCTTCACATATCTATTCATCGTGTGTGTGTGTGTGTGTGTGTGTGTGTGTATTCTCTTGTGCTTTCTCCCTCTCTTTCACCATAGTGTTGTAGGCTATATTTCAGAGGAAGGTGGGGGTTACCCTCCTTTCTGATATGGTCAAACTTTGTTTCAGTATACATTCAGTTGTAACATCTTTGGATTTTGTAGTGCAGCCACTATGGCTCCCAAAAAAGGAAAGAGTAGTGGCAAAGGGAAGGAAAAAGCTCAAACCTAACAACCTGTAAAATGGCCCATGGTTGAGCTGTCCTCATCTGATTCAGATTCAGATATCATTCCATATGATGAGATCATAGGGTTCATAGCATCACTTGAGGGATCCAGTCCACCCACTGGTCAGCCTATTCATCTGTCCAAAAAATCTGCTAAGCACACTAAGGCTAAACAATTTGTTAATGAGGTTTTGTCTTGTCTTGATGCCCTAGAATGACAGCACACTTAGCAGGGAATGTCTTCAGCCACTATTTCAAGCTCTGCTCCAAAACTTTCAGCAGGTTCACAGGCTGAGTCTGAGCATTGTACTGGATCATCTGAAGCTCTTACATCAACAGGTGAGGTACATGAAATGCAGGCTGATTCCTTCTATGGCTACTCTTGGCAATGGGGTGTAGACAATTTTCATATAACCTCACCTAGTGTTTCTAGCCCTGTGGGTGCCCCAGGATACAACCTGCTACCCATTCTATCCTCACATGTATATGCCATGGGCAGGTGGCCATTTTGCTAACCCACCTTCCACTTATCACACACCTGATGCTAGTAGTTTTGACCCTTTCAGTAGTTCTGGCTATGCCTCTTTTTCTCCCTCAGCCATTCCATATGTGAACATTCCCATTAGGGCAGGGGTAGGCAACCTTTCCCCTTTAAGGGCCGAGGGACTTCAGCTCCCAGAAGCCTCAGCCATGTTGGCCAATAGCTCCTGGGATTCTGGGAGCTGAAGTCCCTCGGCCCTTAAAGGGGAAAGGTTGCCTACCCCTGCATTAGGGGAATCACCTGTTACAATCAACCATCAACAAAATCCTTCATGGGGAATATGTATACATCTTCACACTTCTCTACAGAGAGCTTGAACAGAAAGAAAAAGATTAGCTTGATGAAAAAGATCAGAAAAAGATCAAAAAGGTAAGGTTGAATGCAATTGGACAAATTGGCTGTTTGGTTTTTGCATATATGCGGAGATCATTCCAAGGCTTGACCCATACAGGCTCCATCACCGATACAATATCTAGACATTATTCATAGAACATATGTCAACTATTTGTGCCAGCTTGGCTGCTCTATGATGAGGCCTTTTGCATGTGAGTGGCCCTTTACCCTGCAATTAGATGGGCCTTGTTGCATTCACAATTGTGGATGCAGCTTATGACCCCCATGTTATTGTAAGTGAGTTGACCAGAGCAGATTGTGGAAACCTTCACTGCTGAAGCCTTCCTCTGCTACGAGTTTATCTTCATGGCATTTGTCTCTGGTGCTGATCTTACCACCAAGGAATGCAGCCTTCCTATTAATCAGATCGGAGGCAGAAGATAACTCTAAAGAGACACATTTTATTTTCCAGTTGCAGTAAATACAAAATAACTATTTACAAGTCGATCAGAACATCAGCAAGTAGAAACAAAAGAATCATCAGAGCTAACCTGCTAACCAGCAGAAGAAAAAGACAGCTCCACCCCCAAGCTGAGGGCTTAATTCATTTGTGGATACTTGCTAAACATCTTCAAAGTCATGTGGACAATGGTTCTCACAAAACATGATGACCTAATATGTTTACACTTGCCATCCATGTTCCCAGAAACATACTGTCCTTGACTATCTTCTCTTGTGATTGTTTTTCATATTCCACCTGCAGGCAAACTTTCCCATGTTGTCATTTTACACTCAGACTACAGTTCCCACATCTGTACATTTCCACACACAAGTTACGTTTTCCAACATCTCACTCACCTGATGCAGGGCGAATGCTCACACAGTGGGATCTTGGTGCAGAAGGCAGCTAATGTTGGCAGTTCCTGTACCCAAGGTTCTTCTGGCCAGCAGCAGAATCAGCTGTGTTGGGAATTTAGTTTCCAAGAACTATGCAATTGCAAGTCTTGCAGGTACAACTATGTGTGCTTGGTGTGTAAAGGTCCCCACTACTTTTGGAATTGCACCAAAGGTCAATGCCAACCTGGTCCCAATAGAGATCAGCACCTATCTAAAAAAAAGGAGGGGATGCTCCCCTCCCCCTCAGAAAGGGTCCCAATCCCATTAAATTTGGTGTTTTGGCCAGCCTATTGAAGGGTTATCCTGACAGGAAAGCAGCTCATTACTTATTTGATGGTTTCTGATTAGGTTTTTATATTCCCTTTGAGGGTATCCACCACCTTTTTAGGTCTGGCAATTTAAAGTCTGTACATGGTATGGAACAGATAGCTAGAGAAAAATTTCTAAAGTAAAGGAGGGTTGGGTTCTTGGTCCTTTTGATTTTCTGGGACACTTTCAAATTTGAGAGTGTCTCCACTCAGTGTTGTACCTAAAAAGGCCACAGGTGAGTTTCAGCTCATTCAACATCTGTACTACCCTAAGGGCCATTCTGTGAATGACGCTATTCCCCCTGAGCTCTGTTCTGTTTGTTATACTTCCTTTGATCATCCCATAAGCAAATTCACAGATATGGCCTTGTCACTGAGTTAGCCACATGTGATATTAAGTTGGCCTTTGATTAATTGCCTGCCATCCTTTAGATTTTGAATTATTGGGTTTTCAATTTGATGGTAAATTTTATATGGACAGGGCATTGCCTATGGACTCCTTGATTTCATGCACAGCCTTTGAAACCTGCAGCACCTTTTTGGAATGGGCTATAAAGGACATAACAGACCATAATGGTGTCATGCATTATTTGGATGATTTTTTTTATTTGTTTAAAGTTCTGGTTCAGGTCAATGTGTATTTTTACTTCTTGAATTTCAGGCATTCACTTCTTAACTTGGCGTTCCATTTGTTCTGGATAAAAGTGAATGGCCTGCCAGTCAGCTTGCCTTTTTGGGCATTACTATAGATACAATTAACCAATCATGCAGGTTCCCACATGACAAACTGGTTGATTTATGGCACTGCTTTGCAACTCACTCTTTTAGGATAGGAGCTGCCTCGACAGCCAGTGGGCTTTGATGCAGGAGCAATCAAACAGTTTGGGCAATGGAGGCCCTCTACCTATCGTAGATATGTTCATCAGTTGACTCACTAAATTTTTTTGTCTTACAGATTTCAGGTTGTGGTCTGCAAGGCATTGTGTGATGGTTTATGGGTGGTGCAGCAAGCCCTCTTGGGCCACTTCAGAGCTCACCTTGGATTGGGGGAAGGTACTGTATTTGAATGGCATGGAAGAAGAGGTATCCTTAGGCACAGTTTGCTGCCCTTGTTATTTGAGGAGCACTGTGGGCCTCTTCCACATGTACTGATCATCCATTTGAGTGACAACGATTTGGGCTTGCTGAAGGGTAAAGCTTTAATCCTTCAATCGATTCATGACATGCAACTCATCAAGGCCCATTGGCCTTTAGTTTATATCCTTTGGTCTGCCATGCTCCCCCACCAGGTTTGGAGAGGAGATAGGGCCTGCTGTATGTCTAACAGAGAGATTTGTAATGCCTTATTCAAGGGCTGGGTCACTACTTACCACACCCCAAAATTGTGTTTTGTAGGCTGGAGCTCTACAGGGTGTTCATTTATCTGATTTGGGAAATAATTTTTTCTTGGGAGATCTTCAACAAGGTCTTAGGGAAGTTTTGTCTGGCCTAGTGGGGGATAGGGGCTAAGTGGACACTTGCCCCTTATCTGTGGCAGATAGTGGAGGAGACACTAATTATGGTGAGTACCTTGGTCACCCTTTTGGTGATAGGGAGGTCTCTAGAACTGTCTCTTTAGATCTTGGGACTAGAGAGGCAGAGAATATCAGGATCAGAGGACCCAGTTCCCAATAACCAAGACAGCATCATAGTGTAGTGGAAACTAGAGATTTATTCTGGATATTGAGACAGAAAGTTCCCAATTCTGGCTCATTGTTAGAACAGAAGAAGATTCCCCTTGAACCATCAAAAATACATTCCTATCCTCCAGTCCCCTTTTCCAACCTCAATCTCCTCCTTCATGTTTCTTGCTTTCCTCTTCTGTGTTATCTTTAAATCTCCCTTCCAGAATAAAATCATCCCTGTTTCACAGCTCTGATCTATAGTAGGAAGATCTGTTGCAGGCCATCTCTGACTCCCACTTGTTTTACAGGCTCGGTTTTAGCATAACTGATATCCCCTTCTCAATAGTTCACATACTATACAGTGTTATTTCACCATATCACCATGTCCTCATATATTCATTTCTTAATATCATCATATCATGACAGAATCATACATATAGATTCTGACAGAGAAAGGGGCTTCCCTTTAGGCTGGCCTGAAAGATAAACCCTCCATTTAAGACTTGGGGCTTGGGAGAGGGACCTTCTGGTTGGCCTTCCTGATGCAGGCTGGCTAGAGAGTAACCCACCATTTGGGTTCTCCCTGGGGCTCAGCTGTTATCACGTTGGGGAAGCTGCAGATGAGGTCTTGAGTAGGGACCACCTGCTGCACCTGCTCCCACACTAGGTTACTCCTCCTTAGTTGAAGTTCTCATAAGAAAACACTGGGTTACTTCCCCTTAGTTGCAGTTCTCATAAGAAAACAAATAAGTTAATAAATAGATATCTTAATAAAGTGGCCCTTATTTCAAACCCATTATTTGTGTCTGGTCTCTTTATTCACAGGTTGGTCAGCAAATGCATAAATAAATCTAGACATTATTTTGAGAAAAGCACTAAAATATGCATACATTTTCATATGACCATATGAAATGTGTATACATTTCCATATGAGGGTAGCCTCAAATCTTGCAATCTGGTAAAGGATTATACTTATGAGAGCTCCCCCCCCATAAGAATTCTGCCACCAATGAAATTTTCCTTCAGTTCCCAAATTTTGCCTTGCAGAAAATGAGCCATTGAAAATTATTAACATCTAGAATTCTTAAATGGGTTATGCTAGAAATCTGGGAACAAGTTTCAGAAATATTATTTGGGGGGGCAGCAATTTTTCCCCCCTCTCTACCAATAGCTCCTGAATAATAATAATAATAAAAGGAAATGCAAGTGTGAAATGGATTGTAATTGAAACAGAGACATTTTCCGTTCCAGTTCAAAATTGCCAGTGAGCCTTCTAGAGAGTTGTGAAATATGGCAAGAAAAACTTTCAGGGACAGTGGGAGAAGGATGAGTTCCTTTCATTTTCACCTTATCCCATCTATGAAAACCCAACCTTCCTTTAAAGTCTTTAATTCAAGGCTTTGGTGGTTCACCGGAACCCTGAACAGGGAAATTTCTCTAGATTGGAAATTTTAATGCATTCATTTTTGAATAGCGTTATAAGCCTTTATTTATTCCGTTATCACATTTCAGAAATTTTCACTGCAGAATGAAATCATTTTTTACTTTTTGAGGGTTTGTTTTTGCACTTTGGGACTTAACAGTGCAATAAAATATGCAAAAAGCCTTACTAAGAGCAAAGGAGCACTACGCTTTGTGCATAAAATAGTATTTTCTGCAAATAATGTTTTATTTATTTATTTGTTTATTTATTTATTTATATTGAAAAGTATCTTATATTATAGCATAGTAAACATTCCATATTTCTGCTATGTATCTAAATTAAATATCTGTATCTAGATTACATAATAGTATCTATCTATATTGTTCTAGAAGTGTTGTTCCTTACAATAAAGTTATATAAACTAGCAAGGGAGAAACTATAACAAATTTAATTGACTTCCATTAGTTTCCTGACAGGCTTGTACACTCTTAATTTGGCTTCTGTGTATCCTATTTCTTATATTATCCTTTGTTGTATCTCCAATATGATCTATTTATTCCTCTCTATTAGAGTTATTATGGGTATTTCAAGAAATTGTGCATTTACCACTTCTTATGACCTCTTTGTCTTGCAATATCTGAGTAATAATTCCCAATCATCTCTGGTTTCATTGATTGATTTTTCATCTATCCATTTTGTTAACCTATCCATCTCTATATTATCCAAAGATTTTATAAGCTATTTGTCTGTAGTAGGCATTTCTTTCTGTTTACATTTTTATGCTAGGCATGTTCTTGCTGAAGTTATCATGTATAATATGGTGTTTTAGTGTTTCTTTGCCTCATGGTCAGTGATTTTATTAACCATGTTTAACAGTATATCTCTGGGAGAATTTCATAATTAATATTCAAGATGTTATGGATTGTATAATGAATACTCTTCCAGAAATTTTGGATCTTGGGGCATTTCCACCACATATGATACCAGCTTCCAATCTCATCTTCATGCTTCCAACATTTATTGTTGTTATTTTTATATATTTTGGCTAATTTGGTGGGTGTTAGGTGCCAGTGAAAGGCCATTTCAGATAGTTTTCTCTAACAGATTGGCATTTATATATTTCAGCAGGCCTTTCCAGGATAGATAATCCCGGCCTCAGGCACCCTTGTTAGGTGGCTCCCCAATAGTCCTTCCCTTAGAATTAATACAAAGCTGCCCCAATTTCATCATCACTGTTATAAATTGTGGTTTGCATTTGTTGTTGTTTTATCTGTTGGTTTTAAACTGTATCTGGTTTAACACTTTTTTAAGGGGGGGAGGGGATGGGGTTTGATGTATTCTAATTTTAATATTTGTTAGCCACCTCGATTGATCTCAGAGGGTTGGGATAAAAATATTATTATTGTTATTGTTATTATTAATAAAATATATTATTATTATTATTATTATTATTATTATTATTATTATTATATTTAAAAATGTAAATGTTTTTCTTCTAGCATAATATGAGCTGTCTAAAGGCCTAAGCAGACTGCCAGAAATAGTGCACATTAAATTGAGGCACTGCCCTGGCTCAGTGCTAAAGAATCATGAGAATTGTATTTTTTTCTGATACATTGAGCCTTCTTTGTCAGAGAGCTCTGATGCCACAATAAATTACAGTTCCCATGATTCCCTAGCACAGAGCCAGGGCAGTGCCTCAATTTAATGTGTACTATTTCTGGCAGTCTGATTAGGCCCTAAGTCTATTGGCTTGCCAATATCATTATACAAGTCTGCATAGTATTGGGTAAATTTATTTTTAATTTTTTCTTCAGTTATTATTTGTATTTTTTCAATTATTTTTCCCCTCTCTATCTTTGCAGACTTTGTTATCTAGCCATTTACCAGGTTTGCTTGCAAACTCAAAATGTTTTAGTTGTGCTTCTTTCATTTTCTTCTCTATCTGTATTTTTAATTCCCTTTGTACTTCTTTTTGTACTAGTTTTAGGCATTTTTTAAATTTTTCAGAGGATGGATTTTCTATTTTTTTTATTTCTGTTTCTAAAGAAATGATCTTATCTCGGTTCTTTTTCTTTACTTCAGCTCCTCTTTGTATAATCAAACCATGGGCTACTGCCTTACTGGTGTCACAGATTTTTCCATTTTTGTCCCTTTTGTAGTATTTTCTTTAAAGTACTGTTGGAGTTGGTATATTAATTTATTTAAGAATTCTTTGTCTTGTAAAAGTTTCTCATTCAATTTCCAGTTGTATTTTATTTTTGGTATTGTTATTTCAAGAAGGATTGGATTATGGTCTGATTCAATTTTTGATAAGATTTCCATATTGGCTATCTTAGGAATTATACTGCTTGTGGTAAGGAATATGTCAATGCATGATGATGAATTAAACTGAGATGAATAAAATATATAACCAGGTGTTTTCCCATATAATTCAGTCCAGAAGATCTTCACTGAGAGCTGTTCTTTCATTTCAAAGAAGGATTTTGGCAGTTTGCCTTGGTTTCTTTTTATGTTGCATTTTTTTGAGAAATTCTGTCTGTTTTTGGGTTGATGACTGCATTCGAGTCTCATAGAATTAGGAGTTTATCAAATGTTTGTTCTTCTATTTTTTTCCTCTAAGCTTATAAAAGAAATCTGCTTTATTTTCTATTGGTGTATATATTCTAACTAGGAGCATTGTACTATCTTGGATTTTTATTTCTAGTCCTATAAGTGACCTAAGACATCTTTAAATAGTTCTTTTGTTGTAAAACAATGATGGATATAAAGTACTCCTCCTCCTTTTTTCTTATGGTTGTTTGAGGAAAACATTTGGCTCATTGCTGGATTTGTAAGGTATTTTGCATCTTCTTTTTAAATTTTTGTTTCTTGTAAGCATAAAATATCATATTTTTTTCTTCTCAAGATGATGAAACAATCTTCTTCTCTTGAAAGCTGAGTTTAGTTCTTTGATGTTCCAAGAACGGATTTTCAATGGCATCTTAATTTATTAAATTTTGAGTTATTAAATTTTCTGTGTTTCTTTCTCCGTTCTCTTCTTCCTCTTCTTCTTCTTCTTCTTCTTCTTCTTCTTCTTTGTCTACTGATTTCTCTTGTCACTTATATCTTCTGCACTTGATTTTATTTCTTCTGAATGGTATTCTTGCATTGATTTTTTTTGTTTACTTCCCTGTTTCTTTCTTGGATTCCCCCACCCCATGCTTTGGATTTTTCTTGCTTTTCTGAGGTTTTTTTTTTTTTTTGTAGTTTCCTTTAACTTTCCTCCTTTTCTTCCTTGGACCTCTTCTGCCTTTTCTTCTGATATTTCTCTCTGAATTCATCTTTCCATTTCTTCAGCTTTATATTTGGAGTTATTTCTGTACCTCTTTTTGATGTAAATGTGATTCCTTCAAATTTATCCCAGGAGTAGTTTATCCTTTATTTTGCCAGAGTCTGTGTCAGGGTCTATAATCATGTCTCCTTTTTAGAAATATAGCAGATATATCTTTGTAGATTCCAACTTGGTTCCCTTTGATTTATAATTTGTTGGCATAGCTTCTGTTTAGGATTGGATCTCTTATCCTGGCTCTGGTAAAACTTATTACAGTGTATCTAGGTAATTTGTTTTCCTTACCAAATTATGAGTTGACTCTAAATATTTTATCAATTTCAATGTCCAGTTCTCCTTCTGGGATTTCTATAAATTTGGTTAAGTGTGGTATGATACTTTGTCATTAAAAATTTTGGGAAGACTTCTTATTTTCAGGCATCTCTCCTTGTAATACAATTCCTTGGTCAGAGTTATATTTTCTTCTATTTTTTGTTTTTCTGATAAAAATTTTGAATTGTCTTCCAAGTTTTATGTTTTTGTCTTTAAGTTTTCTATATCTCCTTTTGTATTTGTGACTTAATAATAATAATAATAATAATAATAATAATAAGTTTTATTTATAGCCTGCCTCTCTGCATAGCAATCAAGGCGGGTTACAACATTTGAAACAAAATAACTTCTTTTGTTATTTTGTCTAGCTTTTTTTCAAACTTCTCAAGACCCTTGTTTAAATTTTCTTTTGATTCTTTTCTATTATCCTTTACTTCTTGTCTGATTTCCTGTTTAAAGTTCCTCATTTTGTCTATTAATGGTTGTATTGGATCTGTTTGTCTGGTTATAATTTCTGTAGATCCTCTTCTCCCTGTGTTGTAAGCCTGCATCTTAGTTTTGCTTCTACAGCTAGAGGCCATTCTGAAAAATAATTTGTTAATTTCTGCTTCTTTGAAACTTGCTGTAATATTACTGGTCTTATTTTAGAATAATAGTCCAGGTCTCAAATTTGTTGTAGTATGTAAAGGATGTTCTGGTCTTCTGTGATTTCTTTAACCCTTCTTTCTGTTATTTTATCAGATTCTGTTGGACATTAGTAATGGGTTGTTTGTTTAGCTATTTCTCTGCTATTAAAATAGAGTCCTGATTAAATTACAAATGTGTATATATATATATATATTTCTTATTGCATTGGTTTGTAGCTTTAACAATAGTAGTCATAATTTAACAATAAAAACCTTGAACATATACTTAGTTGGCAGATCACTATCAAATGTAACAATAATATTTTTCTTTCTATATAATCCAACCTGAATATTGGCTATAACCACTTAAATCTGATAGACAATGCAACTCCTACTATAGTTGAAGAGAAAGAAATTAGCGTATCCTTCCTTAATAGTTTGAGTACAATCTTAAACAGTGAAGATACATAAGTAGGTAAATGTGTAAACCAAATATGTATAAAAAAAGTAGGATAAATCTATTGTTCTCACAAAGTAATGTTGTAAAGTCCCAGAATTAAAGTTAGCCTAATATTCCCTCTGTTGTAATGTGTGATACAGTTGATGCTTTTTAATCAATTGTTTGTTGTCTTTAGCTTTAAAAAATTGGACTAAACCTGTTAATCTCACAGGGAATGTTGTATAATCCAAAATGTAGGTTATAGTTCCAAATCACCCACTTTCTGTTTAGCTCTAAAGTGAACAACAAACAAAAATCACTATCATTTTCACAAGATGATGTTGTGAGGAGCAAGGAGCAGGATAAGTTTTTGTTCAGTTGCTTATTCTATTTAGCTTTGAGAAAAGATAAAGTAAACCTGTTATTCTGACAGGATGTTGTTATAAACTTATTATTCCCACAGGATGATGTTGTAATATAGGATACAATTTCTGATCAATTAACTGTTGTAAAAGCTTTAAAGAAGAAAGGAAGAAAGGACAAAATTAAAGCATCCCTGTTATACCCACTGGATATATTTTAGAGTCCAAAATTCAGGATACAGGATCTAATCAATTGCTTTCTATTTAGCTTTTGTGAAAGAATGAAAAAAAGAAAAGAAAAAAGGAGGAAAAAGGAGATGGATCTATTGTTCACACAGGATGATGTATAAGGTCTAAAAAAACAGAATACAGTTAGCTTTGCAAATAAGTAAATAAAATAAACCTGTTATTCTCACAGAGTGTTAATGTAAATCTATTAGAGTAATCCTATTACTCCACAGGGTAATGCTGTCAACTTTCAAGATGCAAAATAGATTTTGTTGAGCATGTATCTGTTTTTGTTTCTTTGGGATGATGCACATGGCCTGTTTGGGGAAGCAGAGAACCACTCTGAGGTATGCTGGATTGGAGCCATGGCAACCCCATGCTGCAGCCCTGATCCCTCTTTTACTGCCCCTAAAAGTGCAGCAAAATGATGTTCCTTTTAGGGGTGGCAAAAGGCCACCCTAAGAGTCAACGCCATGGCTCTTCAGTGCTCTTTTGGCGCAGCGTGTTTAAACACTGTGCCGGGAGGGCGTCCTCACACTGCGTGGCATGCATAAAGCCACTCAGTGCCAGGATGGCATCAGGGTCGGGTTGGGGTGGCTGGAATGTGGCTGCCCTGCCCCAACTCCACCCACAGGCCAGCCCTTTGGGCTGGTCTGCAACAGACCTTTATCTCCAAGCTTTGGTTGCTTTCCCTATCTTCTTTTACTTTTCACTCTCTATCTTTGGCTTCCTCTAACTTTCCAGCTGCTGGTCTGGTTTTTGGGTTTTGTCCTTTGTCTTTCAACTTCTTTGCTCTCTCTGTCTCACCTTTTTTCTTATCACATCTGCCCCAGTACCTCAGCATTAACTCCCTCCAGTTTCTTTGGCTGCTACTCCAGTTTTTAGTTTTCAACATGATATATTTTTAATTCTGGCTTGACTAATTTGCTCTTTCTTTGTGTTTTTTCTGGGTGATTTTATGTTGTTTATTGGGCTTGTTCTCCCCCAGAGCTTTAGTTTGATGATTTTAGGGCTTATCTGTGTTACCATTCCAATCTGCAAGGGAGGGGGGTTGCCCACAGTACTCTGCTCCTGGATGTTTCTAGCTGTGCTCAGAAGGAAGACCCCAGCTGTATTCAGTTTGTTGCTTCGGGTTTCCTTAATTTTATTAAGTTTGCTGAATGTATTGGAAGTTTTCAAAGTTGTTGTACAATTTCCCCTTTTAAAGTCATTTATATTGCTGTTATTACTGGGTCTTTGATCTTATCAAGTCATTTGTTTTGTCTGGTTTTGTCCCAAAGCATCTCCTACATGCAGATACTTGTATATTTTTGAAAGCTTTTTTCTGTTATTCAGTGAAATTGGAGTAACTGTGGTATCTTAATGGTGTACTCACTTATCAGCTTTTCAGTCTGTAGCTTTAGCTGTATATTGTTGCCACGGTGAAGTTCTGCCTTAATGATACCAAGGAATCTGCAGGATCAGCTGGCTGCTTTGCAGTTTGCTCTGGTGACCTTCTCTTCCCTTTCAACAGCTTGTTGCTATGGATATCCTCCATATCTGCAACTTGCTTTTGGGGAGGGTGTCCTCCAAACCTATTTCAAGCCCCTTTTCCAACTTCCCTTCCCAGGGTGTTCGGTATATTAGGAAGAATGTATGTTGTTTCCTAATAGCTGTCCTTTGGAGACAAATCTTTGGAGACAAATCTAAGGAACCTCCTCTGGATGAGTCTGAACACCTCAAGCTGTGACCAAAAGTCACAAATAACGGTTTTTGCTGATTCATTCATTTATTTATTTTGCAAAAATGTTTTTTTTTTTTGCACTCTTCCCAAACAACAACAACTCTTTGCAATGGTTAAGCATTTTCTCAATGGAATATGTATTAGCATACCATCCACGCCTCCTGCTGGATATGTGGTTTCATAATTAATATCTAGAATTGGGCATTTTGGAGACTGCAATAACTGTGGAAACTAGAAATTATACATGTGTAGGAGTCATGCTGAGTTATGGAGTTATAGAGACCTATCTAAAACTGAGGAAAAGGTTTTGTTGATCACCTCCCACCCCCACCAGGGCTCCATGCATTTCCAGTTACAACGAAAGCAAAGGGAATGTCACTGAATGGCAATTAGTGACTATACCATTTACCCCATCTTATGACAAGATTCCTATACACCCTTCCTGCCTAATCATTAAAGGATTGCTTCAAATCTAACCAATTTATTATCAGTCTGGAGCTAAAGCTGTCAGCTGTTCCAGACTCTTTTGAAAGTCCCCTGGGAAAGCCATTATGATATTTGTCTTACTTAATATGTTGCCCCAGCCACATTGTTCATAGACCAGGACTCCCTTTATGTAACCCTTAGACTCGGTCTGAGCTACTCTGAACTCTCTTTAGGATCAGTAATTATTGCCCTCTCTAATCCCTAGCTTCTCTCTATCCAACCTTCCACACCTTTCTTTCCAATATCCTTGCATGATTGTTAAAGGTGCCTCAGTCCTTGTATGTCTGCATGCACCCTTGCACATTGTTAAATAAAATACTTTAATTTACTGGAACTAGGGCCCAAAACACATGGACCAAATGATGAAGATTGCAGCCACATTCAGGGTGTAGCATTCAGATGACACATGCTTCAAATGTAGCCAGAAGCTGCACTGATGCTGTGTCATTCAGGAAGAACTGAGTCAAGAAGGAATGGATAGGAACCACTCTTTCTGGTGGCCCAGTTCAGGGCTGCTCTTTCTGGCCAGGCTTACAGCAGTCTCTGCAGTTATTTCCAATATACACAGTTAAACAAAATCTCTGCAATTACCTTCCTCTTGCCGGCCTCCTTTTGACCTATGATTTTCACAAATTTCAAGTAGATGCTGGTATTGTGGGTGACGACCACCAGTGTCTCCCAACTTTTAGGGTAATGTATGTCAACTTGCTCACTTGCTCTAATTGAAAATGTTACATTTTTATGACTATACTCTACAGACTCCTGAATAAGTACCACAAGGCAGTTTTGTACACAGAAATGTAAAAATGTTCTGCCTATATGTATGCATGAAAATATAGTTCTTGAACAATAGGCTGCATGCCTGCCCAGTGGCTCTCATACAGATGCTCTATCAGTCCCAGCAGGCTGCTCTTAAAGTAAGAGTACACAGTGCCGGTAAGTGGAGCATTGAATATTGGAGGGAATACCAAATGGGATGCAAAATCATTTTCTAAGAATTAGAAAATGGAATAGTTAAATAACAAATGGAATGATTAGAATATAGTTTTAATTTATCCCCTGAGAGGTATGGCATTTCATCTCTATACTGTGTCCCTTTTAAAGTGTTATCCCCTTTTGGTAAAGTAATAATATTTTAAACATATCCCAATGGGAATGCAAATGTGGTATGCGTATATAAGGGTGATTGAGACTTCATCTAATATTCACACACAACTGTAGCCAAAATGATTTATTCAGTGACATATGTGAATCATGAATAACTTCATCAAGGTACTGCTTTTTCATTTGAATTCTCTAGAGGAAGTTGCATTCTCAGGAGTAGTATGCCAGTTTAATTTGCATTTTGCAATTGAATTGACATTTTGCCATGGGATTACACCAGAAGGTATTTCTATGTATAATAAATCTTATGCTCAGAGATCTTTGTCATGGGACTATGTTAAAGCATATTGAAATATTGTGTGCCTAGTAGAAAGTGACTTTACAGGGATAGGCCTAATGTTTTCAGTTCTTCCCATTTCATTTGTGATTACACTTCACACAAGCAAAGTGTGAAAAGGACTCATATTCTTTCTCCTTCAAAATTATACAGAAATGAGAATTTTCCAAAGGTGCCTGTTGTTCCTATTAAACATAGTGACAGGAGGAGAAATGACAGCTGTTAGAGTTCTCCCTTTTAGCCAAACTTTAATATAATTTGTATAGCATGTGTGCAACACTAGTTCAGTATCCAAATGTCCATTGGCTATCCATTCCTTTTAGCCAGATACTAACAGTCTCTGCCTGCCCCATACAATAGAGGTATTTGATATTTGGTGCTAGTCACACTTTCTTTTTCACATTTCATTTCTTTGGATGTATGCAACCACCTGTCTTTGTTTCCTCAGAGATCTGCTTTGAAAATCCACTGCCTGTTCTATCCATTTTTCTTTAGGTACCATCTTGAGGCTTGTACAGATTCTAGATTGCCCACAAATTCCTGTCTCATGCATCTTATCCTACCTTGGGCTGATAGAAAGGGGAATCTGCTACAAAATACCAAGGCCAGGTGATTGTGGACAGAGGGGCCATAGGCAGTGACTATGTTGCATAGCCTTTGCATTGGCACAAAGAAGTCCAAACGCTGTTTTTTGGATAAAAAATATGGCCACAACTTTATTCATCTGTACAGGGTCTGAAACAATAACTTTACATCAAAAGTTCTGCACTTGATTATAACTTTCTTCTTGACAATGTGTATGTGCACATGCCATAACACCTGATGCAATCTTCATCTTAATCAAGTCAAGCCATCAGGGATAAGTCACACCACTCACAAAGCATATGTCAAGCAGGTTCTCACACAAGTTAATAAACAATTAAACAAATTACCCCCCCCCGTCCAGGTTTTTGACGTCATCTCTAAAAGTAATGATGTAACAAAATTTTTAAGCTGATGATGTAAACCATTCATTCCTCTTAACTGCCCAAATATTGTAAATCCAAATATCCAATCATCCCCTGGGGGGGGGTTTCCCTGCCTGCCACAGGAGGGGGCCAGCCTAGCTTGGCATCCCTCCCCAGGACCCGTTCTATATGAAATGCAATGGAATCCAGGTATACATCGGAGCCTCCCGGGAAGAGATGAACCCCATCACCCCTGTACAGATGTGGCAAATCAATTCTGATCCTATCATGCATTACACAATGTGCCCCCAAGTCTTTCAACCTCCTTGCAAGACTTCTATTCACCCAACTACAAGCCACGTTGATAGCTGAGTCTTTTCTTGCACCAGGCCAATTTCGTCACGACAAGAGCTTAGTCCATAAAATAACAGTCACTGGTAACCTTCGTCGTATTTCCTGCAGGTCGACCATGACTAACTGCAATCCAGTGATCTTAACCAAGTCATTTTAGCCTACGTGAATAAGTAACAAATCCGAGGAGGTGGGAAGGTGGTGGCCAACTCAATAATATGTGAAAGAAGGGCCCCCCATAGCATGTCTCTCCATCCAAACCAATGCATGCACACAATCCACCCAATACCCAAGTTTGGATCTCAACCTGTCTGTATAATGTGCCGTTTGGCCCAAAAGACCAAGCTGTGACTGACAATCCAGATGTCACCCTGTTCTTGACCTGCTCAACAAAACATACGTTATAACACGAATAGAATATTGTGTCATGCTCTTTGTACTGTAATTCCACGTCCAGCCATACTAAGGGCGAATGTAAGTTGGATAACAAAAGCGCCCTGCCTGATGTATCAGAGCGAGAGCTAGGGACAAGTTTGCTGATTCTTGTAGCAGTGAAAAAGGCCAATGAATAAGCAACCTGAAACAAGGTGACTTCCTCAGGCGAGGAGCACACCATTTGGAGGGAATGCCAGATCTGTGTAAGTATTGCCTCCATCACTGGCGTGCCACCGGGAGTTCCCTAGACCATCCCTCCAAAGCCTTCCAAACCCTAAAATCTATAGTAGAATCCATAAACACCTCCCCCGCCTGAGAGTAAAAGGCCAGGGCTGCCAACCTTCCCCTAATGATAACTGGGGAGAGCCCGGACTGCAATGCAGAGTACAATATCCACTCCCAAGGGCTAAACCTCAATTTCCCCAACGTCCACCAAAAACTGTCTAAAAGTTCACATTGCAAGCTGGTATGACTTGCGTGTGGAAGGGGCAACAGAGTGTCAAATATCCCTCTCGATCTCTATCCTCCAAGGCTCCACAGATAGGGTGGCACTGTCAAAGCTGCGCAGCTGCGCCCAGAGCCAGCTCTTAAAACCTGGTGTTTTCTTGGGAACCACACCAAGGGTTGACAAATGTAATGTTGGCATTGACAATTGTTTATGGGGCCCAGATATTCTCCCTGCAGCTAGCTCTTTCGTCAGTTTATCCCTAACGATCCCTGATAACTCTCTCACTGAACGTGCATTAAGTGACAAACTCTTAACTCAGAATATGAAATGCAAAAAACCATATGTAAAATCATCAAATAAGTACTGAGCTGAATCCTATTTAGGGTACACCCCCAGCCAAGCAGTTAAAACTTCCAACTTAATGGGTGTTGGTGCCTTTACCTCCAGCAGGTGTTGCCTGAGAGATGGTTCCAGCTCCGGACCATTCACCTTTAAAGCAGGAGGTGCCGTGGTGATTCCCTCTGCAGGTGTTACAGCAGTGCTCAAACCTGCAGGTCTGCTGCCTGCACTTACCTGCATTAAACTGCCAAAAGACTCCTGGTAATCTCTTATCCCCCATGCCAGGCCTCACATATTGTCCTCTCGGCTGGGTGACCATAGGCACGAAGCCATTGTCACACCTGTTCGAAGGGGAGGCACCAATCATGATGTCCGCCCACAACTCAGCTTGAATGTGCCGCCATGACAAGGAACGATCCAAAGCGGCTCGCATCCAAAACTGCTCATCATACTGAAGCCAAGCAGATCCTCTTGAATTAAAATGACAATTAGTATCTGCCTTTATCATTATCTCTTGATATTTAGATAGGTCTGGAGATCTTAAGGGCTCCCTCTCCTCAATAATACCTCTAAAATTTGCAAAGTTCATTATCCAATTAACAAAATTCCTTTCTAACTTCAGGCACTTGTGTGCCTCGAACTCCTTGGGCAGGCTAAATACAATCCCATCTTTCACCATAATTTTTGGCTTTGGGTCACAGAAAGTTAAGGAAAAAAGGTCAATAAACTCACCCCTCCAGATCCGCTCCTTCGTCGTAAGCAGGAGATGGGAGCCCAAAGGACTGGACATACCCGCATAAGGGTTGCAATCAGCCATTCTTTCCATCCCAACTTGACCTAAGGCTCCTATTGAAACAGCTTCTTTAGATGCACTTACCTTGCCCACCAAGGGCTGCTCCGCATGTACCCTTGCTTCCTGAGACTGATGTGCCCCAGCCATCACTGAGGGTGTGCTCAAAGAAACTGAAGGTGAACACTCAGCCCCACTGCCCTGGCCACTTTGAACACCAGGTGCCCAAACTGTTGCTGGCCAAGACCCCAATGATATAAGTAAGGTAGACGCACCTGAGCCCACTGCCTGCTGCGGGATATCCACCAACGATTGAGTGCCTCCTGCTTAGTGTGATGCAACTAATGCTTGGCTGTTATGCTGGAGGGTGGAGAAAGCACCTCCCACCACATTGCTCGATAGCTCAGGGGTTTCAGCAGGCAGCCCGCTGGTCCTACCTGAGACCACTGCCTGTTGTACTAAGCTGCACAGATCAGCCAATGTAGGCTGTGCTGACGCAAAGGCTGCTGCTCCCTGCTGCACCAACCCTGGAACCTTTTTCATGAGTTCCATTATGTCAGCTATATTTGGCTGCCCACCCTCTACAGCTGGAGCATCAACATTATGTGAAGAATTGCCCACTGTCATACCAGGTGAGGGTACCTCCTGCACCTGTGTAGGTTGCAGTCCCATGAGCTGCTCCTCATTTGAGGCTGGAAGGGCCAATGTTCTAGAACTACCACCCTAGACCCGTGTCTGAGCTAGTTGTTCACAAACAGCAACACAAGCTTGCATTGTGTGTCCCAACTGGGCCAGGTGAACAACAATCTCATCCTCCCTACCCAGTGCCTTGGCTGAATGCTTGGGCGCCAACTGGCCTGTGCTAGGTCCAGCAGGCACCGCACGCCGCTTGAACTGGGACTTGCTCTGTGGCATAATGTCAAAGTTTTCCTTTTCAATAATTATCATGCCCCTTGGTTATAGTGTCCTAAGCAAGAGCTATAACATTTCGCCAGAAGAGCTAGTGTGTCCAAACAGAACAAAAGCTATCCGTAGTGCCCCAAGCAGGGACAACTGACCATGCAAGTCACAGGCCAATA
>CM034706.1:75760089-75771534 GCA_020142125.1 Phrynosoma platyrhinos | reverse complement strand
TAGGCCCTAAGACAAACAAACACCATTAGGTATCTTTTCCAACATAATAGGATATTCCCCAAGGCAACTCCCATAACCTGCCTGTTCAGGTGGCCTTTTGTAACTTTACTTATTTACATGACTTCACATCTAGGGGATTTATGGCTTCTATCTCCCAGGGGTCAGGCTGGGATCATAGGGGAGTCCGCATAGTCAAAATATATATGAAAAATGGAGGACTTTTTCTAACAATGTGATGGCCTAAGATTTCTCTACAGAAAATGTGTTTGTGACCAAATGGGCAACTATTACTAATGCCTTCTCTCTCCAAGACAAAGTAAGCACAGAAAGTACAGCAAGCACAGAAATCACCACATGAGGATATGGAGAAGTGATAGAAGTGAGTACACAGAACAGATTTCTCAGGAGCTGCCTCAACAGTCTGGTATGAATTCTCTGGTACAAAACCAGTCTGGTACAAAACCAACCATTACCTTCTCCAAGTGCTACATGTCCTTTCTTAGCCCTGGCTTTGCTGCTATAAATAGATAGCATGTGTTGTAGCACATTTTCCTGCCATGTGGTTTTGAAGATTTTGATAACGCTGTGATGAGGGTTGTATAAGAACCTGAATAAAATGCAGCAAGGGTTACTAAATAGCTTGATGTAAACCTGAGTTGTTTTGCAGAGCTATTGTGACAATGTGACATGGTTTCGTGGCACAAAAAACAAACAAAAGCAACCTCTGAGCAATAGGAAAACATTTGCAGTTTCCAGTGATTAAGGTATGACGTTTTCCTTTTTCTTAGACTTTTGGTGAAGAAAAACATGCCTGAAATTTAGATTCCACAATTGCAGTAAAGCAAAGGGTACTATCATCTTTGATAGTCTTCAAGTCTAGCTTTAGGGTTAACTGTAGACATATATTTGACGCTTGAATATTATATTGTAAGTCTTAAAGATGCCACAAGACTCTCCTCACTGCCTTTTAAAAGGACAAACTAGAAAGACAAACATTATGGGGGGGGGGATGAAAAAGGTCTAGTTTCAGCACTGCTGTTTGTTGTTGCTTTTTCTTTAGTTGTAGAAGCAAACCCCCTGAAGACATGGTAGAAAGGAAATCTACATATATACTTGGATTAGACTACTACATGTCTGTAGTACATAAAGTAGTGTAATAAACTATTTTGACCATGCACTATCTCCCTCAACATATATCCCTTGCCCTTATTGTATTATTCTTTCTTATGAAATTCACTGAAATATAAGGGCTTTAAAGTGTACTGGGATTATTATGTAGGATAGACCCATCAGTATGTATTAGCCATGCCATTTAAAGGAAATCGTTAAATGTTTCACTCAATACTACATCTTTATTAGAGATGTTAGGACATTTTTGCCAAGGATTTTCTTTTCCCTTTTATGTCAAAGAGAGGCTGTCTTAACAAGGTCCCTACAAGAGAGTTCCAGCACAATATGAAGACACTAAACGGTTCTCCACCTTTGTGCTTTGCAGAATTGTGCAAATATGTCTTTAGCATTTCCACTTTTGTGAAGCTAAACAAACACACATATAAAGACAAAAAGGAAAGAAAGAAAGAAAGAAAGAAAGAAAGAAAGAAAGAAAGAAAGAAAGAAAGGTGATCACTCATAAAAGCCTAAATAATCCAACCAATACTTTCATTGTCCATACAATGTGGCATGGTTATAGTTTTAAGTTTTGCATCTTTACAGAAATATGCAAAAGATCATCTCCAAAAGGCACATATTTACACCAAAATGTGTGTGTGTGTGTGTGTGTGTGTGAGAGAGAGAGAGAGTCTGTGTATGTATGAGAGAGATTTGACTTTGTGTTCTCAGAAGTCTTTTTTGTGTTTTTTTATTTAGCATAGCAGGATGAACCAGGTCATTATATACATCTGTAGTCTTTCTGTCCTGCTCGTGAGTTTTCAGAAGCTTATGATTAGTCATTTTTAGTTATCATTCATATCACAGATGATAGCACTATTACTCCACTTTAACTCCTATGGTTCTATCATATGGAATCCTGTGACAGTCAGTTAAGAGAGGGGCATTTAAAATGCTTAGCTGCAGTCCTCCAGTGCCTCACCAAACAACAATCCTAGGATTTCATTGGATAGAACCATGACAATTAAAGTTGAATAATAGTGCTATAATTGTGTAGTGTGAATGGCCCTGTGTTAGGTAGGTTCTGGATCAAATAGACCTTTCTCTTATGCAGCAGAAATGTATGTTCTTATAGAGCTGTGGCCTTTGGGGAGAACTAAACAGCTACCTATAGATATAATACAGGGATAGGGAACATGTATACCCCCACCCCAGATGTTATTGGACTCTGATTGCCATCATTACTTGTTGCTGGATATACTGGTTAAAGCTGATTGTAGCTGCAGTCCAACAATATTTAAAGAGCAACGAGTTTCTTGCCTGTGATATAAGGCTATTTATCACTCACCTTAAATATCCTTTGATTGGATAATCTGTAAATCTTAACTCAATGATAAATTGGGAGTTCAGGTTAGCTTGAGACTGAAGATTTCACTTCATGTCCTAACTTTAGCATTCATTCTCAGTTTTATTGCCCTTCATTCCTCCCTTACAATCAATTTCCTTTACCTTTCTTTTCATTCACTTAAAAAGTGACAGCATTGAAATCTCTAACTTTAATAAGCCAAGTTAATGACTGTCATAATCATTCCTCTAACTTATTCCTTCTGTGTTCTCTGTGTACTTTCCATAGCAAAATGATTATAGCATGGGAATTCTGAACTCCATGAGGTAACAAGAATCAATAAGATGTAGTTGTAAAAGTTCCTTTTGTTTGACAATTTTCCTGAAGACTGGAAGGATATATAAATATACAGCAGACAAGTGGAACCTGCAGGGACTCTTTTAAAAATCTTTATGAATATTTGAAAGGCCATCTGGATTTGTGGCTACATAGGGCAATCAATTGTTATGAATTTTTATTTCCCTCTACATTTGATAGGAACAACATGACAGGTATGTCTTATCAGTAAGCTCTGCTTAAAGAAACATGAGATTTCATTATGAGTCAGCTAGGGAAATTTGAAAGGCAGATAAATAACTTCATTTAGATGGAAGGAGGAGCTGGAAGATAATTATTGTAACCATATGAAAAATGAATGATTCCAGTTATGATTATAGGGTAAATAGTAATCTTTCATTGCTCTTTGAAGTTTGGGGAAAGAACACTTTCTGTTTTGCTCTGGGGTCTGCAGAGCTGAATAAGAGAAGAAGGCTTTTTTACATGGGTTTGAGATCAGATGGAAACTGAGGCCTTGAAGTAAAATAACACCTTTTTTTTACAACTCAGAGGATTGCTATTTTCCTCTCCTGAGGCTTCATGATAATGTTTGGCTGTCACAAAATATTTAAATCCAAAATACCTAGTGTTTCTGGAAAAATTGTTTTATCTAGCTTCAGAATGCATCTACTATTCTACATATCAGTTAAGAAAGCCTGACAGGAATATATTAACATGAGGACTATAACCCTTTTCAAATGAATGAAATGGCCCTCAAAACAGAACTGCACAAGTCGCCATGAATCCAAGATGGACAGATCACATACGTCAAGGACTCTTTTGCAGATCAAACAGCTAGTTTAAAGGAGCTGCGAATGAGAAACATTCACACCTTCTACAGCAGATTTATGGCACAGGATGTTTTCCTACCATGGCCAGATAAGACCCATTTTCACTCTAAAGAGCTATCTACCTTCAAGGAGACCTTTGCTATATAAATTCAGCACCTTTTGAAGTAGGGAAAAACAACCTTTACTCTAGGAAAAACAACCTTTGCTCTAGGCTATTTTCAAGCTGTTTAAGAACTTCCAAATTCTTTGCTCGGTGTGCTGGTTAGGATTCATGGTGTCTCCATATCACTCTGAATTCTGGCTTAGCTCTTACTCTTGCTGCTTTCCCTATCCCATCCATGTAGCCTGAGTCCAATGCATCATTGGAACCAAGAAGCAGCCTTGACAGGTAGTATCACCGTTAAAATGCCTCTTGTCTATTTCACACTGAGTACTTTATTCCTGAGTTCTTGTGAGAGTGAATGAGTGACTGGGTGTAAGAGTGTGTGTGATCCCCAAATAAATATACAATTACATTGAAAAAACCTTGCCTCCAACCATCTCTAGCCCCCTCAGTATAAATTGGGATGTATCCTAGTTAATCAAGTTAATCAAGTGAGCTAATTAAAATTCCCCTAAGTTCACGTAATATGTGGAGGGGGTCCTGATCAACATCAGAACAGACCTCCCTCACTTTGAGAGGCTTATTTGTGGAGGCATTTAGTGAGCATTTACAGTCATGTAGTATGAGTCAATATGGAGCCGTTATGGATCTGTAACCTAGTTATGAATCAGAATCTGCAATGCAGAAAGCCATCTGTAAATATATAAAGAAATATCTTTGGACATTTAAATACATAAATATTGATATATATGAATGCATAAATTTATAAATAAATAAATCAGTTTGAAAGTAACATAATATTTTACACAGGCTTATACGTTAATATTTCCAGAAATTTTATGGTGACTGGACTCTTCCAATATTCCATTGAGACAAGGGAGTATGGCATTTCAGGGATGCCCCTTCAGAACAGGGAAAATATAAGTTTAGCAGATACTGTGATGGGTTTCCCCAGCATCATCAGGCTGCATCTGCACTGCAGAAATAATCCAGTTTGACACCCCTTATCTGCCATGGCTCAATGCTTTGAACATCTGGGAATTGTAGGAACCAGAGCTCTCTAGCAGAGAAGGCTAAAGGGATAAAATGGTGAACATGCAGCCTTTGAAAACAATGGGGCCCCAATATTTGTGATTTTTCTGATTCACAGGGTGGGTGGGTCTGGAACAAAGGAGGCCACCTGATTCACTGAGCCAGCCTGGTTTCCCTGAGGAGGAAGCTGAGAGCTAGCATGCCTGTCCCTAGCTGGCCATGCCCCAGCAGCCACTACGATGGGGCTCCCACTGGCCAGCCGGTGGATGGAGGTGGCACTTCCAGCCCTGGCACCAGGACTATAATTCCTGACATGCTCCAGATGTGCTGCCCCATTGGTGGATGGCGGGAAATAGGGGGCCAGCAAATTGGCTGGGAGGCTGGAAGGGGCGGCAACCTCCAGGCCTCTGGCAATCAGATTGACTAATAGACCTATATAAGGCCATGTGGTGCTAGATGTCAGCACCATTTTGATTGGCTTGTGTGGTGTTGCCATTGTGCAGCCAATGCTGGAACAGCATCCCCCGGTGACAAAGGATAGAGGTGCTAACAAGGGATATACTGGCTTCCTGTGTTGCGAATGGATGAGTAAACAGTTACCTCCTTTGTCATCCTGAGGCTTGGCTGTGACCAAGCATAATTGGTCATCGATCAAGTTAGGGATTGATCGATGCCAGATCCAGACCTCATGCACTTTCAGACCAACCTTATCTGTAAGCAGTTATAATAAAGTTGTGGCCTTTCTTCCAGTTTAATGTGCGGTGTCTTCACTCTCAGCACCCCTCCTCCATGGCAAATCCCTCACAAATTGGAAGGGACACCTGTAGTTCTTTTTCTTTTGCCAAGGGTTTCCATAATTTGTGCACAATTTTCTCTGTACAAGACTAATTTTTCCCTTTAAATGGCATACTACAGAGCCCCCACAGAAGGCCTTATAGACTGATCAAAATGATGTAAACAATGCTTCTCATTTTTATAAGTTCCTGCAACAAGGTGAAAGCTATTTTAGTTTAGCTAGGAAATGTACTGCAGGTGCATCATGTATAGAATTTGAGCCAAAATTGTTTCAAAGGCAACTCTCTTGTAATTGACAGGGAAATGTCTTATCTTTCAAAAGATAAGCTGTTGGTATTTTCTTTTGCATGCATGTGAGAAAGAGGAGAGTGGGAGGGTGATACTATATACTGCAGGACTGATCCCACTAGTTCTTTTTCCCAGCATCAGGAATATTGAAAGAGTAATTGTACAATGTTTGGGATCCAAGGGAGTGTTATTCAAGGCATTCTGTCTTTGCCACCATATGCTCCACATCAGCCACCAATCCAGCTCCTATTGCACTTTCTGTAACTTGACTCTCTTTTGAGCGTGGGGGGAGGGGGAGTCTTATTACACTGTTTTCCAATCAGCCATAACTTCCTCACCCCCTGGAACTATCCTTCTGAAAATGAACAGCTTAGGGACATACCTATTGCATATGCCATTTTAATTCTTCTTCCCCCTTCTTTTTGAAAAAAAAATCAAGTTGAAAGGCACATAACACAAAATACATGCATATATGTGAAAATTTGCAGTAATTTCTTCCTCCAAGTTTCATTCAGTTATTCCCTACTGAGGCACAGGTGGTGGGATGTTGTAGGCATTTGTTGATTTCCAAAAATATTTAAAGGAGAGCATGAAAATCTGGAGTTCCAAAATAAGATTCAGTTATGGGGTAGACTCTGAATCAGGCTGTACTCTGAATTGGTATCTAAATCAATCTTGTGGTCAGTGAACATTTATAATCACCTCCACTCAGAATGATAAATAGTATCATTGTCATTGTGACACAAAGAGCCTGGCCCAGGTAAACTTTATATTGGACTAGCAGTGGCTAGTTGATCTATTGTTTTGGGGTTGGTGAATCTACTTTCACTTTTATGGTTGATTCTGCTGCAGAGTCTCTGATTGTATAGAGCCATCCAGGTTTAGGACTGTTTCACATCAGAGCTTTGGCATCAGAATAACTTCTGTACAACCCAGGACAGCTGGGGGAAAAAAAGAGTTGCAAAATTGAGAATAGATTTTCAGTTCCTCTGGCAACAGACCCAGCAATACAACAGTTATATTACTGTAGTTTGGATGCCTGATACTTGTCTCTTTATTGGGTTTACAGTGCACTAGGAGAGATGGTTGGAAGATGAGACCTGATTTCTAAAGTTTTTTAAACCTAATGTACGTGCCCCAATGAAGGTCCACATTAGGGCCTCTACAGACGGCACCTGGCACAGCGTTTTTACACACTGCACGGTGGCTCTTCGGGCGCCCTATTTTCCAGCTCTGGAAGCAGCCCCAATCCTCCACTTCCCAGGGTGGCCCATGGCTACCCGTCTACATCCCCCCCCATTAGTTAAATCAAAAGGTCCTCACTCTACTGACTTTTTTCCTCCAAGCCCCTCTTGTGAGCCAACACTAAAGCCAATATATTTCTCTTCAGTCTACAATTGTCTTGTTATACATATCTCATAGATGCTTATTATCTTGCTTGTAGTCCTCTGTACCAAATTACCCAGTATTAAACATGATTGAAATACATTTGAATTACTTTTGAGAAAAAATGCATATCACTAAATATACGTATATAGAAAAAAGAAGTAATTGGGAAGACTTTCAAAAGGTGCATTTTTTCCACTGAAGAGAGGCGGTAGTGGGTGGAAAGAGTTCAGGCTTGATCTCTTCTCAGACTCATTTGTTTTTCTTTTTGGTTGTCCACAGTATCCTCAGCACTCTTCTCCAGCCCCACATTTCAAATGAATTGATTTTCTTCTTATATGCTTTCTTCACTGTCCCACTCTTGCATCCATACATAGTAAAAGGAAAAACAATGGCTTGTATGATTCTAGCTTTCATGCTTAAGGTGACCCTATCGTAGGCTTTTCTTGGAAAGATTTTTTCAAAGTGTCTTTGCCTTCCTCTGAGGATGAGAGATTGTGACTTGTCCAAGGTCATCCATGACTGAGCAATGATTCAAACCTGGTCTCCAGAATCATAGTTAAATTCTTAAAACCTTTATACTATGTTGGTTTTTTTTATGTAGGGCTTTAAAGGCATGCTCTGATCCTCCATGTACTTCAGTATTTTTGGCTTGGCCCTACTGTGGAGTTCAGCAGGGGCATTAGATGGTCACTTTGGAATGATGCAATGACTCTCCTCTAATCAGGGCTAACAACAGGATTTAAGCCAAAAGATACTGGGTCAAAATAAACTGTAGGTTTATGACTTCTAAGTTGTTCATTGTTTATGGCACAGAGGATGAACAGAAAAGTTAGTTTCCTTGTCCTGAACCTGTAATTTAGCAGACTCACTGCAGATCCTGGTTTATATCCAGTTTTATCACTGTGCCATAGCCTGTTGCACAAGAAGTTGCACAGTCTGATTACTTTGAAGGATTCACACTATACATAGCTCCTTCTCATTTGCTATCTATCCCACACTCCCATACGCTGGAAAGGACCAGGAATACTTCCCAAAGGAAGGCAATGCAACATACTTCTCTCCTTCCTATCGCCTTCCCATCTAATTTCAAAGAAGTTGTTGTATGCTTAACCAATGCTTGTTCTAATGGACTGGATGCCACTCTCAAAGCCCATGTGGGTATAAATACTCTAAATAAATAAAATGAATATATGTGGGTAAATTCATTATAAATGAATCCAGATTAGAGGTGCTCCTGATCAGCTGAAAGACAAATGAAAGAGTAGGGATTCAAATTGTGCTAAATGGTTCTTAGGTGGGTTTTTATTTCTGGACTTGGAACTGAGTCTGCATGCCACGATCACAGTGTTGAACAGGAATGAATTTTGTGAAGTTAAAAATAGTATGCTAGATGCTCCATGATCTGTTTGGTTTACTGTAATGTGCATTATGTGGGGTGGCATTTGGGTAGTTCAGTGGGTCCAAAATGTTGTCTTCTGATTATTAAATAGTTAGTTTCAGGGAACATATAACTCCCTTCTCAAAACAGGTTCATTCAGTACCAATACATTTCCAGACACAATTTAAATTGCCCTACAGATATTGGGTTCCCTCCACATGAAATTACCAAGTTTGGAGTGCCTCAAAGATGCCTTTCTCTCAGTCCCACCACTATTACAGGCACATTTGGCAAAGACCTGGCAAAGGGCCTTCTTGATGGCTTCTCTGGGTTGTGGACCTCTTTCCCACTATGGGGTGGGGCTACATTGGCACCCTTTCTCTTCTGCTTCTACCAGTAGGCAAAAATCCTTATATAGACAGATTTTTGGTTATTTTAGCACTGTTTGTATTGGAGACTGGTATTTTTCTCATGTTCTTTTTCTCATTTATTTTTAATTCAGTGCTGTTTGAATCTAATGATTTACTTAATTGTGTATGTGTGTGTTTATAATTATGATTGATTTTGAGTGTATTCTGTTCTGACTTGTATCACAAGTGGCCTTGAGCCCTACCTAATGAAAAATATAAGATGTAAATAAGCATACAAATAATGTGGCAATTAGCTACCGACTTCACTAGATAATATCTTTATATCACTTGGGGTGCTGGGAAGAATGGATTTGGCTGCCATAGCATGAGTCAAAGTGGTATATCACTATGAGTGTCAGTTGTTATTTCTGTCATGAAACTGTTGTGTGATTTATTTATTTATTTAAAAAGTCAGTTCCAAAGAATATGGAAAAATGTTTAACTAGGTTGCAAATCCCTCCATAGTATGCTATTTATGGTTGGACACCTTTAAGCAAATAAATAAATAAATAAATAAATAAATAATAAAACAAAATTTAAAAAAATCCTTTTATTTCCACCCTGAGATTTCTATAATACCTGAGAAGATTTTGCCTTTAATATTGGCTGAGAGGCATAATAAAGTGGCTGCATGGACTTTCTTCTAGCTCAGCTTTATCTGTCAAGACTTGATTGACAGTCTTTTGTTTGAGGGTTACAAGGGGAAAATAACCTTAGTGTCCTCATAGGCTTGGTAGGCAGCACAGGAAAATACATATTTGAGATTTTTATTTAGATTTCTATATTGAACAAATATTTGTTAGCAAGGGAACTGTTGACTTTTAATGGAAGGAAAGCTGCATCTGACACTTGCTTTATGATCCCACATTGGATACGTACTTTACCTGAATGCCACCAGACTGAATAATATATTTATTGATTTTAAAATGGCATTTAATTCAATAAACCTCAGTGAGAACATGAAATTGAAGCATTGATTTAAGACTTCTGTTCAGGCTGAAAGGCCTGAGTCAGATCCAATAATGAGTGATGGTGAGGTTTTTCTTCCTCCATAGAAGTCCATAACAGCTGTGGATCTTCCATTTTCATAGGTCTGTGAGTTCAGGCTTTTGAAAGTGGACTTAATGTCTGAGAACTAATTTTTTATTGCTTCATGGTGTACTGGATTTTGGAATGCAATATTTATATTTCATAATTGTAATCATGCAATGATTACCTTAACAATGAGTCTCTAGGCCAAATAAACAGGGGAAAACTGATATATACGCATGGCAATGTGTTTCACACATGTGCTAGAACTCTTGAATTTCTTTCAGGATTTCAAAATGTATTTGCACTCTGAATTATTTCAAATACAATATTTCCCATATACATAATACCTGTTTACTCAATTAAATATAACTGGGACAAATTCATATTTTCGAAAACAAAGTCCATACTCCAAAGTCACAAATAAGTCACAAGCTGATGTTTAATTAATTAATCAAAGTCTGCAGTATATAAAAAAAGATGACTAAATCTAGATGTCTTTAAATGTTAATGCATAGAAAGATAGTGATGAATCACTAAACATTTGAACACTATTTTTATAGCCAAACAACAGTCATTTCAAACTAAAATTCAGCTTGGATTAAATAAATAAATAAAACAGTAGCTGAAGAGGAATCAAATATACCAAACAAGTATTTTACTGAAATAAAGTCTCTTCACATTTTGAAGTATTTCTTTTTTTTACATTTATAACTGTACTGAATTTGTTGATTATAATTAGTCTACAACAAACAATGTACTCTGAGATGAAATTATGAACATTGTGGCAAAGCAGTAATATTCCCAGACCAGAAACTAACATTCTAAGCTGATAACACTCATTGACAAAATAGGGAGAATTTATTCCTGTAGGATTCTACAATATTTATGATCCCTTCAGCTAAACAGAAGAGTATTACTTTAGAATCATAGAATCATAGAGTTTGAAGAGATCACAAGGGCCATTCAGTCCAACCCCCTGCCATACAGGAACTCAAAATCAAAGCAACCCTGCAGGTGGCCACCCAGCCTTTGTTTAAAGACTTCCAAAGAAGGAGACTCCACCACAGCTCTCACTATCTGGAAGTACCTCCTAATGTTGAGGTAGAATGTTGAGGTAGAATTTCTTTTCCTGTAGCTTGCATCCGTTGTTCCAAGTCCTATTCTCTGGAGCAGCAGAAAACAAGCTAGCATCCTACTCAATATGACATCCCTTCAAATATTTAAAGAGGGCTATCATATCCCCTCTCAACCACCTCTTCTCCAGGCTAAACCTACCCAGTTCCCTAAATCGTTCCTCATAGGGCATGGTTTCCAGACTCTTCGCCATTTTAGTCACCCTCATCTGGACACATTCCAGTTTTTCAACATCCTTTTTGAATTGTAATGCCCAGAACTGGACA
>CM034706.1:75738220-75758004 GCA_020142125.1 Phrynosoma platyrhinos | reverse complement strand
TTACTTTGAGCGAGATCACCATTCCATTGGTTGAGCAGCCCGGAAAGGCGGGACTTCCGGGCTGTTCAACCAATCCATACGTCGAGGCCCTTTAATGGCCGACGCAACAGAGAACCCCTCCCGACACGTCAGAGGGGTCTGTTTTAATGGAATGTTTATCGGTAATATTTTACATATACTTCTATGGATGTTTTTCCAGTAATTTTTAACCTTTCTGCACTGCCACCACATGTGATACATAGTGCCTATATTTTCTTTGCATTTCCAACAGATATTATTTTTATGTTGTTTTGTCATTTTCACTAATCTAGTGGGGGTTATATACCATCTAAAGAAGATTTTATGGAAGTTTTCCTTTAAGGCATTGTATTTAGTAAATTTTATATTATTTTCCCATATTTTCTCCTAATTTTGTAGAGAAATTGGATTCCCAATATTTTGCATCCATCTAATCATATTATGTTTTATTGTTTCTTCTCCAACTTCTATTTCTAACAATACCTTATAAGTTTTCCTTCTCCAATATTGATCTCCATCTTTTAAGATCTTGTCGAATATTGACTTTTCTCTTTCTATTCCAAGGGTTTCCCTATAATTTTTAAAGTCTTATTTTATTTGCTGATATTTCAACCAATTGATTTCATAGCCTTCTTGTAGGAATTCTTCTCTTGTTTTAATTTTATAGTCATCATTTGATTTTATCAATAAGTTTTCATAGGTAAGCCAGTTTCCTTTTAAAGAACCTTCTTTCTTATGTAGAGCCCCTTGTGAGGATGCCCATATTGGTATTTTCGAATAAAAATGTCTTTTGTGTTTCTTCCACACGGTATAAAGCATTTTTCTTATGTAATGGGTGTTAAATTCTTTACCTAATTTGGGATCTCCATAACATAAATAAGCATGACAACCTGATTCTAATTTAATACCTTCTATTTCTAAAAGTTTTGGATTTTTTAGGGATAGCCATTCCTTTATCCACAGTAAAGCACATGCATTATAATATATTTCTAAATTTGGCAATCCCAAACCACCTCTTTCTTTCCTGTACTCCATAGCTGTGATTTTTATCCTAGGTTTTCTCCCTTGCCAGATAAAGTTCTTGATATGTTTTTTCCGAGTTTGGAAAGGTTGTTTCATTGTCAGGATTGTTATTGTTTGAAAGAGATACAACATTCTAGGTAGGACATTCATTTGTACCATTGCTATTCTGCCCAATAAGGATAGTTGTTGTTTATCCCAAGATTCAAGGTACCTTTTGATTTTATTCCAGGTTGTTACATAATTGTTTTTGTATAATTCTGTATTCTTTTTCGAGATCATTGTTGCTAAGTATTTTACTTTATTGGTTATCTAAAAGTCTGTTTTCTTTTTTAATTCTTCTTCTTTAGTTAAATTTTTAGTTAATATCTCACTCTTAGTTTTGTTTAATCTAATACCTGCTAGTAACGAGAACTTCTAGTTCCGTTATGCTCTTGATGGGATTTTCCAAGAATATTACAATATCGTCAACATAGGTTCAGAGACTATAGCTGTATTTGTTTATTTTGGGAGTCTGAATTACTTTGTCATTCCTTATTCTCCTATTTAAGCATTCAATTGTTGTAATAAATAGAAGAGGAGATAATGGGCATTCCTGCCTGGTTCCTCTGTTTATTGAACAGCTTTCCATTCTTTCCCCGTTTACAATTATTTGTGTTCTCTGATTATTATATATGTTCTGGATCCAATTTATAAATCTACCTTTTATACCACTTTCTTCAAAAACAATGTCTAAGAACTCCCAATTAACATTGTCAAAAGCCTTCTCTAAATCTAGGAAGACCATTCCTAATTTGTTATTCTTATAGTGCTCAGAATATTCTAGGATGTTTATAACTACTCTGATATTCTCTTTTATATGTCTTCTTGGAAGGAATCCAGCTTGGTCTTCATGGATCCAATGTGACAGAGCTTTCTTTAACCTTCCAGCTAATATAGACACATATAATTTATAGTACAGATTTAGAAGAGTGATAGGACGATAATTACTTATATTTTCAGGGTCTTTATTTTCTTTCCGTATTAATGTAGTAAGTGATTGACCCCATGACTCTGGGTATCTGCCATAATCTACATCTTTAATTGTTTTGTGAATCATTTCGGTTAATTTGTTCTTGTATGTTTTGTAGTATTTAGCACTTCGTCTGGACCTGGCACTTTATGATCTTTCAAGTTGATTGCTTGATTTATCTCTGCTATAGTAATTGGTGCATTTAAGTCTTCTATACATTGTTCAGGTAATTTGTTAATTTTTTTCCCTCTCTTATATATTCTCTCATTCTTACTTTAATATCTTGTGATGCTTCTTGCAATGAAAATAGATCTTTATAGTATTCCAGGACTTTTTATTTTAGTTCTTTTTGTTGGTTAAATTCTTTTTCGTTACTTCTAAGTTTAAAGATTACATTTCTTTCTTTTTCTTTCTTCAATCTGAGCACTAGCCATCTTCCTACTTTATTTGTGTTCTCAAAATGATAATGTTTTAATCGCTTCTCGGCCTTTTGGCTAAGATCAAGTGTAAAATTATAATGTTTTATATATTTGATTTTATTAGTTATTTCTTGTATTGTTATTTGATTTAATTGATTTTTAATTACCTGTATTTCTTGATGTAACTTTGAATCTTTCAGTCTTCCTTTGTGTTCTTGCTCTTTAGTTTCTAATTTCTTTAATAACTCTTTTTCATTTTCCTGTTTTCATTTTCTTTTCCAGCTTTCTTGTTGTATTAGTAGGCCCCTTACAACTTCTTTACAAGCTTCCCATATGACATGCATTGGTGTTTCTTTATTAATATTTTCCTGAAAATACCATTTTAATTCTTGCCTTATCTACTATCTCTTCATCTGCCAATAATGATTCTTTTAAACGCCACCTGTAATATCTTTTCCTTGTTCTTATTGATGTTGTGATTGGACTGTGATCTGAAAGGGTTCTGGGAAGGATTTGAATATTTGAGATTTCTTTATAACTTATCTTAGATACAAAAACCATATCTGTCCTGGACCATGATTTAAAATGGTTGGCAAAGAAAGTATAGTCTTTAACTCCTGTATACTTTGTTCTCCATACATCGATTAGGCTTTGTTCTTCTATAAGCTCAAGTGCAGAGGATGGGAGTTTCCCCTGATATTTTCTCTTAGAGTTATTTAAGGATCTATCTTCATCTGGATTAACCACTCTGTTCCAGTCTCCTACAATTATTTGCTCATAATCATATTCCCTTATTTTCTTTTTTAGATCTTTAAAGAACTTTGTTTTATTTTCCTGAGGGGCATAAATGTTAATTAACAAAAGTTTCACAATATGAATTTCTATTTCTACAGCTAAGTAATGACTTTGATTACTTAAAGATTTCTTTGACTTTCTGAGAATTTTTGACATAAATTGTTACACCTTTCTTCTTATAATGTTCATTTGACTCTATTAATACTTTACCTAGTTTTTTGTTCTCCAAAATCCTCATATCTTTGTTTTTAATATGAGTTTCTTGAAAATAAGTTATATCATTTTTTTTGTTTGTTCAAGTAATGAAAAATTGTCCTGTGTTTAAATTTTGAATTTAAGCCGTTAACATTCCAAGACATTATTTTGTATGGCATCTTGTATTTATTAAGGATCTTTTTATTACACATAGTATTTTAAGTTAGATTTTATTTCCCCTTTCTTATCCCTGATACCCTTTGAATATGTTTTTTCCCCCTTTTACCTTCCTCTTTTTGCTCCTGTCCTCTTGTATTGTATCTCTTATTTCTTTTCCTAATTTTTCTCTTTCTTTCTCTTCTTCTTCCTGTCTTTCTTCTGCTGGTTCTCTCTCTTTCTATATCTCTTTCTTGTCCTCTTCTTTTTCTTCTTCTGTTTCATCAATTCCTGATTGCTGAAGATCAGATTTCTCTGATTGTTCCTCCCTTTGCTCTCTTTGCAATCCCCTCCTTCTTTCTGCTCTTGTTCTCATCTTCCCTTCCTGTTTCCTTATTTTTGTTTCCATATCTTCCATTTCTTTAGGGAGCTGCCCTTCTTTTGGATTATTTTTCTCCAGAAAGTCATTTACTTTCTTTAGTGTGTCTATTCAAAATATCCTTCTTCCTATTGAAAAGGTAACACCTTCTATTTTGCCCCACTTGTATTTTATATTGTGTTGTTTTAGATAACGTAATAAGTCCATATAATCTTTCCTTTTCCATAGTATCTGTTGAGAAATATCTTTATATATCTGAATTTCCTGTTCTTCAATATAGCATCTTTTTTGATAATTTGTCTCCATAATTAAATCCCGAACTCTTTCCCATGCAAAGTGTATTATAATGTCTCTTGGAAGATTCCTATTCGTTGCCACCCAAGAGTTAATTCTGTAGATCTTGTCCACCTCAAGGTCCAGTTGTTTGGTGAGCCGACCAATAAATTGTGCCAGAGCTGGGATAATTCAAGCTGTTAAGTCTTCGTTGTATCTTTCTTGTAATCTCTTAATTTTAATGCTTTACCTTTGAGTCTCAATTCTATAGATGCTTTATAAGAATCCTCCTGTTGTTGTAATTTTTCTCTCATATCTTTATTTTTTTTAGCACTTATGTTCTTTCCTCAATCTCTTTCATTTTTGTTTGAATTTCCTTTATTTCTGTTGTCATTTTCTGTAGATTTTCTTTAACTTCTTATAGTTTCTTATATATTTCCACTTTCAATTCTTCTTTCAAATCTTTTATCTCAGCTCTTATTTCTGCCCAAATTTCTGCTTTTATTTTTGATTTTAATTTCCTAATTTCTTCCAGAATACACCTACTTGTTTCAGCCATTTGGATTTTATCTGTTGTTGATGCTTCTTGAATTACATTTTGGTCCTGAAACATTTGCTGTGTCTCATATCCTGTTGCCATCATTATAAGTTGGGGCTTTGTCTATATAATGTGTTTGCTTTTTAATTTTTTATATATATTTTATTATGTATTTTATAATATAATTCATTCTATTCTTTCTGAACTCCTTATCCTGGTTTCCTCCCTACTAAACAAGTAATTTCTCAATTAATATTACCCCACAGATGCATAAATTGAGAAACTATCATATATATCTATGCCACAATCTTCATCAATAATTCAATAGTATTTTCAGTACTTAAATAATATTAAAATAATTCCTCAATAAGTAAATAGTAAAATTTTAATAACACAGTAGCACATGGTGTTATATCTATTTCTGTTAAGTTTATGATTTTTTAGTTTGTTTTAACTTTACCCACCTGAATTTAAGCTACTCACAATCACTTTATCCTATAATACGATATCTACTCAAAATCTTCCTTTCTATAATAATGAATTAGTTTTCAAGCTTTCATGTTTATATGCTTATATTTCTTTTTATTACAATCCAATTTTCCTTAGTCTCCAACTTTATTCTTACAATACCACCAAATCTGATTATGTTGAGCAGTCAAATTAAGTATAAATGTTCAACCAATAGTATAATATAATCCCCTTATGGCAATCTAGGGCATCTACAGTTCTTATCTCTCTTCTCATGCACTTTCAGCCACGGCTGTTTCCCTCCCATGCATCTCCTTATATGGAGAGGGGATGGCTTATTTTTGACTTTCCCAGTTTGTCTTACTTTTATTTTCTGTTTTCCTATAAGTATTCTCTATTCTTCTTAGAGCAGTTTTGATTTTCTTTAATTAAAAAGGTGGTGGGCGCTGCTTTTACCTTTTGGCTCTAAGTAGATGGTTCAGAGTCCCGTCAGCCTTCTTGCTCCTCTCCAATCCCTCCTCCACCTTTCTTGGATTGGAGCCTCTTCAGGGCTTACTTCGGTCTTCTCCATCCCTGTTCTTCCCTGGGGGTTTTCTCTGGAGGTGCCTCAGATATAATACACCACAAGACCACCTGTTTGTTCTTATTTGTTTTTATTAGTATTCTTCCTTTGTTTCCCCCCTCTCCTGGGCTAATAACCTCTCTACAGATGTTGGGTTTGCAGACCTCCTGCTTAACCCAACTGACCACAGTGCCGCTCACCACCTAGCCCCACTGCTGAGGCTGCTGGTGTTGCTAAGGGTGGATGGGTTTGAGGCTGCTGCTGTGCTTCTCTGGGCCTCCTGGCCCCACTGCCGAGGCTGCTGGTGTTGGTAAGGGCGGGCAGGCAGGTTTTGAGGCTGTTGAAGCTGCCACTGTGGCCACGCTTCGCTGGGACTCCTGGCCCCACTGCTGAGGCTGCTGATGTTGGTAAGGGCAGGCAGGTGGGTTTTGAGGCTGTCATCACCACTGGACTTCTCTGGGCCTCCTGGCCCTGCTGCCAAGGCTATTGGTGATGGTAAAGGCGGGCGGGTGGGTTTTGAGGCCACCGCTGTGCTTTCCTGGGAGGCTGCTGATGCCTCTTCCACCTTTTGGACAAATAAATTGTTTTCAAGGTAAGTGAAGAATTTGCTTGACCTTGAAGTACTGGCTGATATTGACTTCCAACAAATATCAGGATAGTTGAAGTCACCCATCACTACTACATCTCTCCTTTCTGAGTATGTGGTCATCTGTTCTAGAAAGGCATCATCCATTTCCTCAGTCTGACTTGGGGGTCTGTAGTAGACTCCTACTATAACATCCCTGTTGTTTCCTTCCCCTTTAATTTTTATCCAGATGCTCTCCACCTGATTTCCAGGATTTAAGTCCTAGAACTCAACATCCCTGACGTATGATGCTATTCCTCCTCCTTTCCTGTTTGGTCTATTTCTCTTAAAAAGGTTATACCCCTGTATTCCTACATTCCAAACATGAGACTCATCCCACCAGGTTTCAGTGATGCCTATTATATAGTATTTGATTTGTTGTGTTAGTAGTTCAAGTTCATCTTGTTTATTTCCCATGCTCTGTGCATTAGTGCAGAAACATCTAAGAGCATGGGTCCTCCCTACTTGCTGCCTATGTGAGATTTTTTTGACTATGTGAGATTTTTTGACTACAACACTTTGACTATTATCTCCAGTCCATGATGTACTCCTGCCTTCCAAGATACCTTCCAAGATAATGGGGGGGGGGGGGCTGCAGATGGGCAGCTCTAGGCTTCCCCAGGAAATCGTATCTGAAACCAAAACCATCCAAATATTAAGGATCTCCATTTTCGATAAACCTCGATCATTTAATTGTTACATGTTATCAAGAGCTGGTACAAACCTAACCTTTGGATTGTGAGAAATTGCCCAGCATAGGTCTAGTGGGATGACAAGATATTATTCTTAACCCTAAAGTTATCAAGGGGAGAAATTATTTTGCAGGCATGTGTAGGTGAGTGCGATTTCCCCCACTTGCTAGTAATGTTGAAATGCTAATATGAAAATAACCAGAGAACTATTACCATGGACATTTTGAATTTTAAGATTCCCCCTCCCCACCATCTTCAAATGAGGTTGAATATATTTTTCCTGTTCCAATAAAATTTGAAAAGGACTTATGCTTCCTCTCTAACATATCAATATAGAAGAATGAACAGTACTGGTGAAGAGGAAAATTATGTCTTCTCCTTCTCCTCCTCCAGGTTGAATATACATTTTCCTACATTTCATGTCCAACAACAAAGTGGACTAACAGTGGAATGTTACTTCAATACTGATGATGAAACAGCATTCCTCAATGCACTTAAGGCAGCATGCTAGGTAAGGAGCTTAGGGTAGGTTCTGCAAAAAAACAACAACAAACAACAACAACAAAACAAACACACACACACAACTCTGTTTGAGGGAATTTGGTTAAAAAAGTGTTGGAAGGTCTGCTGTCACTTGTTAAACACATCCATGAAGCTGCAGGCTGAGTTAGACACTCATAGTGTCTAATAGACAGAGTGTCCCTAATAGACAGAATGCCTAAAGATGCCAGCCAAAGATGCAGGCAAAGCATCAGGAATACATTCTTTTCACAGCCTGAAAAACCCACAAAAACCTATGGATGCCGGCCATGAAAACCTTCACAGAGTGTTCCTTATGTTGTTGTTCTTGTTGTTGTTGTGTGCCTTCGAGTTGTTTCTGACTTATGGCGACCCTGAGGTGAAACTATCATGGGGTCTTCTTGACAAGATTTGTTCAGAGGATGTTTGTATTTGCCTCCTTCTGAGGCTGAGACAGTGTGACTTGCCCAAGGTCACCCAGTGGTAAGTTGGGATTTGAACCCTGGTCTCCAGAGTCATTGTTCAATGCTCAAACCAGTACACCATGCTGGCTCCTAAGGTGTCCCTGAAAGTGTTTTTTTTTTTTTAATGACAACTTGTTTACAAATTAATATTAAAGTGGGAGTTTTGGACATTGGAACTTATTGGAAATACAACGGCTAAAACCAAAATAAAACACCATGACACTGAAGCATTTAAACCTTCAGCCTGAAGCATACTTTCCAGGTGGTAAGTGTCTTTGAGCACTAAGTTTTGTCATGCACAGGGTGATAGAATACCTCTAATTCTCAGATGTTTCTACAATGCAAAACAAAACAAAAAAGTTTAAGAACATCAAGTTGCACTCGCTTATTGTAAAGAAAAATGAATATTAGTAAGGTTTGATCCATAAATAAATTTCTTTTGCCCAAATTTTATGCTCAAATTGAAAGTCAGCTTCTGAAGCCACCTGATTCATTAAAATATTCTTGGCATTGGGAGATAAGCTGAGTTTTTGTAAAAACTGACACATGTCTGAACAGTTGTGTGAACATTATAGAATGTTATTTTGTGTAAAAATGACAACGAAGTGCAATCTGTGTTTAACTTGGCAAAGTTAATTTTGAACCACAGTTCTCACAATCCCGTATGATTATCCCTACATTGTGGGAGCAGCAGTTCAAACAAGTAACTTTTCTATGCTCTGAATATGTCATCTGCATAAAACTGCAAAATGTCTAAATACAATTGATGTGAATCAATAATATACAATATATTTAAAAGGAGTGATTATGATGATGATCCCTTTGAAACAATTCCAAAAGCCACAATAGATAATGTCTTCATTAGGACCAACTAAAATATTGGAATATTAAAATTATTCTAAGATTTCTTCTTCAGCCTATATAGTAAATATGCGATATTTTAGATTGTTCTGGTAAAGGAGTTACTTTTATGTCACAAAATATTAGGTACTCCCATACATTTAGTACGTGACCTGTGTATAAATATTAGGTACTCCCATACATTTAGTACGTGACCTGTGTATGTGTATTATGGTTTCTATCATTTGGTCACATGTCTTGCTTCCAGTCTTCTCAAGACTACCCACACATAGCAGAACATAGCAGAACCTGCCAATATTGCACTCAACGAAGTCTGTGCTTTAACCACTTGAGCCAACACATACCGACTTTATGCTAAATTCACATCTGTTATGTTTTGTTTTGTGGGTTTTTTTGTTTGGGTTTTTTTGTTTGTTTGTTTGTTTTTGCATACAATCAGTGTTTTGTCCAGAAAACAGCATTTTCTGCATAGGGAACCATATTTTCCATATGGAAAATGCTATTTCAATGCAGAAAAAATAAACCTTTCACAGACATTGATGGCTTCATCTGTGTAAATGACAGCATTATCTGCACAGAGGTTATTTTCCATGCAAAAAATGCTGTTTCCCCTACACACAAAATGGTTTATGTGTGAAAACAGCATTATCTGCAGAACAAACAATATTTTCTACACATGAATTAATGTTGCTGCATTGAATTATTATTTTCCATTCATGAAATGCTGTTTTATATACAGAAAAATCCTCTTTTCTGTGCAAAACAACCACATGCAAATTTTTGTGCAGACAAAGGGCTGTTGCAGACTGGCCCAAAGGGCCAGCCTGGGGGTAGAATTGGGGTGGGGCAGCTGCACGCTGGCTGCCCCACCCCAATGCCATTCTGATGCCGTGTGGCCAGAAGGACGCTCTTCTGGTGCAGCATGCAGACATGCTGCGCCCAAAGGGCATGGAAGAGCCGCAGCACCAGTTCTTAGGGCGGCCTTTTGCCACCCCTAAAAGGAGTGGCATTTTGCCACTCTTTTAGAGGCAGCAAAAGGAAGGATCAAGTTGCAGCATGGGGTTGCTACAGCCCCAATCCGTCACTTCCCAGGGCAGCTCTCTGCTGCCCTAAACAGTCTTCATCGGCCCTAAATCCTCTTTTGTGAATAGCCTTTGAAAACTGCATGTTTTTGAAAACTTTCTTGCAGAGGAAAGAAAATTGTCAAATGTACTTGTTGCTACCTTCAAGAAGAAATGTAGTGAAGAATTATATCCCTAATTCACTAACAGGAATCCAGCTGGGAATCATTGGAGAGGACTATGATATATCCTAAAAGCTGTAATGTGTTCCCCACAGGGGAAATGCAGAAATGCAGAATATAGATACTAAATATATTTGCTTTATGTATGTTTTTGTTTTTATTTTGTTTTTATAATTTATAATTTTAATTATAATATCTTTTATTTTTATTTTGACAGAGATGAAGGCTTAGTCCATCTCTTTTGTAGCAGGAGACTTGATGTGTTTACCTTCTGGTAACCTTAGGTCTCACTGTCATTCATTTTTAAAAATAGAAAGAAAAAAAACTCTCACAAGAAAGAGAAACAATGCTCCCCTCAGGCTTTCTCATCTGAATGTTTTGAATGTTTTTGCCCTTGTCCTTTTGTTGAAAAATGGGGTGGATTTCCTTCCCTCTATGCATAAGTGGAAAGGAAAAAAAAGATAAAATTCAGATTGAAGTGCACCTGTTGATGAAGAAGTAAGCCCCATTGAATTTACTGAGGCTTACTCCCACTAAAGGGTGGATAGAATTGCAGATTTAAAGACCATGAAAGCACCTGTCAATGTGGCTGAGATCAAGGTGCAATTTCAAACATACAGTTCTAAAATACTTGTGGGGAAAATGCTGGAAGGTGGGGAATTGTCCCTTAATTTATCTTAAAAGACTTTTTGGTCTTAAGCAACACAGAAAGCAAATATGAAAGCTAACAACTTGCATGACTCACCCAAAAGTCCAATGAAATCTTTAATTCATGAAAACTATTTTGCCTGTTGATGAAGGCACAGGATACAGGATTACTGGCTGCTGCCTTGGCATCATTATTGCTCTTATTATAATTTTGTAATTGTACAATTATTGGAAAATATTTAAAGAATGGGGGCTAATTTCACACATTCAAAGATTGGTGCTATTTGGAAAGAAAGAAAAAACAAAGACATATGAGGGACAGAAATTAAGACAGCCAGTTTGTACCTCCCTTTGCCCCAAGTGTGTTTTGTTCCAGGAAAAGAAATTCATCTCATTGCAAACTTCAAGATTAGTTTAAATATTTCTGAGTGTTGTGGGTGTGGTTTTAAATTGGGAGAGCTGTGGGACCACAAAAGCACCATCCACACACACCAGCATTCCCCCAATATAGGGCCTTTACAGACTGCCAGAAATAATGCAGCTTGAGACCACTTTAACTACCCTGGCTCAATGCTAAGGAATCATGGGAACTGTAGTTTTTTTCTGAGACATTGAGCCTTCTCTGTCAGAGGGCTCTGGTGCCACAATAAACTACAGTTCCCATGATTCTGTAGCACTGAGCCAGGATAGTTAAAGTGGTCTTAAGCTGCATTATTTTTAGTAGTTTGTAAAAGCTCATAGTCATTTTTGACCTTGGAATGAAGCCACATAAACTTCCCACTACCTGGGAATCAGCATCTGAAGGTGCACTTGTTTTTTTCTCCATCAGAGATGGATATCTGTTGTTTCCTGTTGTCCTTGGACACATTTTTAAGGCCAAAAGACACATATATTACCATGCAGTATAATGAGGAAAATGAACTTTCATGTGACATGTAATTCTTTTTATTATTTTAAGAATAAATTTGCCCACTGCTATACAATTCATTTGCATTAAATCTGGAGTTTTAAAAAATTCATTTCTGATAAGAATTCGCTAAAATTTGCAAATTTCTTATTGTTTAGGGTAGAACACTCTTCATTTTTTAAAAAGCAGTCTCAAAGCTTTGCATGCTTATTTTTTAAATGTCTTACTTTGGTTCCCTATGTTTTCAGTCATGTTAATGCTATATTTGAGGTCCTTGTCCTTAACAACTATTTGGCAAATCAGTAAAATAGCTGTACATATTGAATTTAGTCATTAAAAAGGAAAAAGCATTTCAGTTCATTTAATATGCAATTGCATGTAAGGGATAGCAAGAACTTGAGCTTTAAGCAATATAGCAAAATGGGCAGATTTTCCCATTCCTAATTTAATTAGCATTGAGTACAATTCCTGATGCAAAAATTTTTCTTGTATCTTATAAATGATTTCTGCTTCTCACTGCATATTCATTTCATTTGCTAAGAGAGAAAGCTCAGAGGCAAAAATGTTGGAAACAGGTTCTAAGGAAGTAAAAGATACATTTGGCATGGAGGGGGGGGAAATACTGAATACAACAAGATATTCAAGAAGCTTTGTGGAATTGGGAGGTAGCAGGTGCTAAGAACAGAAAGAAAGAATTTCTTTCTTTTGATATAGAAGACTGACAAGCAAACACTTCAGGAGGCAATGTTAGCCAGAATTAGCTCAAGATATTTTGCTGTTTCAAATAGAACCCCATTCCCCAAAGTTATGGAAATAGTACCCATGTTCTACTGACTTGGATTGTGCCAGTGTTCCATATGTGTATATTCCCCTATACATGTATCAAGGAGAACAAGAAACAATAGAACTCTATCGAGCTTTTGAAGCAGGAAGGATGATAACTTACAGAGGTTATGTGCATCCCTTGTGTAAGCCACACAGTATTTTTTAAATAAATAAATAAAAACAACTGTATAATCTTTTCTTTTAGGAGAGTGATGGCTCACCTTTCAGAGACCGAGTGCCCAAACTGTAACCCAAAACCCACTCATTTATCGCAAAGTGCCATATCCCTCTGGCTTTCTAGAAACTCTGGTTAACTCTGTGATGGGGCAACAGCATGCATGCCCATAGATAGGGCTCTGAGTGCCACCTCTGGTACACACGTCATAGGTTTCCCACCACTGCCTTAGGATATCCTCAGCTTGCATGAAATGGAACAAGAAGGACGATTACTTATGAAATTACTTATGATCATATCTTCAGCAACCTTGAACATAACTACTTTTCAGTTAAGTTCAGTTAAATAAATTTCAGAAGTGAGTGGGGGGAAATGGATATTCCCTAATTAGTCCAATAAACTCTGTAGAACATGATGTGAAACATAGGGCAACATGAAAAACTTTTTAACAATCAGACTATTTTAATGGAATATCACAATCACAAAGATAACAAAAAAGTGAATGAAATGTTTTAATTTATTGCTGCCTTTGGAGTAAACTTGGAGACAGCAAAGGCTTCAGTACCTGGCATCCAGGAGAGAACTTGGAAAAGTTACAAGATTCCAGGCACCTAGTATTCTCTGGGACATCCCCCCCCCCCAGGCCACTGCCTTCTATCACCAAGTCAGCAGAGAAGAACTCACCACATAGAACTACATGACACCTACTCAAACCTGGAACTTAAACATTTAATTTTGAACCACTTACTTTATAAGGCTAGTATCCAATGCTGAACTTCTATTCATGCAAGAGCACAATCCAATTTAAGTGTGGGATACAATCTGCCCTGATTTTCAGCCACAAAACCCCCAAAAAACTGGTGTGGAAGAGCATAATACCACTACAGCTGTTTTTTAAAGGAACCTTTGAGGGCTAAAAAGTGGAAGTGACCAAAAACCATGCTTCCATCAGTGTTGTATTAGATTTTATGCCTAAATATTTCAAAACAGGATATTTCAACCATAGTTTGGAAATGTTATTTTGCTCAACTCTAATTCCCAGAATGTGTCTCAGTTAGCATAGCCAGTAGCAATAATAGTGAGGGGAGTGTGGGAACTATCAATCAACAAAGTAACTTTTCCAAGCATTGCTTTCAGCTGACCTTTTTCTATAACCTCACTAGCAGACATAATGCATTAATCACTGATTACTGCAGCAATTTGTAAATCTCACTGATGGGCACAGTGGGAAGTCAAGGCTCTTTGAGAGGTGTTCTCATGCCATTCAAATAGTAGTAATTTTGGTCTGCCTGTTCTTGATATTGTTAAGAGAAGCCTGGGAAGAAATGACATAATAGGAGAATGACATTATATGAAAATTGTTCTACTCTGTGCTTCTTCTTCTTCTCTCTCTCTCTCTGTCTCTTTTGAAGAAGAAGATATTTGTTTGCAAAGATTTTTCCAGTTTTCTTAAAAACGGAGGAGTTAGGTGGCTTGTGGGAGAGAGAATCAAAAAAGTAGTTTCTATAATGACAGTGTTGTTTCTGAAATTTCTGTAGTTATGATTCATAAAAAGTAATAATAAAAATATCAATCTGTGATGTTACACATATGTATTATTCAGTCCTAAACCAACTGCAAACACAGTCATGATGGTGAAGCAACTATATTACCAAAGTGATGCACACAGATTGTATTGTCTTTTCACATGCATTGATGTTTTAAAGAAAGAGCCTCTACAAACCGGCCCAAAGGGCCACCCTGGAGGCAGAGATGGGGAGGGGCAGCTGCATGCCGGCTGCCCCAACCCCATACCGGTGGTGTCCTGATGCTGCATGCTGTTATGCATGGTGTGTGGAATCAGGATGTCCTCCCAGCTCATTCAAATGACTGCTAACTAAGGCCCAAAATAGACTGGCCAAAAGCGCCACCTTCGGGCTGATCCGGGGTGCAACTTACAGATGACACATACCCCTGGATTGAGCAAAAGCTATGCCATGGCTGACTAATACAGCCCAAACCCAGCTGCAAAAGAGGCACACACACACACAAAAGCAATCCTTGCTGGTGGTCCATTGCAGACTGTGATGGCAGCCAACCTTGGTCCTGTGCCAAACTTGGAGTGACCTGTACTGGTGTGGCCAGAGGCTGCTCCAAGCTGCTGGTTTGCTTGACCTCTAATGTGCTAATGTTCCTGGTTGCTGCTTATCATTCCATCTTCAAAATCTGACCAACTAGATATTGTGTTTAGCATTGCTTCTAAAATAAACTTGCTGTTCTGTTTTTTTTTCTTTAATTTCAGCTGCATCCACAATGTAGAAATAATTGACACCACTTCAACTGCTTTGGCTCCATGTCATGGAATTCCAGATTTGTAGTTTTGTGAGACATATTTAGCTTTCTCTGGGGCCATTCGCACTACAAAATAACCCAGTGTGGAAACCAGGTTAATTCTGTGTCATTCAAACTTGCACCAATTGCACTAAGTGCAATGGGGGGGGGGGGCTGCCAGAAAACCCATTTACCCCGGTTTATTCAAAACTGTTTTTTTCCCCATATCTTCTAAAATGATGCAGATCACTGCAAATGAGAATGCACTGTGGATTACATTCAGAGTGATTCTTCCTAAACAAAAAGGGAAGGGTTTAGTAAGCAGGGGCAGAACATACACACCTCACCTAACTGCTGCCCTTCTACCTGGGTATTCTCCCCTCTTCTCCTGGCAAAGGTTAGGTTGCCCCTGGGGACAATTCACAAAGGGGAGTTAATTAATGCCTAATCCTAACCCTAACCCTAACCTATCACAGGGTTTTCTTGGCAGCATTTCTTCAGAAGGGGTTTTCCATGGCCATCGCCAGAGGCTGAGACAAGGTGACTCCCCCCAGGCAAGCCTATCATGGGAGTTTCTTGGCAAGGTTACTTCATAAGGGGTTTGAAAGTGGAGGCAGAATGATGAAGATGTGCATCACTTGATTGACAGTTTTTTTTTTTTAAAAAAAAAACAGGAACAATTTAACACATTTACAGTGGAGGCTCCATTTTAAATCAGCACAATGACAGTCTGAACAGCAATAGAAGTAAAAATGCCACAGAGAGATTAGATTATGGTAAACATAGTGTGATCAATTCAGTTTCACATTCCTGAGGAGAGCCGGATCTCCTAGATACAAAAATGTGATTGTGAATGAGCCTTCTGTCAGAGTGCTCTGGTGCCACAACAAACTACAGTTCTCATAATTCCATAGCATTGACCTGGAGCAGTTAAAGCAGTGTCAAACTGGATTATTTTTGCAGTGCGAATGCAGCCTTAATTATATCTATTGCAAACTCCTCTTTTTTTAACTTTTCTGTTGTTTCTGTTGTTGTTTCTCTGGAAGTGGGGGTAGGAAATCATGATAGAAGTTGAGAAACATATTATTTTAATTTGGAATCAGCTGGAGTGTATCTAATGTTAGCTGGGTCTGTACTTAATACAAAAAGGGCTCATGGTGCCTCCTGTTTTCCTTTTCCCCTCTTCTGTCTCAGGCTTCTTGCCAGTAATACTTCTGGGTGATTTGTTTGATTTCTCTGATGTTTTTTAAAACTTCAAGTGTTTTACCAACAGTATATTAACCCTTCCCTGTCTGCCTGTCTTTTTCAGTTATTACTCCCTCTCTCTTTGTACATCAGGAATCTTATCAGCGGTAGAGAGATCTCTTTCATTTCCCTACCCTTTAACCTGAAGAATCTTTTCTGCAGTTAGTCTTTCCCTGAACTTTTCTCATCTCGGAAATCTCAGCAGCAGTGCCTCAGAAAGTTGACTTTTCTTTTCGAGTCCTTTTAAAAAAGATCCTGATGTATGATGGATTCACCTCCTTTCTAGGGGATTGCCTCCATGAGTGATTTACCTCTGAATTCCCCCTAGGCTCATTGAATACAGTTTACATGATGCAGGACCAAAACCCATTGAGTCTGGACTATCTTTATGATGTCTGCATTTTAATAACTCACTCATTTCTGTGCTCTTCACAGTAATGGTGACAGCTGTCTTTTCACTTACAGCCTCTGCAAGTTACCCAGAACTTCTGTAGTAGATGTGAATCACTCTGAGGTCACAACAAGGCACCTGATGATAGTATGGTTGGGCAACTGATTCTAACCTCATCAGGGGTGCTGGTGATGAATGGAGGCTGGAAGACCCATTGTTTACTGCAAGAGAAGAAAACCTGCAGAACAGGTAAGGGGTTAAGTTGGGCTGAAGTTGGAGTCAGAATAGTTTGGGGGAACAGAGCAGCATATTCTTGCAAGTGTTGACCCACTTTAGGAAACCCCAGTTTCGTAGTATGACTTGAAACTTGTCATTGCAAGTTGCATCACAAAGAATAAAACTTGGCCAGGTTTTTCAGTGTCCATGGCAATTGTCTAATAAGTTCTGGCCAGCCTCCCCTATTTTGAAATTTTAGTTTGAAACTCAGTACTGTGACTTGAACAACATCCAAACCACTCTGTCAAATGTTGAGATATCTAGCATTGTGTCCTGATGAATTATGGTTGCTACAGACATGCAGACATTATATTCTCACCACTACGGTGAATATGAAATAGAGTTGTGAATTTTTCCTTATTTCACTATTACATGTGGGGGGAAATATCAGAATCCTCTTCCCCTACTGAGTGGCTTTATGATACCTTGACACAATTTTAATGTTTTTTCACATTTTTAACTTTTCTCCAAAAGTTTTGTGAATATTTTTAGGCATAGAACATTGGATTTGTGCCAAGTACAATGCAAATGTGTTGCTTCCTACCCACTCACCCCCCCCAATACCTACATTTTGCTGTCATTGCTGCTGATAAACAAAGATGTGACAAAACTGCCACCTTTTTTGCCATTTTTGTTGCTATTGTTGCTTTTGGAATTTTCTGGATACCCTTTGGTTGATGTTGAGAAATTCTATAAATATTCATTACCTCTTGAACATGTAAATAATTTTAACTGGACTCAGAAATAACGTATATTAGTTGATGTGAATCTATGGTAATTCCCCTGTCCCACTCCAAAGCACAAGTCTTTGCTGTGGCTACTGCTGCAATTTGTCTGACTGGCACATTGGGGATTTTCTTTCTTTTCTGGGAAAGTAAGGCTGTCCCTGAAAAGCCATGTCTATTAATTTGAGTCAAATAAATCAATTAGGATGCTACTTTTCACTTGTCATTATCATTCTAGGGTACAATAGTGTATGATCAATCCTCAGAGTGTCATCTGCTAATTATTAATCACTATCCATTCCAAGTGATTAGAATCTTTTTGTCTTCAGCAGCTGTATATTATTTGGCCATTTCAGAGATAATTAACTCCTTCTCCAATATTCACTAAGTGCTTTTTGAGATTATTGATGGGGATTTTTCATGGTTTTCTTTTTTAGAACAGTAAATACATCTTTGTTACTTGTGTGTATTGGAAAGGAACAATGCTGGAGTAAGAAATGAATGGGGGGGAAGACACATTCTTTCATCATTTGTTTCTTAACTTTTCACAAAAGGGTGCTGCCACCTCCCCTTCCCCTTCCTCTCCCCTCCTCCCCCTCCTGCAAATCGAGGGCTCTCCAATTTTGATATCAAATTTCTATCTTGCTAGATTCAGACAATATTCATAACAGTCATTGTTGTGGCTGTAATTTTTGCTCTTATCCTTATTCCAGATCTGTCTGTATGAAAAGAGGAGGAAGCAAGTGAGACAGATTTTAAACCAAGGACTTTTAAACACTACATGACAAGAGACAAGATGGATGAGGTATGAAGACTTTGGGAGCAGTCATTTATTATAAAGGACTCTAAAGATGCTGCAAAGAGTAATGAAAGCTCCAGCATAACATGGAGAGACCAAGTAAAAGCAGTGACCAATAAATGGAAGTGGGGGGGGGGGGGAGAAGAAAAGAACTAGAAAAATGGCAAGGTAAAAAGATTAATAGGATAGTCAAGGGTCATGGGTGGACCTTCAATGTGTAAATTGTTCCTTTTCCCCCTTTATTCTGGCCTTATGAGTAGGGACCAGCTTTAACAGATTCAATATATAGTTAGAGATTAACATGGGGGGATGCAGATGGGCTGCTTCAAGAAACGGAGGATTGAGGCCGAGGCTGCCGGATGCGTCAGCCCCGATTCTCCCATTTGCTGCCTCAGAAAGGACAGCCAAAATGGTGCTCCTTTCAGAGGTGGCAAATAGGCTGCTTCAAGAGCTGCAAATAGGGTGCCACAAGAGCTGACGCGGGGAGGAATTGGGGCGGCCGGCATGTGGCTGCCCCTCCCTGCTTCCAGGACAGCTCAAAGCGCCATTGTAGAGACCCATGTTTTCCCTTGCATTGTTCATTTGAGTTGCTTGTTTCAGCTGAAGACTTTTCATTGGTTACTTGTATTACAGGCCCATGGAAGGGGAAAAGAGAAGCCCTGCTACTCTTCCTCAGGAGCCCTGGTGGCACAGTGGTTAAATGACAGTATTTTAGCCATTCACAGCCACAAGGTTGTGAGTTCGATCCCAGGCAGGGCTCCATAGTCAACTCACCCTTGCATCCTTCTGTAGGTCACTAAAATGAATACCCAGCTGACACATTGGAAACCACCTAGGGAATGCTTAAGTGCACTGATAAGCTGTATAGAAATTAACTTGCTATTTCTATTCCCCACAAGTAAGCCCTGGGCTCCATTCCCAATGTCATGTTAAAAAGGAGACTGGAATGATGTATGCTATGCATGTAGATTCCCCTTACATAATTTCAAACAATGCATTTTGAATCTTGGAGGTAGGATGCATGGTTGTTGTTGGCTGAGGCAAATACTGTTTAACACTCCACTCCATGAATATGGTATACAAATGGATGTGTGAATAACCACTTGGACATAACAGTGCATCTTATAGCTACTTGATCAGGTTTAGTGGGTTGGTCTTAGGGGTGAATATTCTTGCTCTAATTAGGAATAAATTGCCTACTGCATTTTCTGGTGTATAAGACGACTGGGCGTATAAGATGACCC
>CM034706.1:75714625-75725561 GCA_020142125.1 Phrynosoma platyrhinos | reverse complement strand
CCCCCCCCCCAAAAAAAGACCTCCCATGCACTTTTCCTTCATTCCTCAAATTTAGCATTAAGTAATTTAAACTATCAGTTAAGCATTGAGAAATACCATTTAGACATCCAAAGAAAAGGGACAGATGAAGCTACCAAGGGAATGTGAATAAAGCAATTATAAGAGTTTTAGGTGTGAACAATTTCAATGTCTTAATTGGGAGGAAAAACCTTTATCCCCATCCCCTCTAGGTACACCCTACTTGCTCCAAATAAAGGAGTGAGGGGAATCTAGAGGCTGTGTAGGGGAAAAGATCCATTTTGCTAAGGAACTAGTGATGTTTGTCAAATACAAGATCCCTTTCAGGACATAGAAACTAGATGCTGTGGTGGCTGGTGATGCCCATATGTTAGGGATTTCTAGGTCCTCCTACTTCTCCTGCCTGAACTGGATAGGACTCCTTGAGACCACCTTTCCTATCTAAAAAACTCACCACCACTACCCATTGATTTGAATTCTTCCCCTTTAGCAATACAATGGGACATTGTTGGGATTCCACTGGCACTTTCTGCCTCTGATGTGGTAGAGACATTTCCCTCCCTTTTCTAATGCTGAGGAAGTGCCAAGCTGAGCCAAGGCACGTGAAAAGGAATATGAGAGAGTTAGGGTACTTTTAAAGAAAATACTTTATTTTAAATAAAGAATTTTCATAGATAAATCATCTCTCTTATGTGAAAGACATATTTCTTTCAGACACAGATTAGAAATTACAGACACATTAGATCATTTCAGCCAAATCAGGAGGAAGAACAAAGAAAAACCCTGACTTGACTAGTTAATGCAGTCACCTAATTCTGCCCACAGATTTGATAGGATTTGTTGTCCTTGCTCTTCATGAATACCTGGGAGTCTAGACTTCATTGTTCAGCCTCCCCAAACCAGAGCTCATGGCTTCAGATGTTCCTTTGTTAGAAGTCCCCGGTGGTTTGTTTAGAGTGAGCCAGAAACAAGGAGTCCCCATGGTGATTCAGACTTTTTATAACCTCTGCTCAGAAGCATCGGAAAGATTCATTCCTCTGCCCAATAAGTTGTCTCATTAGGCAATTGCTAATCAACTCTGTGATGCTGAATCTCACTAAAATGGAATTGTATCTCTTCCCACATTTGACCCTTTGAAGATGGCTCTGATAATGGGAAGGATCCCCATTTGTCACACCTTGTCAGAAGGGTAGTGAATCCAGTCTGGGTTTTGATTTGGACTTTAAAGGAGACATCCAAAATGCTGAACCAATTTGGGGGTCCTTTAAGGTATAGACTACATCTCAGAATATATTCATACCCCACTAACATTGAAGCTACCAGGCACCACTAATTTGGAACCATAATACAGGATTTACAAAGACAGCAGCTCTTTAAGATTTGTTCCTTTAGATATTGTGATATATTCAAATACAAAGGGAGAAGCATGCTAGTTCTGTCCCTGCCATTGTCATCTCGTTTTATTAGTCTATTTACATCACACCAGCCTAAACAGGATTTTTTTCCCTATGCATGGACACTCTCTATATGATTAAGAATTTTAAAAGATTTCCCAAGCATGTGGAGATTAAACGCATGCAGAAACTCACCTGTTCAGACTGTTTGCTCTTCATGTGAGGTGAGTGATGGGGGCCACCAACACACTGCCTTCTTCATATGTTGATTTGCCAATCTTTCCAAATGATTGAATGCCGAATTTTTAATTTATGCATTCACATGATTAATATTTCTCTTGATGAAACACAAATGTTACTCTTTCTTCCTTCTTATTTCTTCATTCTTACTTTCTCTGGCATTTAACATTTCCATCCCACTCTCAGTAAATTAAATATGTTTCATTAAGATACTTTTGAATCTGAAGACATTGACAAAAGATCAAAGTATTCAACATTATACTCTAATGAATTTAGTATAAATAAGTATCCGTTTCAAGTATGGGAGCTAAAACTTCTGTGTAAACTGAAACTTCTAAGGCTTTACAAGTATCTTTTGGAAATGCAATCTGAACTGCTTGGAGTGTGTTGGCCACTGTCTATTGTTTTTTTTGTTGTTGTTGGAAATACCTCTTGGCCTACCCTGTGGATTATTTGCAAACTACAAAACACTGCACTTGAAGGCACATGCATACACATAAAATATATGTTGGGAGAGAAATTAATCTAAAGACAAGCAAGTGGTTTTGTTGTTCTGTCTGCATTATTTAAAATTCAGAACCAGATCTGGAGTTTCTGATCTGGGTAACATGATACAAATAATGGAGCGTATGTATGCCTTCGTTAATTATTAAGAGGAATACAAAGGCACATTGCCATCTTTTAATCATTTGCAAAATTATGTGTTTTAAAGTTTTTAAATCCATTTTTATTATAATAATAAAGTGTTAAAACAGTGGCTATTTCTCAGCATCATTCTAAGCATTGACAAGCCAATGAAATGAATATCCAGCCCTATCCTGATCAGTAATCATTTTATTCTTTTAAAACAATCATTTTTGACATAAACACATAAAATCTTTTTTTAGAAAAAGGAGGATTTCTCAAAAGCACTCTTAACTTATTTACAGTAGACAAAAAACAACAACATTGGAATCTTGCTCAATATTTTCCCCAGCTTTTCTGTTTCAGGCTTCTTTCTGGTATCTGCATCTGCTTTTGAGATGCCTAACAATGGCTGAAACAAAACAGTTTGTCTATCATGCATATAAAACAGGTGTTCCCTCAAGTAGTGAAATATGTTATCTCATGTAATTTTTAATACTTTCCTATGCTGTAGGTATGACACTTTGTTTTGTGATTGGTCATTGGAAGGTGAGTTAATATATGTTTTCATTTCCTGGGGCTTACACATGTATAAAATAATTTTTTTGATGAAGCCTGAACATTGAAGACTACTTGAAGCAAAGCAGGCAAAATACCTAGGTATCACTGGGACTGTGTATGATTATATACATGGTCATGTAGTTATATTTCTGTATAAAGCTGAGCTGGAGGATGAAGTATGACTGAATTTTAAACTACTGTATATTAGTACTTTGCAAATGTATTGGCTCTTAAACAAGAAATCATCCTCCCTAGTTTCTGTGATGACTTCTCAGCTTGGTGAGTGAAAATGTGCCCATCTTATAATTTTGTTTTTCACTTTCTCTACAGAATTCATGTTTTGTCCTGGATAGCAAGTTTGCTTGGTTGTCCCCCTCCCCCTGCAAATAACCAAGCATATCTGAGTATACACCATTTTCAGAATATATGTATACTTTCTGTATACTTTTCTAAAGCCCAAATGTTATATATTTGCATAAGTTAAAATGTGTTTGTGTGAATTTCTGAAATGTACGAGGGGGTATCATAAAGTTTTAATTATCACCTTTTAAAAAAATTGACAGAAAGTTTGTTTTGATTTATAGTTGTTAACTTATCTCTATGTAGTCACCATCCAGATTTACACATTTTCCCCAGTGTTTCTTGACCCTCCAAATACCCTTATTGTAGAAGTCTGCAGATTGCACCTTAAGCTACTCTTCCATTTCATGAATGATGTCATCTGTGTTGTCAAATTGGCAACCCCATAATGGATTTTTCATTTTTGGGAAAAGAAAAAGTCACTTAATGATGATGAAACTGACAGAATTTCATCAATATACCATAATAACCTCCAGGTGATAATTACTACTTTATAATACCCCCTCGTATATGAGGCTGTCTGAGCATTAGGTCCCCCATAATGCACTTTGAACATCTCACAGATACTGATTTCCAAAGCATGATACATCCTATTTCATTGGAAGTATTGGAAGGTGCAGAATTAATATTTCTATAAAAAACCTGATTTTGATGAATTCCTTTTTTAAAAAAATCTTTCCCTGGTTTACTATTTTTAACATGTTAGAATCTTGGGTAGTTATGATTTAGCTAAATTGGTCAGGTCAAGTCAGGTGACAGGGCTTATGGATTAACCAAGCAACCCTTCATTTTCACATCAATACATGATGAACACACAACAAGCCATATCTGCTATTTTTTTAAATGAAAATATATCATTTTGTCACAGCAGGAGAGATACTAGAAATGCAACACATTGCTCTAGAGTTTTATGATGATTCAGATATTTGTTTGAAATAACATCTGAATCAGACCCCCATTTCATTGCTAACTTTTCTGCATTTCAATTATGAGGCAATCCTGTTACAATTAATATTAATTTTTTTTACTGCCTCTAACATTGCTCACTGTCTCAATGTGTTCTTGTTTCTAATATGTTTGTCTACACTTTAACTCTATTGCAACAGCTTGACTTCGTTTTTATAATTAATATTGCAAATATTTGTCAAATTCATTCTTAGAATTTTTCTAAGGCTCTTGTTCAAGTTTGGTGAGTCTAGATAACTAACAGACCTATTGCTTTTTTTTTTCTAGAAAGAAAAGAAATTGTCAATCACCTGCCAGTTTATGACAGATTTGCAGAAAGAAAGAAAACAGTTGTACCCAATGGGCACAAATATTGCTCTGGTTCTTGGCACATTAGGAAAAAAATGCTGGTCCCTCATATCAACCTGAGAAGTATTCATTTAAATGATATTTTTAAAAAATAGCTAAAATGAGTAATATTCCTGGTTAATTTTGAGAAACAGGAAAGCAAAATGTTCTTCCTAAAAAAAGTAACTATAATGGCTCCTCACCACTGAGGAACCATTAGAAGTCTCAGTACAAATAATTACATTTTAAAATCAACTTTCCAAGGAAGAGTATGAGTTTTGGGTTCCATTCAGAATGCTGTTCCAGCAATGTGTGACCTTCTGGGATCAGTTGTCAAATTAGGGCCATATTCTTTCTCTCAGGAAAAAGAACTGGGCTAGAAACAAGGCAGAAGTGTAGAATGCACTTCCATTTGTCTACTAGACAGACTCATCCAGGGAAAAGCTTGATATGAGATTGTGCAATTTACCATTCATGCAGAGATATTATTTTTACCTTCTTTCCTACATGATTCTAATCAGGATAGACTTCTTCCATGGTAGATGAACACTGAGGGATTCTTAAGTGTGTTTCTACTGATTAACAGAGGTTTCAGTCAGCATGTATAATATCCCCAAATCTTGTTGAATTGCACAGAGAGCTGTCTCTGGAGGCTACCATTTAAGAACTCATTTACAAATAGCTGAGTTGGAGAAAGGAAAAAACCAACCTTCTTGAGGCACTGAAAGGTTGCACTTTAGTTCAATGTCACAATATGGTTTTAAAGTACTCCATTAGTCCCAGGTAAACAAAACAGTTTCCAGAATTGTGCTAAGGGAACACCAAAGTAAGATGTTAGAATAATTATTCTCATTTACTACCATGTAAATCTGATTCATAGCACTAGCACAAGCCTATGCATGTGTATTTGGAAGTGATTGCCACAGAGTCATAAAATGGCCTGATTTTCAACTGGGATTTACCAACAAAAGAACAGATTGAGGTTGGTTGCCAATCTTTCTTTTAATCTTTTCTACCCCTCTGTTTGTGGATATTGGTTCTTTTGGGACTTGTGTTTGAACAAACACTTCTCGGTTTGCATGATCCCATCCACTCTGGGTTTCAAACTTGGCATCTTTTACAAATACAATTTGCCCATTACCTAGGGAAAAATGGTATATTTTTTTCTTAGTACCCCACAAACCTTAGCCTTCGCCAATTGGGTTGACCTTTTCTCCTCAACCCAATGGGAATTAGGACATTAGCAAATTGTCTAAATATCCTCAGGTACTTTAGACATGGTTCTCTACCATATAACATAAAAAATGGCATCTGGTTGACACTAGAGCTCCAGACCCTATTTAAGATATGGTTTGCACATACCATAGCTTCACCCCACAAATTACCAGGTACTTGGGCATCAACCAACATACAGTCTTTCATAGATTGTAAAAGTCCTATCCTTCCTTCAGCTAAGCTATTCTCAGCTGGGCTGTAAGGATTTGTAGTTCTATGTTGGATGCCCTTAGTCCTCAGCCAAATCTGGAATTAATTAATTCCCCAGAAATTCCCCACCCCTATCTGAAATGAATGTTGCTACTTTAAATGGGAATTTCCTTTCTTCCATGGCCACCCATTCTTTAAACCTTATACATGTTTCATTCTTGGGTTTCAGCAAGTAAACAAAACTATATCTGATGTAGTGGTCCACCAAATCAAAAATATATCTAGCTCCTCCCCCACTTGCTTTAAATGGTCCAGCAAAATCTCCATGAATAATCTGGAAAGGCAGCTTAAGTTACTCTCTGGTTTTCCTTTGCCACAGGAAAAGCTTTAACATTTATATTTTTACAGACTGTGCAGTCCAGGAATTTTTGACAGGGCTTCACCTTCCATTCTGGACACATTTTTGCCAACTGTTCCAATGTAGAAAAACTGGCATGTACAGATAATGCATGCAATCATTATGCAAGGGTACATTAGACATAGGGCATAAACAGACTGCCAGAAATAGTGCACATTAAATTGAGGCACTGCCCTGGCTCAGTGCTAGGGAATAATGAGAATTGTATTTTTTTCTGGGACATTGAGCCTTCTCTGTCAGAGAGCTCTGGTGCCACAATAAATTACAGTTCCCATGATTCCCTAGCACTGAGCCAGGGCAGTGCCTCAATTTAATGTGCACTATTTCTGGCAGTCTGCTTAGGCCCATAGTCACATTAGGGGGTTGCAGACTGCCAGAAATAGTGCAAATTGAGTCCACTTTTAGGGTTAGGGTTAGTGCTAGGGAATCATGGGAACTGTATTTTATTGTGGCACCAGAGCTCTCAGACAGAGAAGGCTCAATGTCTCAGAAAAAAAAACAATGCCCATGATTGCCTAGCACTAACCCTAACCCTAAAAGTGGGCTCAATTTGCACTATTTCTGGCAGTCTGCAACCCCCCATTGACTACATTTGGTTTGTCTGTCTGAGCACGCATGTAATACAGCCCATTCTGTTTCTCGCCCCTGGCACAGACTCTACCATCTGTAGATACAACACATTAATTTCTCTCAAACATAACTTCGTAAACATCACTAGCCAATGTGGAAACACTTAACAAATCTTTAATTCGTTCCCATCAAAAACTTCACAAAATACAGTTCCCATCCTGTCCACTTTCCTTGAAGCTCCATCTAACAAGTCCACTTTGGAGACTGTTGAAGTCTACACATTCTGTAAAAGCTCCAAACAATTTACCATATGGTGTGTGGCTCCAGAGTCCAGCAAGCACACTTTCTTGGCTTCAGCTGCAGTTAATAAGCCATGTCCTGCTGCCTGTGAGGACTTGCTTGTAGGCTTTTGCTGCTGTTGTCTCTCCTCCCTCTTGTGGCCAAATTGAGAAGGACAATTTTCCTCAAATGCCTCTCCCTTCCACACAAATAGCACCTTCTCACTAGGCTCCACATATCCTCCCCTTGTTCTTGTGATGCTGAGGCAGGTGTGTTGCTCCTTGTCTTTCCTGGCACACTGGTGACCAAAACTTCCAGCCTCAAAAGTCATCCATTCTTGTTCTTCTAAGATACAGGTTGAGACTAAGTTCAAAGTCAGCTCTGTTTCAGACAAACTTTTCAGGCTATGAAACAGAAAGTCCCAACTCTCACTGAGGGTTCCCAGCACAATATAAGCCTTTTGTGTATCAGGGAAAGTCATACTTCTATTTTGTAAATCATTAAACAGAGCCCTGAGTTTGTCCAGGTGACTTTTAACATCCTCGCCATCTCTTAACTTGGTGTTATAAATCTTCATGTCAAAATCATCTTAGACACACAGGAGTCCCACTGGTAGACATCCCTCAAGCTTTCTAGCACTCCAATGCTGTAGGTAATGTAAATGACCTGATCAGCTTGTAGACACAAAATTATGATCACTCTTGCCTTCTGATTAGCAAGCATTTGTTCAACATTCCATGGTCTTGGTAGTGGCTTAGTTATATAGTTCACCAAGTAAACGTACAAGCAGGCTGTGTACCATCACTGACCAAGTGGCATAGTTGGTGTTGGCAAAGTTCATTGTTGCCTTGACTCCAGCCATATCTGCAGGCTATTTCTGAACAAGTCACACAGAAATGACAAACAAACTTTGCCCTGTGGACTGTATCTTTGGTCAGGCACAAAATCAAACTAAGCCAAACACTCAGTGCTTGTTCCTTGCAAAAATTGGAACAAAACAGAAAGCTTGAGCACTGGTCTAAACTGGGCTCAAACTGGCACAAACTGGTGCAGACTGCATCCATAACCCATTGTTGGCTCTCCTCTATGTCCTGCAGGTGTACAGCAACAAAAACAAACAAAAACTAAGCCCAAATAGAGATGCCAACATTCAGCACTGTCTGAGGTGCTTGACCTCAAAAGTAGTTCACAGCATAGTGCAGAAGCACAACCCAGTATGCAGTATTTGGCAATAAGACACTGACCAACCTGAAATAAGGCACAGACACAGTTGACTTATTCCAAAGTCTTTGGAGGCTTTTATCTTCCTGTTGCAGAATATATACAAACATTTACAACAGAAGCTCTGACTTCTGTCAACATCCACTGTCTGCTACAATCCACTTCTCCAACAAACAAACTCCTCTCTTCAACCCACCCCTATCCTGGGTTCCAGAGCCCTTATGTACAGTGGTGATATAATTAGGGTTGACACCTGGTGTTTCTTAACATTTACAGCCATAGAAATTATTTTACCACTTCTTAAAGGGACATTTTACCCAACATTTTAAAGAGTTATAAGGTAATGAGCATGAAACTATGAAATGCTTCCCATTTGGATTTATTTTATCACACTATATTAAATCTTCCTGCTGAATATTTGTTAGATACATTTCTATTTTTGTTTAGAAATCCTAATTAAACTGAGATTTTCTTAAATTCCATTGAAATTAATAAGGCACAGATAAATCAATGTTACATATTTTCATATGCAATTTGTATCCTGAGAAAGAGATTGTGATTACTACTTATACTTCTCTGACCTCTCAACAAGATACACATTTCAAGACAGAATGATCAATACATTAAACAGCTGTTTCATTTCACCCCATACTTATTTGTCAGTCCTGAACCATCTCTTATCTTTAATCTCAGAAAAGAAAGATAAGGATCACTTGTTCATCATCTGCAATTACAGGGCAAAAGCAAATCCCACTGTATTACTCATCACCAAGGTGCTAAAAATTTGAAATAACGAAAATCAGTATGAGATTTTACTGTCAGTGAAACTGTGGATTTATCAGGAGCTAGACATGAATATGTCTGTTTAATTCAATTCCCATTATGACAATTAAATTATAGTTAAATATGCCACTTCTTGGTCACTGTGAGTTTCAGTTAATTTCTCTGTTGAATTAGATATCCATTGCCATTGAGGGTATGCACCACAAGTGATGACCATAATACACATGACTGGAAGGAAAAGGCCACAACTTTAGTGAAAACAGCTGTAAGGTAGGGTTGGTCCAAAATGCATGAGGTCTGGATCTGGCATTGGCCAATCCCTCAATTGATCGATGAACCAATTTGGTTGGTCACAGACAAGCTTCAGGATGACAAAGGGGTACCCAGTTAATCACCCATTCACATCTCAGGTAACCAGTTGATCACATGTTCACATCTCTACTCCTTGACACCGGGGGACACTGATCTGGCATTGTCCCAGCAATGGCAACATCACATGCTCCCAGCACCCATGGGTCCCCAATGGACTCCCACTCCAGCATTCCACAGCACCGGAACCCAATGCCCACCAGATCCAAGACTTATGCTACTGCCCTCATAAAATTGTGACAGCCCAACCACATCCCTGAAAAGAGGGAGGGAGGGTAGGAAGAGTCAAGCTGGAATGGTGCCATTCTCTTGCACCATGTGGCCTTAAATAGGCCCAACCACCAATGAGAGATCAGGAGGCCCGGAAGCTCCTGCCCCTACTGGACTTCCAGCCAATCCCCTGTGCCTTTTGTCTCATCTGCCAGCCAATGGGATTATGCTTCCATGCCCAGCGCGTTTTGGCACATGTAGTCCCAACACCAGGGCCACAACTTTATTGAAAATGAATGACCAATTAAATGATTATCCCTTTGTCATTCTGAAGCTTGGCTGTGACCAAGCAAATTGGTTCATTGATCAACTGAAGGACACCGTCCCTTCACAGCCCATCCAGCCAATGGCAACCCCAGCAGGCCTGGTGTGGTGCCTGGGAAGCTGCTGAAGGTGGGCCCCAGCATAGCAGCAGTGGCTTCCCCCACCCCCAGAGCAACGGGGTGACCTGGTATGTCAGGTGGCCTCACTTCTGCCCTGAATAATTACTCATTCCAGATTCCATCAGATCTTGGAAACTAAGCAGGGTCACCCTGTAGCCAAAAGTCTATGAAGGGGAATTTTATTTAGCTCAAATCGAGAGAGGGTTGGCTACAAGGACCCTGCGGGACTGTCTCCCACATGTATACTGAGAGATGAGGGATCTTAAGGATTGATGCAGAGGCAGTATCCTCAAATTAAAGTATTATTTGTTGAAAAATGGGAAAATCACACAACAATATACATGCACATACACACTCATGCAGGGCTTGGAAAATCAGGGGTTAGGCTGGATTAAATGCTGAGACAGCACTACAGCGATACTTACTACCGATGAAGCCTTCTCTGGGATCCAATTGGGTGAAGTGGTGTGGGACACAACCATTCCAAGAGTGTGGGTTGAACGTAGGTGCCGGTAACCAGATCAGAGAACAGAATGACTCAGGGTCCCCCTGAATTCAGACTAGCGACACTGAGGGGAGAAACCCAGGCTTTTTTATGGGTTCAAACTAGCTTCTGGCAAGGTGCTTGATTGCTTGGCTAAAGCCTAGACAAAGGGGGTTAATTGTTTGGCTAAAGTTTTATAATAATAATAATAATAATAAAATTTATTTGTACCCCGCCCCTCTGC
>CM034706.1:75690610-75703825 GCA_020142125.1 Phrynosoma platyrhinos | reverse complement strand
ATATTGTCATTTCCCCACATCTGTACATTTTCACACAAGTTACATTTTTCAACAAGAAGGCCATCCTGAAGCATAAGGAGAAGCGTCCCCATCTGTAGCATGCTGGATGAACAGTGGGTCCTGGCTCTGGAGGTCATGGATCTGGTCCAGCAAGGTGACATCCCTCAGGGTGGTGGCAAAGTTCTCCAGATGCAGAATTGTGGATTGAAGTTCCCCCTTCTGGGAGAGGGCATCAGCCTGCCAGTTCTGGGCTTGGGGCACATACGGGGTGAGTTGCTCTTTTAGAATAGAGCTTAATTGTGGCATCTTTCAGGGCGCTATCCTGTCCCCAATTCTATTTAACATTTATATGAAGCCGCTGGGAGAGATCGTTCAGAGGCATGGAGCACGATGTCTTCAGTATGCTGACAACACCCAGATATACCTCTCCATGCCCAGTTGTCAGCTCAGACTTCAGATGGTGTCTCTCCTCTCAATGATTGTCTTAAAGCGTTAATGGACTGGATGAGGAAAAACAGATTGAGACTGAATCCAGACAAAATGGAGGTACTAACAGTCACGGGCCCAAAACTAGATCTGGGAATACAACTCCCAGTCCTGGATAGAGTCACACTCTCCTTCAAGGACTGTGTTCACAGTCTGGGGGTACTCCTAGATTTGTCACTTCATATGACAAATCAGGTGAATGCGACGGTCAGGAGTGCCTGTTATCAGCTTCGGCTGATATGCCAGCTGCGCCCTTTCCTGGAAAATAGGGATCTTGAAACTGTGGTACACGCTCTGGTAACCTCGCATCTAGACTTCTGTAATGTGCTCTACATGGGGCTACCCTTGTGCTTAACTTGGAAACTTCAATTAGTCCAAAATATGGCAGCCAGGTTACTTACTGGTACATCTAGGAGAGAGCACATTACACCAGTGCTGAAATCTCTCCACTGGTTGCCCATTAGTTTCTGAGCACAGTACAAGGTGTTGGTTATGACTTTTAAAGCCCTACATGGCTTGGGTCCAACTTATCTTCGGGACCACCTCCTTCCCTATGACCCTCCCCAAGCACTTCGGTCCTCTGGGAGGAATCTGTTACACCCTATAAAAACCAGGCTGTCAGCGACCTCCCAGAGGACCTTCTCTGTCTCTGCTCCCAGATTATGGAATGGCCTGCCAGATGAGATCCATCTTATTACTACTCTTGACTACTTTAAAAAAGCAGTAAAGACGGATATTTTCCAGCAGGCTTTCCCTGAATAACATCCTGGCCCAAAATAAAAAGTATAAGGAGAAGACAATGACTCCAGCTCTTAGTTGCCTCTGCCAAGCTGCTATTTGTATTGTTTGTTTTATCTTGTATTTTAATTTTGTAATAGTTTAATATATTTTTACGGGGTGGGTGGGTGGGTTGGGAATGGGTTGTTGGGCATGTTTTAACTTGTGATGTGTTTTAATTTGTTGTACGCTGCCCCGATTTCACTGCAGAGGGGTGGGTTAAAAATAAAAATTATTATTATTGTTATTTTTATTGTTATTATTATACTGGAGCTGGAAGTTGAAGCAGGCAAAGAACATGGACTACCACTTATGCCACTGAGAGAGCTTCCATACCATCTACAAGTGCTCCAAGGTCTGATGATCCATGTGCACCTGCATGGGGTGAGTTGCCCCCTCAAGGAGATGCTGCCAGGTCTTGAAAGCTGCCTTGATTGCTAACAGCTCCTTCTCTCAGATGGTGTAGTTCCACTCTGGAGGAGTAAACTGCCAGGAGTAAAATGTGCAAGGCAACAGGTGCACCTGAGGCCCCATCTGCTGGAGCGGCACGGTCTTGATGGCGACATCCAAGGCATCCGCCTCAATGACAAAGGGCATCTTTGGATCCAGATGCTGCAGGATCAGAGCCAATGTGAAGCACAGCTTCAAGACCACGAAGGACTACTGTGCAGCTGCAGTCCACTGGAAGTGAGCCTTCCCTTGCAACATGGGGAGATGGAGGCTGGTAGGGTTGCATAGTCCTCAATGAACTTCCGGTAAAAGTTTGTGAACCCTAGAAACCACTGGATGTCCTTCCTGCTGCAAGGGGGCTGCCACCTTGGAAGTGTCCATGGGCATGCCCTGTGCCAAGATATGGTAGACCAAGAAGTCCACCTCACAGAGCTCAAAGGTTCTCAAGCTTGGCATAAAGCTGGTGTTCCCAGAGTCTCTGGAGAATGGTGCAGACGTGGGCATCATGGGCTGCCTGGATAGGGGAGTAGATCAAAAAGTAATCTAAATAAAGGATGTCAAAGCATCCAGATAGTCCTGGAACATGTCATTTACAAAATGTTGAAAGACGGCTGGGAAATTACAAAGTCCAAAGGGCATGATGGTGTACTCACAATGCCCATACCATGTCTGGGACACCATCTTCCACTCATCTCCTGCCCAGATCCTCACAAAGTTGTAGGACCCCCAGAGGTCCAGCTTGGTGAAGACCTTGGCATGGCAGAACCACTCAAGCAGTTCTGGGATCAAAGGCAATGGATACCGGTTCCGATGGTGATCCACTTGAGACCCCAGTAGTCATTGCAAAGGCACAGCTTCCCATACTTCTTGCACACAAACAAGATGGGTACACCAGCAGGAGACTTGGAGGGATGGATGAACCCTTTCTGGAGGTTCTTCTACAGAAAGTTGCTCAGAGCCACTAGCTCAGGTTCTGAGAGGGATTAGAGGTGTCCAGCTGGAATAGGGGCCCCTGGCACCAGGTCAATCACACAGTCATATGACCAGTGAAGTGGGAGCTGGTCCACCTCCTTGTTGTTGAACATGTCAGTGAAGTCCTGGTATTTCACCGGCAACATGACTGGACAGGCCTAGGCCTTCACTGCTACTGTCACTGGGATCTGCTCCAGCCAACAGTGTTCCTGGCAGTATTCTGAGGCAAACAGGGGTTCCCAGTGGACCCAAGAGATGTGCAGATCATGTCTTGAGAGCCAGGGCATTCCCAAAACCAAAGGGAAATGAGGGACAGTGGCGAGCAGAAACCATGTGGAGCTGGATCTTGAGGTGAAGCATGGGCATCTATTGTGTCACAGAGGGATTTGGTGGCACTTCGCAACGTCCAAGTCCATAAAATTGTTCAAGGCCCCTGAGTCTATCATGGCTCCTGTGGGGAGGAGCTCCATGGTGGGGAGCTTGAGGTTGGCAGCCACAAACAGAGGGGCCTTTCGAGAGGCTGAGCTAGAGGAACTGGGTTTAAGAGACTCTCCCAGGTGGTGAACCCACTCTACACTTGGGAGGTCCTGTTTTCCTGCAATGTGGGCCAGTGTCCTTTAGTGGGACATTCCCTGGCAAAATGTCCCTGAAGGCCACAGTAAAGGAACAGGCCCTCCCTCCTCCTGCGTTCCCTCTCAGCATCGGTGAGCCAAGGCTAAGCCCCTCCCAGCTGCATATGTTCCTCCACCGTCTTGAGGGAGGCCATCTCAGGGGGCACTGCTGGAGTCAGGTTAGCAAGACCCAAGAGCAGCAGAAGGGTGCTCTATCTGGGTGACCTGCTGGATCAGCAAGTCCAAAGTTGTGGGAATTGTAGTCTGAGTGAAAATGTACAGATGTGTGAAAGCTTGTTAGCTGGGAAAGTTTTTGCCTGCAGGTGGATTACATGAAACCAACACAGAGAACACAGCCAAGGTCATTGTTCCTGGGAACACAGAAGGCAAGAGGAAAAACAAATTAGGTCATCTAGTTTTGTGAGAACTTATGGTCATATGACACAAGACACAGGAAGAAGGCTTGTTTAGAGGCTGTTTAGCAAATGTCTATAAGTGTAACAACCTGGGGGTGGAGTTTTGTTTTGTTTTGTTTCATTTTTGGCTTGGAGTTCTTTGTTCCTGTTTCTGCTCTGCCTGTATGATGGATGTTCTAAATGTAAATAGTTATTTTGTTCATTCTGTAACTCAAGAATAAAATCCTTCTTTTGAAGAGAATCTAATCCAGGGGTAGGCAGCCTTTCCTCTTTAAGGGCCAAGGGATTCAGCTCCCAGAAGCCTCAGCCAGGTTGGCCAATAGTCCCATGTTGGCCAATAGCTCCTGGGATTCTGGGAGCTGAAGTCCCTCGGCCCTTAAAGGAGAAAGGTTGCCTACCTCTGATCTAATCTCTGGTCTGGTTCATGGAAAGCTAGAAGCTGCAGGCTTCATTCCTGAGTGATTGAGCAACAGATCCAGAGATGGATGAAGCTGGTGAATGGAGGTCCTGCACACACTCTGCTACTCTGTCCTATTCAACTAAAAATAACAAAAATAGCAGGGGGTGCAAAGTGAGCCAACTCATCTAACACCGGATCCGAAAGCCCAAAATGGAATTGAGCTGGCAAAGCCAAATCATTCCACGACAGGTCCTGAGCTATCAGGCAGAAGGTCATGGCGTACTCTGCTACTGTCCTCTTGCCTTGCTGGAGTGTCCTGATGTGGTGCTCCACTGTCTCAGCCTTCACAGGATTCCCCCCAGGTAGCTTGCATTTGTCCAATAAAGTCCTGCAAGCTATTGAGGAGAGGAGTCTCTTGCATAGGGTAAGGAGTAGCACATTTGCTTACTCTCAGAGAGCAAACTGATAATAAAGGCTACCTTATGAGAATCCGTGGGGAAGTCTTCCCCTCTGATTTTGAAATGCAGCTTGCAGCTAGCCAGAAAACTGTCAAGGATTGTCCTTTCTCCAGAAAACTGGAGAAATTTTCAGGCAGAGCTACTAGGCATTTTCTTGAGTGAGCCAAAGGGTTAATTTGGTCCTGGAGAGCCACCAAATTCTGAGTAGCTGCTCCACCTGGGTGAAAGTTGCAGATACCTCTGAACCAACCCCTCCATAGTGGCCTGCTATCAGCGTAAATAGAGGCCATAGATTATTCTTTCCTGGAATGCCATCAAGAGGCAAATAAAAGTCAAAGCAAGGTCCAAGTTACCAATCCAAGAGGACAGCCAGTGAAGGGTTAAGCAGTCCAAAGGTCTAGGATTCCAGAGAAGAAGAGTGGCAAGGCAGTCTGAAGGTCAGGGGTTCTAATAGTCCAAGATAAGTCAGCGGTCTGAGGGTCAAAGGTTCAGGCCAAGGAACAAGGAGAGCCAGAGACCAAGGCATTCACCAAGAAGCTCAGATAATCTTTGGCACGGAGGCAGCTCTTCTGCACCTGCTTAAATCCCAGAGCTGCAGGAGATCAGCAGGGGCATTTTTTTTTTCATAAAGCCTCCTTGAGCACCAAAGACCTATCCTTTCTACTCAATTCTGACTGAAGGTAGGCACAGTCCCTTGATCCTCCTCCATGTTTGAAGGTTCTGCTGCCAGGAGGCTTGGCTGTGGAGCCTCTTGGGAGGCCACAGGTTCTGCTGGAGGCTCTGCTGGAGCTGGGAAAGCAGAGGTGCTGGGGCGGGGCAGGGCGGGGCTGGGCTGGGGCTCCCCCACTGTAGATTCAGGACCCAGAGGAGGTTCTGGCTCATCCTCCTCATCCTCCAAGTCTTCCCCCAGGCAGGACATGACAGTGACTTCTGGACACTTTGGAGGTGTACTATTTAAATGATGTACATCTCCAAAGTGGGTGGAAGCTGTGCCAGCGCTGCGCTCACTGAGAACCAGAGTAAAAAGGAGACAGGATAGTCTGACTCCTAGTGGTGCCAGTCGGTCCCTGCGTCCACGGTCCATCTTGGGAGCAGGCTGCATGGACAGCAGAGTTCCAACCTGCTTCTCACCAAAGTGGATGCATAGAATCATAGAGTTGGAAGAGACGACAAGGGCCATCCGGTCCAACACCCTGCTATGCAGGAACTCTCAATCAAAGTATACCTGACAGATGGACATTCAGCCTCTGTTTAAAAACCTCCAAGGAAGAAGACTCCACCACCCTCTGAGGGAGAGTGTTCCACTGTCAAACAGCCCTTACTGTCTGGAAGTGCCTCCTAATGTTGAGACGGAATCTCTTTTCCTGTAGCTTGCATTTATTGCTCCGGGTCCTGTTCTCTGGAGCACCAGAAAACAAGCCTACTCCCTCCTCAATATAACACCCTTTCAAATACTTAAACAGGGCTATCATATCACCTCTTAACCACCTGTTCTCCAGGCTAAACATACCCAGTTTCCTAAGTCGTTCTTCATAGGACATAGTTTCCAGACCTTTCACCATTTTAGTCTCCCTCCTCTGGACACATTAGTTTTTCAACATCCTTTTTTAATTGTGGTGCCAAGAACTGGACACAGTATTCCAGGTGTGGCCTGACCACAGCAGAATACAATGGCACTATTACTTCCCTTATTCTACATACTATACTTCTATTAATGCAGCCTAAAATTGCATTGGCCTTTTTAGCTGTAGCATCACACTTGTTGACTCATGTTCAACTTCAGAACTCCTAGAACTCCTAGATCCCTTTCACACATAGTCTTGTTAAGCCAGGTGTCCTCCATCCTATATCTATGCATTTCATATATATATATATATTGCCCTAAGTGCAGTATCTTACATTTCTCTGTATTGGAATTCATTTTGTTAGTTTTGGCCCAGCTTCCTAATCTATTAAGGTCATTTTGAATTTTCACACTGTCCTCTGGGGTATTAGCTACTCCTCCTAATTTGATGTCATCTACAAATTTGATAACCATGCCCCCTATTCTTTCATCCAAGTCATTGATAAAGATGTTGAATAGCACTGGACCCAGGACAGAACCCTGTGGTCATGTCTCTCCAGGATGAAGAGGAGCAATTGCTGAACATCCTTTGGTTTCAGTCAGTCAGCCAATTACTAATCCACCTAACAGTTGTATTGTCTAGCCCACATTTTACTATCTTGTTTGCCAGAATGTGCCCTTCTGTTCCTTCCCTAAGTAGCTGATCTAGGATCACATCCAAGGTTGGTTACAATGGACGGAAGGTTTGCTGGTATATGTGCAAGTATCAAAGCCAGATGCAACCTATCTTGGAAATGACTATTTTGGGAGCATTAGAGTCGCTACTGATAGTAAAGCAATCCCTGGTAGCAGCACTTTTCCCATGGACCCAGATGAAGTAGAAGCAGCAAGACCAAAATAGCAGAGTAAGGGAACCTCCATGAAATCCTAATCACTTTTAACAATCAATATTGGGTGGCTGGGCTTGTAGTCCAAGGTTGTGATTCTGCCCATGCTTATCTAGATACAGTATAAGTAAAGTAAGGGGGGAAACAGATGGCTAATTGGGCCATTTTGGGGGCAGGGAAGGGGAAGGGCAGCCGCACGATCGGCACCCCAACCCCTTCCCCAGGTTGTCCTCAGAGCAGTCGGCCCTCTGCACGGCTGGCACTCTGAGGAGGACCTCCCGCTGCAGCGTCCACACATGCTTCAGCGGAAGAGTCGCCGAAGGTGCGCTGCAAGCTTTTGTGGCACACCTTTGGTGACTTGTGAAAGGAGCACCAAGGTGAAGGTGCGCCGCAGGGCTGAGGTGTGGGGATACCTTGGCCCCGCGGCGCAGCTTCCCAGGGCGGCTCATGGCCACCCGTCTGCTTCTCCCCTAAATCTACTGAACTTGATAGAACTTGATTCCAAGCTGACATGTGTAGGATTGTGCTATAGGAGATAAGGTAGTTAAAAACAAACACACTGGAAAACTAATCTCTTCTTGAAAAATAATTAAAAGGAAAATGAATGTTTTTAAAGTACTACCCTATATTCTGTGCTCTAATTTTATTTCCCCTTTGGGCTGGAATGTTGTGATAGCAGATATGCACACCACTTAGAAGAAAAACATCTTGTCTTTTCTTTCTTTTTCTCTCTCCAAAGGGTACTGTTTTAGACTAATTATTTGGTCTATTTCCCAGATAAATCATAATGTCTTTGGTGTGGTCGTAAGTCCAGGAAACTAATTTGAAGGCCAAAAACTCTTTCCTTCCTCTAATCATACAGTTTATTCTCCATGACATGCTCAAATGTTTTTCTTCAAATGGTGATACTAAATTCTAATAATGGGAACATATCTGTGGGAAACTTGATTATTTTTAGATGTTAGAGGACTCTTTTGTTATTCAACTTCTACTTTCTTTTTTTTCTTGCCATACACCTTGCAGTGTAAATAGCAGAAAGTAGGCTCTATTAATGGAAAATATTTACTCCATAGATACGAGATAGATACATAGATAGATAGATAGATAGATAGATGGATAGATTCAATGTTATGGTAATAATCCTGTTAAATATTTATGGTGGGGGGGGCGGATAAGGGATCACACCCAGGAAAAACATTTTATTTTTGGTGGCACTGAATCCCTAAACTCCAAATTATCTGTCCCTGTAATTTTATGTATCTTGTAATTATGGAAACCTGAAGGTCAAAATAAGAGCCATAGCATCAAACAGGAACCCTCAGCACCACTTTCTGAACTCACCCCTCAAGGAAGCAGCAGATCCCACCATAGAAAATTCCTCCAAGTCCCATCCCATTCCTTGCCTCAGAAGGCTACAAAAATTCATAGTATCACCAAAAAAGAAACAACATACTCCCTTCTCCAGCCCCCAAGAACATCTATATTCACAAAAATCTACAAACAAAACAGCTGGGTAATCCAGAAACAAAACAAAGTACAAACAAAAGCAAAAACAACAACAACAACAAAACAACAACAAAAAAAACATCCATAGATGGGTAATTTTTTAAATTATGATCACTAAAGTGTTAAAAAAAATGGCACATGAACGGGACAAATTTCAGGTTCTCCAGAAATTTGTATCAGATATGATGGAACAAAGATTAGAGATAAAGGAAAATACAAAGTATCTAAAATTGTTGTCTGGGTGTGTTAGGAAGGATCTAATTAGGGGGATTTAATATGCAAGACTGGGGTCCTAACAATACGCCGCAAGACTGGAGTACTGATATGTATTCCCGAGGACTAAGAGATCCCACAATCGATTAAGCTGAGGCAGGCTTCTTCAAATAAGGTCTAAATATTTATTAAAAGGGGAAACTGCACACACACAAATGTGGCATGCACACACACTACACACTTAGAAGCAAAAGGGTTGAAAGTGGGAATAGCTTGAGATGGGCAAGACTATGGGAGATACTCACTTCCTAAGGCTTCTCCTGGATCTGCTGTGGATGTAGATAATGATTATGATGTTGCATGGCCACCAAAATGGGGGAAGGGATGGCCGAGGGAGCGCTGATCAGAGCACAGACTGAGGTGGAACCAAGCTACACTCCAAAGATAGCATGTAGACTCTAAAAATCCAGGGGTTTATATAGGCCATATCTTGCTCCTAGCTGTAGACTTGATGGCTTGGCTGAAGCCAGGACAAAGGCGCTGATTGCCTTGGCTTTGTTAAGCCAAGGTGTGAGGATGATGACCTAAACAATGCACTTGGGGCTTGACACAATCAAGGAAGGGAGGCTAGAGAAAAAGGGTGCAGTTAAACATGATCACTGCCCCATCAGGTGTAAAACTCTGGACAAACAAGCATCGTTATGTTGATTTTTGGGGTTATGGTCTTTCCCCTTTAGCAACTCCCAAACCTGTCTGGTAGGGAATTTTCCAGTTGTTTGGGCAGGCCCTCCCTGTCTCTACCTGACCTGCCATCTAGAGGATAATGGCTGACATCCCACAGAGATCAGTTTGAGGTCATAGAGGGAACTCTACGTGTATCCCAAAATTTTATGAATTTCATATTTGCTAATAGGTGGATTGGTCATGGCATGTGCCTCTGATGTTGAAGATGGTTACTGTTGGCTCAGTGAACAAAGCAGCTCTACCTTCTTGAGATGTTTATTCTGTATGTATGAATATATTTGACATGAAATATACACTGTCAGTGGTGAGACTACACAGAATTGACTCCCTTCCCTCCTTCATGTAAAGGTAATTCAGATTTGAAAGCCTAAAGTTTTTCAGTCCCAGCCTTAATAGAAACTATTCACTAGCATGTTTTTTTCTTGGACTGTCTAGTGTTCAGCCCAGATATGTGAAGCCAGTCCAGAAACAAGTGGGTTCAAGAGTTCTACTGTAGTTCAATGGTAGTTCAAGGCTGTAGGCCTGAAGTAAAGAAGATGGGTCTAATTGAGAGGTTGTGCTTGATCTTTGAGAAAAAAATAGTCTCTAATATGTTCTGATATCTCTATCTAACATCATGTATTTTATCATTCTCTCGACTGCAAACACACTGTGGACCATTTTGGTATCATTTTTTTAATTTGTGCACAAGCAAAAGCCACATAAAAATAACGTGTACACATTCCTCTAAATACAGGTGGGTTTGTATTTGCTTTCTTAGTGTTCTCATTTTTGCAAGATATTTTTCTTGAATAAAATGTGTGTGGGTGTGGGTACATATGTGCATGCAAACCTAATCAATACATTATAGGCATAACAATTTTCCTTTGATATACAGATTTTTATGTGAACTTTTGAAGTTAAAAAGTAGATCTGAAAATTTTGAAAAGCATGGATTTTGGCATACAGTTTAAATAAGATTCTAGTATTTCAAGGAGTGAATTGATATGAATATTGAGACAGCATCAGTTTTTCACCATCTCCTCTAGCATCAGCTTTCTAATGTTCCCTGATTTCTTAACATTAATATAGATTAACATGTTTGTCCTAATGGACATGACACTGTTGCTATGCCATTGCTGCTTCTATTCTCTTTTATAATTAACATTATAAAATTTATAGAAAGGATGACTTTTAATTTAGGGAACAGTGGGATTCTAACACACAAAATCAGATGCTAGTCAGGACTTATTCATTTTCATAGAAAACAAAAATAGAGCATAGTAAAATACATAAATACACATGTAGCAAAACCTCAATGGGTCTACATTGCCATTAAGATCTGATCCCAGGAAAAATCATGTGCATTGGTAGCAATGCATTACTTCTGGCCAATGGCACCTTATCACAGTGTGCTTATTGCTGCTTGATAAGCTTTCATTTGCACTGATGTATCAAGTAGTGAGAATATTTCAATTTCAATTCTCTGGATTACTGATCACATCAGGAAGTATCATAAGATGTGACTGTCTTTAATATGTGTCTGTATACATACTATAGTAAGTTACCATTTGGTAAATGATTGTCTGTTTTCTGCTGCTGTTTTGTTCCAGATTAGAATTATGTGCATTTAACTTCATGCTTAGTAAATTATAGCTGTTGGGTTACAGTAAATAATGTAAATAGTAAATAATGAGAACAAAGATATTAGTGAGAACAAACTAGATGTAATAGAGAAAAATAATTTGCAGAAACGACACTTCCAATATATTTAAATCATTACCCCCCATTAGTTTTGAAAAAACTCAATTGTCATTTATAAACTATCCAAAGCCATATGGCTTTGAAACTGGTCTCAGTGGAAAGACCATTTCATTCAACAGTTAAATACACTTAATATAATAATAATAATACATTTTATTTATATCCCGCCCCTCTGTCACACAATTGAGGCAGCTTAGGATAAATTTTCTAAAAGAAGAGGATATCAAGTGCATAGAATATCTATCTATTCTATCAGACTGCTAGAGCCCTAGTAAACTTTAGAGATGATAATATAGCAGTAAGAATCTACAAATTGAAAAACCTATTCTGTCATCAGCAGATGGAAGTCACAATAGTCTTTGGTCACTTGACATCTTATCCCCTATTTGACATCCAACTAAACCAAGCAAAAGGAAATCCTGTTAAGAAAGCAAGTAAAATATAACAAACTGGGGAAGTTGAGGACTTAATTTGTCCAGAAGATTTGTCTGGAAGACACCCATGATTGTTATGGCAATAATACAGAGGTCACCCCTGCCTGTACTAATGTTAGAAGAGGAAGGTTTAGTAGAATCATACAGGAGACTCCCCCTGCTTGATAAATTAGTTATCATAGGCAGAATTAATTCACTTCAAGCCTGACTAGGGGGGGATGCACATGGGCTAAAAGAGTTGTTTTGGGGTTGACCTGAAGGCATGGTCTTTAGATGATGCACGCTGAAAAAACGTCTTTCCTGCCTCTTCCTGTGAAAGTGAGCTTTAAAACTGAGCCCTATTTTTTCAAAGCTTCAAATTAAAGCATTTTTAGGGTTCAGATGTGGGCAAACCACCTCAGGTGCATCTGTTTCAGAACCCTAGATCTAACCCTAATTTTCACAGTGTGCATGCACCAGAGTGGGAAGGTGAAACTGTTGCTACCAGATGTTACATTGTGTTAAAGAGATAAAGGGAAAGTTTCACTTTTAAGCTGGACCCCCACACACATTCCAGCACCATTTTCCCAGTGCAACTTTTGCCAGCTGCAGACCTCCACATTTGTCCACTTCAGGGCTCCTCTCATACACAGCGGGAACAATGGCAGAGCCATCCACAAGCGGAGAGCCAAAAAGAGGGAGAGGGGCGCCGTGGACCCACGCAGAGATGACTGACTTCATCGCTCTGTGGTTGCAGCCACACATTTTGGAGAAATTGAGAAATTATTTCCTGAATGCTGACACATTTATGAAATTGGCACAAGCCATGAGGGCGAAGGGCCATCAACACACCTGGGAGGAGTGTTGTCGGAAGACCAAAAACCTCAGGTCCAATTACAAGAAGTTTAGGGATCACAAGGCCAAAAGCAGAGGGGGTCCCTCCTCCATGCCCTTCTACAAGGAACGTCATGCCTTCCTCACCAGGGACGTCAGCATACGGCCCAGCAGAATATGCACCAGCAGTGAAGTCCTGAGGGTCCCAGTGGGCCAGCCAGCCACAGCAAAAACCATGGAGGACATCTCTGAGGGAGAATGCGCCCAGGAGCTTTTGCCCTGTCAAGGTAAGATGTGCCAGGAGCCCTAGGAAGGGGTGCAGGGGACAGCACTAGGATGTCCAGAGGGTAGAGATGACCCCATCTCTTGTCATTTTTAGATGACCAGGAGGAACACCCTGACTCAGATGAGACATCCTGCAGTCAGAGGGCTATGGACATCTCTGCCATGAGACCACCATCCCACGCCTCTACATCTTCCACCAGCAGGCCACCATTTCGTACTTCAAAATGAAGCATTGTATCTTCTAGGATCAGTAGCCACCATGACCGCTCCCCTGTCCCACAGACAAGTACAGCACTCAGTGACTATGAGAGTGAGGGTGAGGAGAGGGCAGGTCCTGGACAATTCACCCAGCTGATCAACCAGGTCCAGGTTGCATACGGTAAATTCCCTGTTATGACAAAAAATGCATTCCATTGTATGTACACCTGCAACCCCCAAAAGCAAAGCAATTTGTAT
>CM034706.1:75661328-75671357 GCA_020142125.1 Phrynosoma platyrhinos | reverse complement strand
GTTTTTTCTCTATTAACTTGCAATCCTGAGACTCTTCTGAAATCCTCCAATATCTCTGTTTCAAACTCTCTATATTTTCAGTTAATGTGACCAACAGATCATCGGCATAAGCTTTAACTTTATATTCAATGCCTTTGAATTTAGTTCCTATAATCTCTTTCTTTGCTCTTATCTTGTTCAATAGGATCTCCATCACTAGTAAAAACAATAGAGGTGATAGAGGACATCCCTGTCTAGTACCATTTGATATCTCTATTTTCTTTCCCCGTTTATTAATACCCAGGCCTCTTGTTTATTATATATTGCTTCTATCCAACTATTAAAATTGTTACCTATATTAAGTCTTTGTATCAATTGTTTGAGAAAGCACCAGTTGACTTTATCAAAGGCCTTTTCAAAATCCACAAAAAACATTGCTATTTTTTTATCTATTTTCCTTCCATGCAACTCTTTCAATCCTAATATATATCTTATATTGTCTTTTATTCATCTCAAGGGCAAAAAACCATTCTGATCTTTATTTATCCATATTTTAAGGTTCTTTTTTTAGTCTTTCAGCTAAAATTGTTGTGAATATTTTATAATCGCTATTTAATAGCTAAATTGCTCTGTAGTTCTTAATATCTTTGGTATCTTTGCCCTCTTTTGGGATTATTACTATATTGGCTTGGGTCCATGTGGGACGAAGTCCCTCTGTTGGTATTTTATTCATTACTGTATGTAATGGTCAAGCCAACTGCCGTATAAATTTCTTATAAAATTCTGCGGGAAAACCTGGGGATTTCCCATGTCTTGTTTTTTTTTATTGCTTCCTCAACTTCCTGGATTGTTATTTCCTTATCTAATATAACTTTTTGTTCTTGGCTAAGTGGTTGTAATATACATTTATCTAAGTATGTTTTGATATGAGCCTTTTTTATCTCCTCCCTAGTGTATAATTGTTTGTAAAAATCATAGGCTATTTCTTTCAGCTTTTCTTGATCCATATGGATAGTTTCTTTCTCTTTTAAAGTGATAATCTGATTGGTTTTTTTTTCTTTTCTTTTTTTTGTCTGGTAAGCTAACCACTTGCCGGGTTTGTTTGCTCCTTCAAAATTTTTTTGTTTTATATCTTATTTTCTTTTGTAGATCCTTTGTTATATGTGAGGAAATCTGTTGTTATAATATTTTAATTTCTGCAATCAGTTCTCTTTTGTTGGTGGTTTGTTTTAATATATTTTCTTTTTCTCTTAACAAATCCTGTAATTCTTTTAATATGTTCAGCTTCTGCCTTTTTCATTTTACAGCCCTCATTCAAAAAGAAGCCTCTAATTACTGCCTTAGCTTCCTCCCATATTATACCCACTTTAATTTCATCCTGTGATTTTCCTTAAAATAATTTTCAATGACAGTTATAGCCTCTTTCTGAATCTTATCTTTGTTTAGTAGTTCATCTTTCAATTTCCAAAAGAAAAATCTTTTTCTTTGTTTAAGCTCTAATATCACAGCGTTATGATCGGAGAGTGTTCTTGGCTCTATTTTATTGTTAATGATTTTAGTTATCATCTGAGATGAGACTAGAATCATGTCTATTCTGGTCCACAATTTGTGCCATTCAGAAAAAAAGGTGTAATCTCTCCTATTTTCATATTTCCCTCTCCAAGCGTTTAATACATTCAATCGTTCCATCAACAACAACAACAAAAAAAATCTCTTTAGGCAATTTTCCCTGATTTGGGTGTATATTTTTTACCTGATTTCCTATCCAATTTAGGGTCAAACACTCCATTGAAATCACCCATTATAACACATGCATCAAATGTTAAATTCTCAATTTTATTTAATAGTGTTTTATAAAATTTACCTTTTTGTTCTAGGGGACCATAGATCCCAAGTAAAAGGGTTTTTTTCACCTTCCATAGTTACTTGCACCCCAACATAATGTCCCAAATCATCATTTAATATTTCTACGGCTTCATATTTTTTATTGATGTATAATGCCACTCCTTTCTTTTTGTCCTTGGCCACTGATACAAATACATTGCCTAATTTCTGGTTTCCTAACAAGTTAACATCTGATTTTTTTATTCTCATTTCCTGTAAACATATCACTTCAAATCTTTAATATAATGGAAAATTCTATTTCTCTTACTTGGACCATTTAGTCCTTTTATATTCCAGGACAAAATATATAAAGTATTCATCTTCTAGCTTCTCTCCAATTTTATTCTGATTACTATACAAATTATTTGCTTAAAACATGGTCAAGGTCCCTCCACGTCACTTTTGCTTTCTAATTGTGTAATAGTATATTCTGTCTCCTCTAATTGTTTCTCCTGTACTATTTTTCTCTCCTCTTTTTCTTGTGGGGATCCAGTACTTCCCTGATCAATATTAGGATTTTTTTTCTTCCCTCTTTGAGCCTTTGGCTTATTCCCTCTTCCTGTTTCAAAATTCCTATCTTGTACTTTCTCTTCTTCTTTTTCGCTGTCTATCACTATTCTGTTTGTCTGTATCATATCTATTGTTCTCTCCCCTTTTCCTTCTTGCTCTTCTGGATTCCTTCTCTCTTTTTAGTACCCTCTTTTATTTTCTTTCCTCAAATATTTCTCAAATTCTCTTGCTTCCTTTATTGATTTTATTTCTATTTTCTTTTTGTGATACCAGAATATTAATCCCTCTGGAATTCGCCATCTATAATTGACTTGTATATCTCTAAGTAACCTAGACAAAAAGTGGTATTCTTTCCTTTTCCTTATTATAGTAATATCAGTTCTGAGGCTGGTGTTGAGGAGCAATCAATGTATGTGTTCATTGCTTTGGGGGGATTTTTATCCAGGCAATATCCTAAGAGGTTGACATAATTTACTAAATTTCCTATGAGATGAACAAACTAAGCAGACTGGTGGCACGGGGCCGCCCTGGGATGGTGCGCTGTGGGACCGAGGCATCCCCACGCCTCGATCCTGTGGCGCACCTTTGCTGCCCCTGAAAGGAATGCTAAAATATCACTCCTTTCACAAGTCAGTGAAAGTGCACCGCAAACGCTTGCGATGCACTTTCGCTGACTTTTCTGCCGCAGCATGTCTGGACGCTGCGGCGGGAGGTTGCCCTCAGAGCGCCAGCCGTGCGGAGGGCCAGCGGCTCTGAGGGCAACCTCGGGAGGAGGAAGGGGTGCTGAGCGTGCAGTTGCCCCTCCTCTTCCCTGCCTCCGAGATGGCTCTATTAGCCATCTGCCAAGGCCTGAAGAGTTCTTTTCTCACTTGTGATTCAAATGGTCATGTAAACAGCACCCAGTTCATTTATTTTAATAAGTAGGGTTTGACAGAGCACGTAACATGTGACCAAGCATCTTATTATGCTCTCTCTACTTATCTGCCTACCTATCTACCTACCTAGTTGCAATAGCCCATGATTTCCTGCTTTGTTAAAAAAACACTACCTTTTCAAATTACTTCAGCATTCCTGATAGTTCAGCTGCTATTACAAAGCCTTGTTTTCTTTGTTTTCCAGAAAAAGAAAGCAGTTATATTGTCAAAAACTGTCATCTTCTTGCCCTCTCCTTAACACATCAAAGTCCAATGTATAACAAAGAGTTTTTACATCTTCAGTCAGCTTCTTCAAAGTTCTTCATTTTATCATAAAACAGGAATGATTGAGCAGACAACCTGTACTCTGAAATTCTTCTCATTTTCTAGTAATGGCAGGATTGTAACATCCAGTGATGATGCTTTTATATCTAGGATAGGAAAGTTAGTGGGAATGTGCCACTACAAAAGTCATTTAAAGTACTGATTCTAACCTGGTATTTAAATTTACATTATATTACTCCTCTAAAACCATTCCATAATGAAAGTCAAAAGTCATCCCATTGACTTATCCCTCATTTCTCCATAACTGTTTTGAGAAAAGGAAACTTCATTAATTTGAGAAAACTTGATTTCCCACCCATCCACTCACCAAAAATGAATGAGTGAAGTTAGTATGAAAGAAACATACAGGAAGGTAGACACAAGCCCTTATGAACACGTGTATTCCATTTCATGTGAATAAATGTATTAGTATACAGCTCAACAATTGTATACAGCATACACATATCAATGCCATATCTTTACAGTTAAACAACCTGTGTGTATACATGTAAACAGATGGAGAGAGCCAGGGTGGTTTAGTGGTTTGAGCATTTGACCATGACTCTGGAGATCAGGGTTCAATTCCTCACTTAATTATAGAAACTCAGTGACCTTGGGTGAGTCACACACTCTCAGCTCCAGAAAACCATGTGATCACCTTAGGCTTGCCATAAGTTGAAAATGGCAAATGACTTGAAGGTACACAACAACAACAACAACAACAACAACAACAACAACAATAACAACACAGTCAGTACCTATATTGAATGTATATATTTCATTACAATGAAATATAACTACTACTACTACTACTACAATTTATTTCCCACATCTCAAGGCTCAAAGCAGGGCACCACATGTTAAAATACAAAACATAATGAAATATACATGAAATACTGTCAATACTTAATACGCTTAATACATATGACGTCCAACCCATAAAAATTTTATGAAATAATAGATTTATTAGTTTATAAGATGGTACAATAATCTTTTTTTGTTGTTTGTTTTTTTTTTTTGGCAACAAATGTGGCTACCAAAATCTCTTCAGCTTGCTTTTATGTTTTTTGTTTTTTTACAAAGCCCCAAACACATAAACATCAGATCTGCTTTGGAAGACTGAAAACCCCTGATGGTCATGTGCTTTTGGTTTCAGGGAGGTTGCAGAGAGAGGAATGCGAAAAATTCCACAGTGCTGCAAGTGTCACAATAGATCTGCACCATTGCTTTTTACAATTATAGTGACTATCATGCATAGGATACTCTATGATTGCGTTCCAAGCAAGATTATGGCACCTAAATACAGGATTCAAAAGTATGTAATGAAGGATTAGTTCCCCTTGGTTCAGTTTGGAAATAGCTCAGTATTAGCAAGCCTTTTGAGAGAGGTTTTGGACAAAGCTTTATTATTTTGTGAGAGCTGACATCTTTCTTGTATGGAATGTTTATATTGATGTTGCCTGCACAGAGATGTTTTTCATTTTCCAGCTTCAGAATTTTAGTTTTATATGCTTTGATGCCATGTACAGAAATGAGCTGGTCAGCAAATATAAACATAGGTTAATCATGACTTTGACATTCCATTAGTTAATTTGTTCACACATTGATACTTTTCCAAACAGTCATCTAGTTTGATAGCAATCAACAATAGTTTCACTTTGAGGTTAGGTGAAACCATTGCATATGTATCTAATGTGTTCATTTATATTGTCTTGGTGTTTATTGTTGGGGTAGTTTTATGTACTTGATTTTAGATGTAAGCCACCTTGATTGCTACGGAAAAAGGTGGGGTATAAATTATTATTATTATTATTATTATTATTATTATTATTATTATTATTATTACTATTATTATCTATCAAGATTCTGATGTGTACTGGATGCTTTGCTTAATGCTAGCTGTGCATATACAAAATTTTGCTTAACATTCTACTATTGAGAAGACCACTCAGGGGAAGATATGTAGGGGAACACTGCCAATCAGAAATGAATTTGATTGAAAATGCTCTTTCAGTTCTTTAATCAACTTCTTCCTCTCCCATCACTATGGTTCAAAACTAATAGTAAACACAGTTTTGGTATGTCTTCCTGCCCATCCAAGAGTGCGATAATTCTTGACTCTTCTCAACCCAAAAATCAAAGCAAAGTAGAGGAACCAAATGGCTTGTTCCAGACTAAGAGTAGCCCCAATAAGGTTCATTACTTGAATGGGTCTACTCTAAGTATCATTGTTGGGATGCATACTAATGTCCAAAGAAATATTCCAAAAAGAGAAGACTTCAAAACTGAACATGTATCCCAAGTGATCAAAACTCATCCACCACCATATGGGCATGATTTAAACATGAGACAGTGAGAGAAATTGCTGTAATATTTTCTTATTCTTCCCCAGTTTGTAGTAGTAAAGATGTTGAACACCTCAGGCTACTGCCCTGAGCACCCATAACTGAGAGTAAGGGCCTCTACAGACCGACCCAAAGGGCCAGCCTGGAGGCAGGGAGGGGGAGGGGCGCCCAAACCCACACCGAGGAAGTTGTGATGCCATGCGCTGTTACTCACAGTGCACAATGTCAAGACATCCTTCTGGTGCAGCGTCCTGATGCGCTGCACCAGAAGGAGTGCTAAAGAGCTGTGTGGCGGCTCTTAGGGTGCCCTTTTGCCAGCTCTGAAAGGAGTGGCATTTTGCCGCTCTTTTCTGGGCTGGCAAATGGGAGAATTGGGGCCACTGCATGTGGTAGCAGCGGCCCCAATCCTCTGATTCTCAGGGCAGCCCAGGGCCACCTGTCTGCATCCCCGCTAAGTCCCACTTAAATATCTGGAACTTAATTTGAATAGACATGCGGTGGGTTGTGCTGGATGACTGACTTAACTGTGAATATTTGTGCAGACCCTTGGGCATTCCCACTATAAAAACCATCTGAAAACCACGGACAAATTTTAAGAGATAAATAAAAGTTACACAGTTGTTGTTTTTCATGCAATATACTATGTTTTGCCATGTATAGAAAAGAAGAAAACCTACACGAAGGGGTGAAGAAATCAAACATAAGATTCAAAAGAATAGTGAAAGTGTAATTTTACTGTTGACCTTCAAGAAGCATGGCAAGATCGAGACTATTAAATAGCTAATATGCTGCCACTGCGATTATATACCAGTTAGAGTATTTCAAAAGAACTTACTAATTATTCATGAGTTACTCTTTCAATACAATAATCATTTTTGGCTTGCAGTGTTGTTGCAGCGTTGTTCTGGATAGCATAAGACAGCTGAATGGAGGAATAATGAGACAAACATATTTCAATGTCACCTTATTGGCTGACTGAGACTCAGAGTAAATGTATGTGTTGCTCTGTGTAAGACAGTCCACCCTTTTAAGTTTTTTGGGGAATCTTAAGCAAATTTAGGATATCAAAATTTGTAATTGTAACTATAGCTGCTGCTCTTGTGAATCCAGAGAAGCAGAAGTAGGCTTCCACTATTGTGAAGAGAAGTAAAGGCTTGCTCTCTGTATGTATGTGTTTGTGTGTTGAAATTGGGTGATAGTGTGGATTCTGTGATGGAGGTAAATTCTTCATATGAATTGTGATTGTCTGAAGGAGTGAGAGAAAGAATGTGCTGTCAGGAGAGTAAAGATGACAGAGGCTAGCACCCACCTTTGGGACTTCTAATTACCCCCTCTTCTTTTTAGAATTTTGGCTTGAAAGTAAGAACTGGAACGTGGGCAATTATCAAAACCAGTCTGTTCAATTTTCAGGTATCCAGCACAACATCCCAATGACATACTGCAATGCAGTCATTCTGTTTTATTATTATTGTTTTACATTTGAGTCAAGAGAAAATGGAATCTATGGGCCTCGGCAGACGGCTAATAGAGCCGTCTTCCAGGCCCAGAAGAGGAGGGGCAGCCGCACGAGCGGCACCCCTTCCTCTTCCCAAGGTCGCCCTCGGAGTCGCCGGCCCTTCGCAAGGCTGGCGCTCCGGGGATGACCTCATGCCGCGGTGACCGCACGCGCCGCGGCGTTTGAGTCAGGGAAAGTGCACCCGCCACTTTTAGGGCGCACTTTCCCTGAAATCTAAAAGGAGCGCCAATTTGGAGCTCCTTTTAGATTCGCCGGAGGTGCGCCGCGGTGCGGAGGCCAAGCTCCGCCGGCGCTCCGACCCACGGCGCACGGGAAGCTCCCATCTGCTTCCTCCCTATGTCTTGGTAACCTCATCATTTACTGATTAGCCGGTCATAATGCAATACTACCATGAAGTAAGCTCTATTTGAGACATGCTTTCAGAAAAATGTAGGTAGCATTGTAGCCTCAGTCTTATGGGACATATTTATCTTCTTGCTATAAACAAGGGTCTTGAAATGCAAAATTATTATTATACAGAGTTTTTATTTCTTCCTTGGTTTTTCCCTTCTCCCAAACACAGGCTCACACCAGAAATGTGGAAAGGAATCATAAATTTTAATACAATATCTTATTGGACTAAATATGTGTCCTTATCCATGAGTATCACAAGCATGTGTCTGTGGAGAGTTTCATAATGGTCCCTGGTGGTTTATAATTTATACACCCAGAAGTTAATGTCGAAAATTGCCACTGTAGCACATTTTAACCAGGATCGCAGGAAAAGTTCAGTTGCAAAATGTGCATAATAGAAAGATTTTTCCCCACTGGTAGAAGATTTATATTCATGACTAAATTAGTTTTTTAATAAATTATGCACAGCCTTTTATGAAGTTAATAAAAATGTGAAAGCTGCAATTGCACATTTTTCTTTTTGAATCAATTTCCTTGCAATGGAAATCTCTGCCCATTTTGTTTTCACTTTCATTTTAAAAGATAATATAATTTAAACATTTAATTCTCTCCTAACATCACTTCAGAGTTTAAGATGGATTTGGGCTTTATTTGTCATACTGTGCTTCTGTTTTTCTGGATTGGAAAATAATTGTCAACATCTACAAAAATCCAAGTTAGTTTCAACATTTTGGTTGCAAAAAAGTTAAGCAAGGGATTATACACAGTATGTTATAAACCAGTTTGCAAACCAGTTTTAAAGTGGGTTGTTCCCAATTGCACTGGATTTTTCCAACCTGAATTGGAGTAGCCCCAGTGCAAATCCCCCTTAACCTGCGTTTTTCAGAGATGAGGATTTCAGTGGTTCTTTTGAAAAGAACCAGTCTTTTTCTACCAGTTGCAAATGGGAACTTGCTGTCGATTCAGTTCAGCGCTATGGAAGGGAGGGGTTAATGCACAGGGAGTGGATCATGCCTACCCCTTTGCTCTCTCCCTGCCAGCCAAAATCAAAGCCAAAGCCAGGAAGGGGGTTCTCCTGGGAACATCATTAGTGTATTTACTTTAAAAATAAATTTAAAAATGACAGCTTATGCACACTTTTGAAATTGCATGTCCGCAGTAGACAGTACCTTTAAGTACTCACATCTTCAATATGACAAAGGTGTGCTTGATTTGATTGCCTTTGTAAAAAAAAAATGGGGGTGGGGGTAAGAGGTCATTTTTTTCCCCTCAGAAATAAAACCTCCCATCCCCACATACTGTAGGCACCCAGGCCTACCAAGTCCTCCTTTTCCATGGCATGTCCTCCATTCCATCCTTCTGTCCAAGAGGGGTTCCAAAATATCCCCCATTTTGAGCATCACTAAGAAGTCTGAATTTATATTTCTATGAGTGTTTTTGAGTTATGGTTTTGGAAAACATCTTCCATTTATTTCTTGAAGGTCCTCCATTTTTAGGGTGCCTTCTCCTCCTTGAGGCCAAGGCCATCTGTTACCCCTATGCTTTGTCTGCCCTTTCAGTGCCAGGGATGGGGAAGGAGGGTTAGTAATGAGAGTACCCCAAGGATGCCTGTCCTGGAAGCCAAGGCACTGCTGCTTCTCCTCAGTTGGCTTGGAGAGGAGAGGAGAGGAGAGGAGAGGAGAGGAGAAGCCACTTGTATCTCTCCTCCATTCCCCACAGTGCTTCATCTTCTTCCAGCAAGGACAAAGAAAGGGAATGCCCTTGAGCCTATCTTTTTCCGATGGAGGTGTTCATTGTTTTTCTCCTCACTGGCAAAAGATGAAGCAGCCGCTTCACTTTTCTGTTGAGGGCTCAGACCAGGTGAGGGAGATCCAGGTGAGCAGAGAATGTGCTCAGCCCCACTGCACGTGCTCTTGAGCTTCCCCCCCTTCCTCCTCCTCTCCAGACTCTTTCCTTCTTCCACGTGGCATGTGAGCAGTCTGCACAGAAAGACACTGGGAAAAAGGCCAAAAGGGTGGGAGTGTGTGTGTGTGTTGTGTAGGAATAAGAAGGAAGAAGAGAACTGGGAGAGAAAGGGGAGAGAAGCACAAAGGGAGGCACCTGATGCTCAGACAGGAAGCTGTGTGTTTGTGAGGGAGACACATACACGCAGGCTTTGTGGTTC
>CM034706.1:75636141-75661228 GCA_020142125.1 Phrynosoma platyrhinos | reverse complement strand
CGAAATGGCGAGTCCATTTTAAATCGATTAAATTACCATGGAGAAATTTGATTGGGGTAAATGTAGTGGGAATTTGATTCGGTATTGCATCATCAAATCTCCCTGGATCTACTTGGCACAATAATGGTAGTGTGAATAGGGCCCAAGTGTTGCATACTATTAAACTGAGTTCTTTCCTGTAGCTGAGCAAATGTGTTTGTCATATTAACATTATCAGATGTCAATGATTTCAATGACCTGCATATATATTTGCTGTTACATTTCCTAATTTCGGTGGACAACATGATTGGAGAACAATAAGTCCTATGTCAAGCCCCCAAAAGCCTGCTTTTAAGTGTTGGTGAGTAGAAAGACAAATTCCAAAAACATTCAGAGTAACATCAGAGACATGGAAATATAGTCCCCAAATCAACATGAGTGAAGTCTAAGGGTACGTCTATATCAGGGGTCGGCAAACTTTTTGAGCCGGGGGCCGGTTCAGGATTCCTCAGAAGATCAGAGAGCCAGAGGAGAAAAAACTCCTGAGGATTTTCTTTTTTACTCCGGCCCTCCGATGTTCCAAGGAACCCCAAAATTTGCCCAGCACAGCTGTAGGGGTCTTCGACGACTGCACCGGGCCTCAGAGAGGCTCAGCGTGGCTGTGGGGGTTCCCCAGGAGGGCTCCGGAGACTGCACCAGGCCTTGGAAAGGCCTGGCATGGCCATGTGGGACCCCCTCCAGGGCGCCATTTCGTGTTCCAAAATGGCGCCCGGAAACTTGTGTGAGCTTTTCCGTCATGGGGCAGGACAGGAAAGGTCTCACAAGACACTGGGTGCCATTTTGCAACACAAAATGGCACCCCGGAGTTGCACGCACCTGAGAAAGGTGGTGGCGGTGGTGGAGGCAGCAGGACCAGTCAGGGCCGGTAGGAAGGCCTCGGCAGGCCGGGTTCAGCCTGTGGGCCATAGTTTGCCGAACCCTAGTCTACACTGTAGGAATAATACAGTCTGAACCCACTTCAACTGCCATGGCTCCATCCTACAGAATCCTGGAGCACTCTTTGGCACAGAAGGCTAAAGACCCTGTAAAACTACAAACCCCATAATTCCTCGAGATTCATAAAGTGGTGTCAAACTGCATTATTTCTACAGTGCCATGCATACAAACATCAAACCACAATACAAAAATAGCAAAGCATCAGCATGATTATGTGTTTGTTTTCATATACAGGAATATAATCTTGTTTTTCTCCCCTTCATGAGTGTTTTGTCTTCAATGAGGGCATATGTGGAGGATATTAGAGAATTGGGCTACATTTCTTAAATCAGACATAAACAAACTTTGTGTGGAAGATTATTTGATCTTGAGAAATGGTGAATCAGGCCCTACTGAGGAACATAATGTAACATTTCAGGTGTTATGGTTTATTCATTGTGCTCTCTCTCTCTCTGACAAAATATGTGTGACAGTGAATTCATCATTTACAAAGCTCCCCAGAGATTGTTTGTTGTTTTTAAAAATATGCAAAAATATCACTAGGAACTCACTGTCCCCTTGTGTCCATTGGCAATAGTCTTGCTAGGTTGGGGTAAACAGAAAAAGAGACAAGTATCCATAAGAACTCCAATAACAGACTGGTTTAATTGGAAATAGCTTCACATTGCAAGGCATAAGAGTAGAAAGGATCCTGTTTTGTCACCAATGGATATCAGCCATCTTCTGCAAATCTTGCCAAAGAATCCTTTGATTCTTTTCCATCTTATAAATAGGAAGTAGAGAGAACAACCAATGCTGGTTATTCTCAGCTGGCATTGGGAGGCACTGATTGAATCCACTGCAGGGAAAGGGAAGGAGAACTATAGCCAAATCCCAGCCAATGCATTCTGTGAAGAAGCCCCACACAGCACTTCAATCAGAGATCCAGTAACATCAGGAGGATAACCTTTGACCAGGGTTAGGCAACCTTTCCCCTTTAAGGGCCGAGGGACTTCAGCTCCCAGAATCTCAGGAGCTATTGGCCAACATGGGACTATTGGCCAACATAGCTGAGGCTTCTGGGAGCTGAAGTCCCTCGGCCCTTAAAGGGGAAATGTTGCCTACCCCTGCCTTTGACAGTATCCAGCCAACAAATGGCTGTGAGAGTGAAGAAATTTGCCCACTCAAACAGAGTTTTTCATTGATACCCTAAAGGAAATTCACAGAAAGCTGCAGGGAATGAGAGAAGCTTGGAAGAAGTTTCTTTACCCAATGCTATTGTAACTGCTGCAATGCACAGGTAATTTATAGGACCAAGTTTCCCAAGAATATGCATTATATTTCTGATATATGTTTGATACAGCCTCAAGCCCACATGTTAGTTTATTCTTTTGTTTCATTGTACAAGATGTACAAGAGCAACCAGTGCCCTGAGACGTCTTTGATATCTGGGTGTGAAGAAAAGAGTGATCATGTTTGCCATAATTATGATATATTGTAGCTGAATATCATTTTCAGTCTAGGTTTTATGTAGATTTATGTTATTTTCTGTTGAGGGAGTGCAATGAGAGTAGTTGGAAAAGGCATGGAAAATTGCAATCCTGGAATATGGTAGAGCATAAAACCCATTGACTCAAGCTTCCTATCTCATTAGGATGTAGCAGAGATTTGTGCAACATTGTGAAACATGCTCACAAGATATGAGCACTTTGGGAGTCATTGAAGAGTAAATTGATTATAGATCTATACAGGCATGAGCTTATGTTCATATATTTGCGAGAGTGAGAAGTTTTATGGTCTCTGTTGTTTGGAGACCTTTAAAGCTGACAACACAAAAGAGCTAGCCACGGGGGGGGGGGGGGGAACTCATATATGAATCTTTGGATGTTCATTGAAGCAGTGGGAAAATTATACCCCACCCCAGATATTGATAAACTACAACAGCTACCATCCCCCATATTTGTCTAGCATGGCAGAGGCTGATGAGCTATAGCAGGGGTAGGCAACCATTCCCCTTTAAGGGCCGAGGGACTTCAGCTCCCAGAAGCCTCAGCCATGTTGGCCAATAGTCCCATAAAGGGGAAAGGTTGCATACCCCTGAGCTATAGAGTCAAATCAAAGAGCATTTCCCTAGTCCTAGACTGCCACCCCCATGATGCTTATATATTACTATGATAAGAAAGCTTATCTTGACCTCTTATTTTTTAAGGACTAGAAGGACCAATTTTTGATGCTCTCAGACCTGTGCGACATAGTTCAGCCAAAGTCTCAGAACTGAATTTTGAGCATAGGAAGAAAAAACACGTCTGTGCATTATTATTAATTAATATTTGGAGTTTTAAATTAATATTCAAAGTTTGGGATTTGACTCAGTTCATCCTATGTACACTCATTCTTTTTTCTTCTTATGGCAGCAATAGGTTGTCTTTTCTAAGTGCAAGTGAAGTCAATTGTATCTGTTTAGATTAAATGCTTTATATTAGCATGAAATAATATCCACACTGAAGCATTCAGCCTCCAGCCATGTCTTAGTTTTTGTGGGGAGGAAGAGGAAGAGGAGAAATAATAATAATAATAGAGCGCAGACATAACACAGAAGTGCAGCAAAGAAGAAATCTCTCTGGATTACACTGTATCTTGATTCAATATGGATATTTCCCTGCAACATCATCACAATTACACAGTAACCATGGGACCTGGAGTTATAATAAGGCAGACCTGACCAGAGACATCTGGCCAATTAAAGATCAGCAGCTCACTGCTGTAGAAAAGTCTTGTAAGTTACCAAAGTACAGTGGGCTAGTCCTGTGTGGTTACAACTGTAAAATAGGGAACATTACTCTAGATGTGTACAGAAAGTAGAAAGGGCTTTTCTAAAACAACAACAACAACAGCACAAACAAAACCCTTTATGTTGGTTGTTTGGGGAAATTCATGTAAAGACAGAAGAAAAAATGGATTTGGTTGCAGAAACCTTTAAAGCTGGCTTTTATTGAGGACAGAACATTGGTAGATATAGTGGAGAAGAGATCCTCTGTGCAACTTTCCCTCTCTAACTAAAGGCAAACAAAAACCAACTAACTTCTCTGTGTGTGTTCACTGTATGTATATGTATATGTGTACATACATACATACACCCACATACATATGTGAACTAAACAGTTACTCAGAAAGGTCATGAAGGAAGTCTTAGCAGACCTATCTCTATCTACTAGTTGCTAGGAAGGATCTAATTCGGGGGATTTATAATTAGCTTAAAATATGCAAGAGTGGGGTCCTAACAAAGCCCCACAGAACTGTGTACCATTATGTATACCAGAGGACTAAGGAATCCTGCAATGGATGATGCTGAGGCAGGCTTCTCCAATTAAAGACTGCATTATGGCATGTGAAAATCAGGGAGAGGATGGGATACCTGAGGAAGCACAGGCTGATTCTAGATGGCCTCTTATGGCAATTGGAAGAAGGCCCCTTATAGATTTCAGCTATTCATAGACGTGCTGCCCTAAAGGCGCCTGCACCCCTCTTTCCCATAGCCACAGATCCCTGGGTGGCAGATTTTCCTAAGGTTTGAATAAAGGATAAGATAGAATGTGGAACTGTAAAGGGAGCTTGTGTACTTATTGAAGGAAAGGATCCCCACCACAGAAGCAATACAGATACCCCCCAAGAGGCTGAAGAGGGCATCGCCAAGATAATTGAGGGACTGTTGAAATGGGACGTTATTCTGCCTATGTGGTCCATTTGCAATTCCCTGCTATGGACCATACTAAAGGCAGATGGGGTCACATGGACAATGACAGTGCACTTCAGGGCATTTAACATGGTCACACCCCAGATAACCCTGTCTTAGTGAAATATAATGAAATTCTGGTGGCTATAGCAGCTGGAGCCAAGTTCTACAGTGTTATAAACTTGGCCAATGCTTTTCATTCCATTCTGCTGCACGAGAGCTGCTACTATAAATTCACATTTGAATTTTGTGGGATCCAGCATGCATTTAAAAGGGTACCACAAGGTTTTCACTCTAGTCCCAGCATATGTCACACTCACATGGTCAAGATGTGGACAAAGCTGCAGCATTCATCATATCCCTATGTCTTGTCATACATGGATGAAATATTGGTACACTTGGACATGCAGGAGAAAACCACAGACATTACCCAAGAAGTGCTGGACATGACCAGGGAAACAGGATTTAAGGCCAATAGAGAGAAGGTGCAACTGGTCCAAACCCAAGTTGAATACCTGGGGTTGAACCTCCAACAAGATTGTAGGACTCTGAATTTGCAACAATGACAAGCAAGCTCCCAGCACCCACAGACATAGCCTCCTTAAGAGCACTACTGGGTACCTTCAACTTTTCTAGGGAATTTATAGAGGCCTTCACCAGCAAAACAAAGCCACTGTACTCCCTACTGAAGAAAGGGGCCACATGAAAATGTGGGCCAGAGCAGCAGAATGCCTTCGCCACCCTAAAAACTGACTTAACCAAGGTCCCAGCCTTAGTTCACCCAGATGTCATTCAGCCATTCTACATACAATTAGTATCAGATAATCATGTGGGAACCATCTTTTCACAGCTCCAAAATGGAGTGCAAAGTGTAGTGGCCTATGCCTCAAGAAATCTCACACCCACAGAGATAAAATTTAACTCATGTGAGAACTGTCTAGTGCTAGTTTGGGCTCTGACCTGTTGGGAGTTCATTATTGGAGGAGTTAGGGTCATAGTGCAAACCCTGCACACACCCCTGAAGTTCATTTTGTCAGGCAAGTTACAGGATGGTCAGGTACATAGCGCAAGAATAGCTAAGTGGTCCCTGGAGCTTCTCAAGCAGGGGAAAAACTATCACTGGCAAGCCAAAGAACTTCCTACCCCCTATGGGCTAGTAGTCACAGGAGCAATCCATGAGTGTCCCTTGCCCCAGTCACTAAAAATGACTGGCTAGTACAAGCAAGGAAACCACTTCTGAAAGCATTACAAGCCAGCTTCAGGTGCTGGTTCAGGGATGGCTCATCATCCTGCCTGGAGGGAACCCACTTAATGGGATTTGGTGTGGTGCGAGTGAACGATGAGCACATGCTGCAGGGATCAGTCCACCCCCACTCCAGCCAGGCTGCCAAGGTAGAGGCACTCCTCACTGTGCTAAGTTTTGAGGACCCCAACCCATCTCAGCCAATTTCACAGATTCACAGTGGATGGTAAATGTAGCAGTAGATTGGCTTCCCATATGGATAGAGAGAGAATGGAAGACCAATGAGGACAAACCTGTGGCACATACTGATAAGTGGCAGCAGTGGCTCAGCTGATCCAGGAGAGAAAGTCCTCCACTTGAGTCTCATTCGTAAAGGGATATCAGAAGGGAACAGGAGAGGAGGCAAAATGGAACAATAAGGCTTATGTCTTGGCCAAGGAGGCCTCTGCAGCTCTAATGGCACCTATCAATGGGAGACTAAGGGGGGTTGCAGACTGCCAGAAATAGTGCAAATTGAGTCCACTTTTAGGGTTAGGGTTAGTGCTAGGGAATCATGGGAATTGTTTTTTTTTTTCCTGAGACATTGAGCCTTCTCTGTCAGAGAGCTCTGGTGCCACAATAAAATACAGTTCCCAAGATTCCCTAACCCTAACCCTAACCCTAACCCTAAAAGTGGACTCAATTTGCACTATTTCTGGCAGTCTGCAACCCCCCTAAAGGAGCTGATGTTACCCAATACCTTAGACCTGGCCCAACTTCAGAAGGGAGACAGTGAGATCAAGAAGCTAATAGAGGCAAGAAGAAGCCCAACTGGGAAATACACCATAGTTCAAAAGGAAGGAGTTTGGTGGGCAGTGGATGGAAGCCAAGGACACAGCTGGATAGTGTCCACAGAAATACAGAGTGACCTCATCCAATTTGTGCTTAACATAGGACACAGGGGCAAAGCAGCCACCCTTGAGAGAATAAGGGAGACTGAATGGTGGCCCAAGATGAGGGAAGAAGTAGACCAGTGTGTGGACAACTGCTTGTCCTGCTCCATGGTCAACATGGACCCCAGTGGTCCCAAAACCCAGATTAGGCACAAGCACATTGAAGGTCCCTGGGCACAACTATAGATCAACTTCATAGGCCTGCTTCCAACCACCCCCAGACACAACAAGTACTGCCTCACCATTATAGACCCCTTCAGTAAATGGATTGAGGCCTTCCCGACCAGAGACTATACTGCAGCCACCACTGCGAGGGTGCTGCTTGATCACACTTTTAGCTGCTGGGGCATGCCCCAATCCTTCACCATAGATCATGACTCTGGGAGTCACTTTTCTAGGGAAGTCATAAAAGAACTGTGTAGTGCACTAGGTATAAAGCAGCGATTTCATGTAGCATACCATCCACAAAGCTCAGGCCACATTGAGCAAGCCAACTGGACCCTTAAGAAAGCAATAGGGAAGATAGTCAAGGCATCCAAAAAGATTGGGATGCCAAACTTCCCATAATCCTGATGTCCCTTAGGCAAACTATTGCTTTCCATGGGTTCACACCACACCCAGTCATGACAAGGCAACAAATGATAATGCCTGAGGCCTTCTGGATTAACACCACATTACCATCTCATCTGGAACCAGTGATCCTAAATCACAAATGGGTGAAAACCCTCATCTAGAGTATCAGCCAAATCCATAGGGTAGTAGCTGAAAAGCTAGGGCAAAAGATGCAAGCCATGGACTGAAAGTGAGGATGGGTAAGAAACCTGCAGCAGTGGGATGTCAATCAGCTCATCATGTATATAAACTTCTTCAAACAAACGTATAATCTGGCTACCAAGTGGCTAGGACCCATGAAAATAATAGAAAGAGTGCCACCAGCAGTCTACCAAGTATGCATCCCCAGTAGACATGGCAATAGGCTAAAGTACTTCCACTCCTCACAGCTAAAGGAATGGAAAGGTGGACCAGCTCAAGTTCAACCTGTAGGCACAGAGGAACCCCATCTATCTATAATAGACTTGTCCTAAACCTTCCTAGGATGATAGGCTAAGCACCGCCTCTCTGCTTCCCTACAGGGATGAGAGATGGCCTTGCCTGCCTGGATTAGGTGGATACTACTGTGGAGAGTTATAGGGTCCAGCATAGACATATGCATGGCTTAGTTTGTCATCACCTGGGATTTCAACATTGAAGCACATTGCCATTGGGTTCCCCTATACCCTGGGATGAAGGAAATTGTAGATGCTATGGATGAGGCATGCATATGGTTCGACAAGGGGTTTCCCATAAAATTAAAAACAGGACATACATCACAGAAACCGCACCATTACCTTCAGGTGATTATGTTTGGCCCACAAAGACATGTATGGGTAGAGGCAGATGCAGGCCATTTCTCCCTAGCACCAGAAGTTTGGAACCGGAACTGGTTTGACCCACCCAAAGGTAAGACCTCGGCTTCATTCTACACCACCCTAACATTAGACTCCCAGTACCACCCCTCATGGGGATGGAAGACAAGGTTGTTCACTAGCAACAATGTCACATGAACACCTACTGGGTGCTAGATAGATTGTTGCAGCATGAACTGCCCATACATCCCCATATACCTCCCAGAACCCCTCTATGAGCCTCCCATGTATTTAGGTAACATGGTGATCTGAAGAGATGTCTCTGCATTCGTATACTCTGAAATGCAGCCCATTATCACCACCATGGTACTCAATCTAGCTGCAGTTAATGTAGCTAAGACCATCCCAGCATGCATCCCTTACTTAAAGGCAGACTGGTCTCAGTGGGACCAATTAGAGATATGGTGGTACTCAGGAACCCATCCGCTCTTCAGGAATAGAAGAGACCTCACTGGAACCATTTTAGGAGGATTAGCCATAGGTGAAGGCATCCTAAACACCATTGGTTCTGAGGTCCTAGCTAACAAGTTAGGACTGGTAGGTTCTAAAACTCAAGACTTGAGAGTCCCCATAGCCACCAGTTTCACTAACGTAGCCCGCTGAGTGGATCTACATCTAGCCCCAGTGAGTTGGAGTAGAAAAGGAAATAATCATAGACCTGGGACGCTCTGTACACAGTTATCTCCATAATCTCTCCATTGCCATTCAATGCTCCCAAATGCAAAGTAACTTGATATCTTTCACCTCTCAGTTGATCCCTAATGAGGCTGATATATCTGGAGGTCATGGGTTTATTTAAAGACAGGAACTATGACTCCCTCCAGTACCTGGCGGATTTAATGAAAGTAACTGGTGCCCAATGGGCCAACATGATTTTAAGAATAATGATATATCATGAAAGAATTTGGGATCCCCCATTCATACACCCCACATCTCACCTTGGGCTTCCCTTTGTGGAGAGCAATACTACCATGATCTCAGAGAAACCCCTGCACTGGACTAACACAACACATTTTTTTGATTTAGCGGGGTGTGTCAAAACAAATCAATGGGTGCACTGTTATGGAGGTCTGGAAGGGACCCCCACACAGAGCGTCCAAGAGCATGTGATAATCCCGGTTAAGAAGACTATTATAGTGCATTTAATGCACAACTATTTTTACCTCCAGAACCCATGTGATTATGTCACCATTATGCCTCTAGAATACAGGCTAAGCATAGATAGGGCTAGAGGGAACCCGTGCTTTTGTAGGATTCATTTAATTGGCTGTTATGGGAAGGAGATATATTTACATGAGGTGGTAAAGGACTATGTGAGTGATAAATTATACCAGATAGACAATTAGCTCATTCAGGGATTCCATCTGGAAGATTAACTTCTCATCTCCCGGTGGCTATGCCTTTTATGCAATTTAAGCAAAGCTGCCAAACAAATTGAGCAGACTGAGTCACAGATCAAAGTGACAATAGACCTCAAGGCAAAACAGATAATTAAAGTCACTCAGGAGATTAAGGAAACAACCAAGCATTCTTGGTGGGGATCGTGGAATTGGTCCTACACAGGACAAGCCATTTTACGCTTGTTCACAAACCCCACAGCCATTATTTTGGGCATCCAGATTCTGACCGTCATGGGCTCTGCTAGCCTAATTTGCTGGGTTAAAAGGCAACTGGCAAAATTCCACACCCTCCGATGGGAATTAGATCTCCCCTGCAACAGGGTATACCGTTCATCCTCCAGCCATGGTTACGACCAAGAATCTAGGGAGGAAACTTCTTTTCTATTCTTGAACTAGAAAAGGGGATGGAGAAGGAACTTTGTCTTCCACCTTATTTTTCTTACTGGAGAGCAGGCCATCCTCAGCACCCCTCTGAAGGGCAATAGGAAAGCAAAGTGAGGGGTTACCCCACCTTCTTTTAGTGCCTTTGCTTAGCTGGTGGATAAGCCCTAACACAATGGACCCCACTCTAGAGAGTGTTCACCGTGCTGCCTGGACTTCCATGGGCATGCAGGGACCCCCAGACAACCAGGGGTCTGCCCATTATAGTTGCTTCGAGGACAACCTTTTCCAATACAGTAAGGCAGGCTCCTTTTACCAGAGCAATGCACGGCAATTTTTCCCAAATTTCTGAGCCCTTCCTTGCAAGAGCAATGATTCCTAAAGTTATAGTAAGGGTTGAACTCCAAAAATGAATGCATGGCTGGACTCACCAATCTGCGCAGGATAGAGATATACAAGACACAGGGCTCCAAAATTGTTAATTTGGCTGTTTGGGGGTGGGTTTGGGGTGGTTTTTGCCAAAATTTGGACTAATTTGTATTTTTTTCCCAGCAGCCCCAACCCTATTCAGGAACTGACCACAACCAAGATGGATGCCATCACCTCATAAAGGCTGGGAGCCCATAGTTCACTTTAACCAATCCAACCCTCCACCTTGCCGCTCACATGACCAAGCCAGACCCTATCCCTGGCCTTTCTACTTTAGACCTGGGAGCCTTGGAAATGCCGGATGGCTGCTCCAATAACCTTACTTGGAAAAGAGGCCACTCCCGAGCCACCAGTTTGACTCTACAGGGAGTCAAGGGACTAAAAACCTTTTCCTTTTCCTTTCTGAAGGTCCCCACAGCTTGTAACAATATATGTTTACAGGTCCTATGCTTGCCCAGCCCCCTCAGGAGCTGGGGGGGGAAGAAAGAGACTATCCTCTTTCATCCTCCAATGCATGTAAATAGTTATAGCTCTATCCTTTATTCCTTCTGCTTTCTTTGAACTCTCACAGGGAGGTAAGCCCCAGGTCCTCTGCTCCTGACCCATAGATGTCATGGATCACAGTCCCTGCCACCACGCAACAGCATGCTCAGACCCGAGGTCCTCCAGGATGTCCTCCATCCACCTCAGATGACACGATGCATACTTCTGCTGCCATATGAACGTTCTTTGTGCATTCTGGATAGCACAAGCAATCCAGCCTGCTGTTGGCATACCAGGATGCCCACCCTGGCATCCACTCTAGACAGTGGTCCGAACCTCTTCCAAGCTCTCTGCGAACATTCCCAGAGTTGCTGCCTATGGACTATTGCTTGCCAAAATACACCAACTGCTTGCTGCAGACTTGAATATTGCTTACTTTGGCTATTGTAGCTAACCAGAACCACACTTTACGTACTTTAGAGGATTTTCAACCCCCAAAGGACTTGATTTTGCCATATTCCATTATCACCCTGCATATTGAATGCTTTGGACTCTTGCTAATTGCTTTACTGCCATTGATTATTGCTGATTATTGATTGCTCTGATTGCATTACTGATTGCTTTATGTATGTTATTGTTATTAAAAGATGTATGAATGGGTTCTAGATGGATGATCCCCCATCCCTTGCCCACAGCACTACTAACTGCAATGCTCCCAAAGGCTTTCCCCCTATTGACACCCCAAAATTGTTTCATGACAAAGGTTAATTTGAAAAATATTCATCCCCACACAGATATAGGTCTAAACAAATTTCAAGGGGGAGGGAACTGTTACCAAAAGTTTATTTTTCTGAATTTTGGTGTGTGTGTGAATTCCACATGGTCCTAGATGCATTCTGCAGTGAACCCCAAGTGCCAGCAAGGCAAGACAAACAGGTCATGCCCAGGTCAATTGGAAGACTGGAAAATCCCCAAACCCTAAGGCCACACAGATAGTATGGGAGTTGCAAATGGACCATCATCACCTCCATAATCATAAGGATGGGCGATAATGGCCTAGATGTCTCACCTGGTGGACCAGCTAATGACTTAATCCTTTCCCATTTCTCCTTGAATATTGCGAGACCGAATTACCTCACCCGGGCAGTCTCACACCTTTGCCCTGCAGCTAGTTTTAGCCCTTAAAAACCCTTGGATTTCTCCCCTCAGTGTCGCTAGTCAGAATTCAGGGGGACCCTGTGTCACTTTGTTCTCTGATCTAGTTACCAGCACCTTCGTTCAAACCCGCGCTCTTGGAATGGTTGTGTCTCATGCCACTTCACCCAATTGGATCCTGGAGAAAGTTTCATCTGTAGTATCACCCGTACTTTTGCCTTGATATCTTTTCCAAGCTAACCTTTGATTTCCTGAGCCTTGCATGAGTGCATGTGTGTATGAGAATTGCTGTGTGATTTTCCCTTTTTAATAAATAATACTTTAACTGGAGAATTCTGTCTCTGCATCAATTGTCCAACCCTCCAACTCTTGTTATACATGTGGGAGACAGTTTCACAGGGTCCTTGTAGCTGACCCTCTCTTGATTTGAGCTAAATAAAATTCCCCATACTAGACTCTTGGCTACAGAATGCATGGGGAGCCCACTGAAATCCACAAACACTTGGACAACTTCAACAGGAAAGAAGAAATGCTGAAAGTAAACAAAGTTTGGCTACCAGTCCTGAAAAACACCAAAATCAAGACTCAGCATAAGCAAATGAACACCACCCAGGGGTTTCCCTGCAGACAATGGATTATCAATTAAATAGACACGAATCCCCCTTGCATATCCTCCACCCAACACACCTCCAGGCTGTGCCATTTAATACAGTTCAAGAAACAAACAATTCCACTATGTAAACCACTTCCTCCCAAACAAGCATCTCACAGGTATATATACTCCACACACTTCCATGCCTCCAACCTCTGAAGATGTGAGCCACAGATGCAGGTGAAACATTTGGAATAAATTCTTCCAGAACATGGCCACATAGCCCCCCCCCAAAAAAAACCCCACAGATAACTATGGATGCTGAATGTGAAAGCCTTCAACTTTACATTGGGCCTTTACAGATGGCCTGTTTTGGGTGGCTCTGGGGTGCCCCTGCTAGCAGTGGATCAGGACCACGGCAACCCCATGTTGTGGCCCCAATCCTCCCTTTTGCTGCCCTCAAAAGAGTGGCAAAATGCCACTCCTTTTAGGGGTGGCAAAAGGCCACTCTAAGAGCCAGCGCCGCTGCTCTTCCACGCCCTTTTGGTGCAGCATGTTTACATGCTGCGCTGGGAGGGTGTCCTGATGCCATGTGCCATGGAAACGGGTGTGCAGCATCAGGACGGCGTCAGGATGGAGTTGGGGCTGCTGGCATGCGGCTTCCACACCCCAACTCCACCCCCAGATTGGCCCTTTAGGTTAGTCTGCAACACCCCATTGTTCACAAACTGTTTCTTAAAATTATTTCTGAATTTTCCACCATCCAGATTCACTGAATGATTCAGGATCCTACTATTATGGCAGAGCAAAGAAGCATTCTCTATCCACTCTTTCCACACACCTGTGCATTTTAGGCAAACCATGTAGCCTTTTAAACATGGGTCCTAATGGTGCTCAGTAAGAAAACTGAGCAGACTTTCCCTCATTCTGGTAAACTGAGCCCAATTTTTGTAAAATCAATAAAATAATAGTATATGTTGTTTTCAATAGAAATCATGCAGATTATATTTATGAGACTTCAGCTCTTATATTACTGTATATTGTTCATGAAAATGAACACTTTATGGAGAAGGTGGGATTAATGCAAAGAGGATCAGAGTAACACCTGAAAGAGGATCAGACACAGAAATAGCACTGACTAGTGGGTTTTCTATTGTAGCTAAATTTTGGGATTTTGACTAGCAATATATTTTGCATTTATTTTACCTTTCATGTATTTCTTTTCATTTCATTCTATAAGTTCATAAATGTTCTTTTAGGGGTGAGTGATGAGATTTAATTATCTGAACATCACAAACTGGATTAGAATTCATAATACCATCACTTAATAGCATGCTTATCTAATAGGAGGGAGATTTTTTGCTCTGAATGTCATTGAAGTCTGTCATTGAATTTTTTCTGTTTATATCTTGCTATCCCATTCAGATGGCTATAATTAAAATAATTGGTTCAGTGAATGGACCTAGCATTCTAAAGCTTAAGAATCCAAAGTCAGTGGCCAATTACTATAACTTTGCATTAAATGAAGTAAAAAAACGACATGCATTTGGCTTCCAATTTTTAAAAAGTTAAAATAACAATCATAATCATAATTATACTTTTAATGTACATATATACTAGTAGCAAATGACTACTACACTCACAAAGAGAACATTTTACTCAGGCATTCACTCCTCTTTGTATGGCTCTGGGCCTCCATCAGATTGTTCCTCCCCTTCCATGTCTCTCTTACCTTTAAATTGCTACTCAATTCCTGTGCATGCCTACATGGAAGTTGAATTTGTTAAATTCTGTGTTGGTTGCTTTGGTGGGCACATGCATGAGATAATACTGTAAATGGAAGAGGTTAGGAACAGTGGGTGGTGACTGTTATAATCTTTTAATCTCTTAAACATTATTGCTCGTGAATGGAGTGGATTTCTTCAATACTGTCTGCTTCCTCTTTGCTTCTCATTTTATGGAGATTATCAGATAAGGTTGAAAAGTGGAATTAAAGCAAAATAGATGTGTCTATGGCTAGACCTTATCAAATGATGTTGTGGATGAGCTGTAATTGGTCTGTCCTCCATCTGTGACAATCACACAACTTTTCATTGATGGGCTTTCCCCATCAGTTGCTGCCAATATTGCTGGTGTAGCATCATATTTGTGTGTGATAACGTCTGGGATTCAGTCCTTGCATCTGACAGTCCCACTTTGGCCAGTGTCAGTTCACTCCCTCTTCCACTGCTGTTCTCAAGCAGTCTGTTTTTTAAAAGCTTTCTTTTATTTTCTCCCTTCCCAAATTAAATCACATTTCCATAATGCTTAAGTTGTTTTTAAAAGAAAGAGAAAAATAAAAATAAACCCTGAAAATCATGCTGGTAAAGTAATGGGAGAGGGAGGTGGTATTAAGGAGCATGCTGGCAAAGAGAGTGCAGGACCAGCAATGGCTGCTATAATGATGGCAGACACTTGCACCAGGGACTGCTCCCAAGCTGGTATGAATGTGTCTATTAACATGACTGTGGTGAGAATGGGGCTCATTTGTCCAACTTATTTCTCTAACTTATATTTTTATTTCTGACTTGGGTTCTTCATATTTTGTGTCCATTTTATTAATTTGCTTGTTTCTTTGATTCCCCCCACCCTTGAGTTAGTGCTTCCTGTTCATATTTACCTAATCATAGAATCATAGAATCATAGAGTTGGAAGAGACCACAAGGGCCATCCAGTCCAACTCCCTGTCATGCAGGAACTCCCAATATAATTGGTCTGTCCTCCATCTGTTACAATCACACAACTTTTCATTGATGGGCTTTCCCCATCAGTTGCTAATATAACTCCTAATATAACTTAGAAAGAGGAGAACAAGAACAGCAGCAGAAGCTACATGAAGTATTTTTAGACCTCTAGTTCTTCATGTTACGCAATGGCTGTTCTTCTGCAATAAGTGATGCACAGAATTACAACTTCAGAGAGCTATAGCACTGTTTACAGATGTCAACATTCTGCTACCTTCTGTCCATGTGAGTGAGACCAATATAGCTGTAATGATCACTTCAGCATGTTCATTTTTTTTTAGTCAGTTTTAATTGGTATTTAATTTGTGCTAAAACACTTTTTGATTAAGCACTACTGCTTCATTAATTTTTAATTTTGTTTAAGCACAAATTGCATCAAGACCAATATATATATATATATATATATATATATATATATATATATATTGCATAGAAGCATTGGGCAAATTGGAAAATTGAGTATACAAGGTGCTAAAATGGTACAACTAGAAAGATGTGAAAAGATATGTTTTTTTTAAAAAAAAATTGAATGCTTACATTCAAGCTATATCAATTTATAAATATAGAAGGTCACCACTAAGTTCTAGTCCAGAAACCAGAGGTAGCTCATGATGGTCTTTTCAGCAATGATTCCTAAAGGCTTTTTTCATCCCTCCTTTCCCACATGGAAAGGCTAAGAACAAGGTAAGCCTGTTTCATTGAGAGTTGTTCATTCCCCCCTCCCAATATCAAAGCTCATTCCCCCCCCCCCCGATATAGAGTTCTTCCTTCACAATTTTTCAGCTGTGTCTCAATTGCAGTGAAGGGGGTGCCACATGAATAGAGGCCATCATATGGAATTAAAAAGGCTACAACTTTATTAAATACTGCTGATAGGTGGGAATGGCACAAGGCATGTGTGGAGAAAAGGCAGAATAGAACATGGCTTAACAACAGCCAATAGAATGCAAGCTGGTGACAGCCAATCAAGTGATAAGCTGGAAGTGTTAAATAAGACTGTTGCTGACAGTTGAAAGCAGACCAGGTCGTGATGGATAACAGTTCAGAAGAAAGGTACTGTGAGGGCTAAAGTTCAGAAGGGAAGGATGTAGCTCTAGAATGAGGGAATTTCTGAAATATACAGCCTCTGCAGACAGATGGGTATGGGCCACCTGAGAAACTGTGGATTGGGGCCAAGGCTGCCCTATGCCTCGGCCCCGATCCACTCTTTTTCCAGCCCTGGAAGGAGTGCTAAACGAGAGCTCCTTCCACAAGGCACGGAAAGGGTGCTGCAAGAGGTGGTGCGTGCCTCATTGGTGTCTCTTCCAGCTCAGTGTGTCTGGACACTGAGCCGGAAGGATGTAATCGGCATGCCCATCATGTGCAATGATGACATCCTCAGGAAGGGGTTGGGGCGCCTGGTGCCCGGCTGCCCCTCCCCTTCCTGGGATTGAAGATGGCACTTTTCACCGTCTGCATTCCCCCTCAGTTAGCCTGAGGGCTAGTGTAGAAATAAATTTGGAAAGACCACAGTAAATACAGACAATGTGAGAGTCATAAAGACTAGTAACTGTTGTTCTTTAGAGTTAAATAATATGTAACAAAGTATAACCAGAACAAGAGAATGCAACATTGTAACAAATGAAACAATGGGCCTTTACAGACTGCCAGAAATAATGCAGCTTGAGTCCACTTTTAACTGCCCTGGCTCAGTGCTAGGGAATCATGGGAACTGTAGTTTATTTTGGCACCAGAGCTCTTTGACAGAGAAGGCTCAGTGTCTCATAAAAAGCTACAGTTCCCATGATTCCCTAGCACTGAGCCAGGGCAGTTAAAGTGGACTCAAGCTGCCTTATTTCTAGTAGTCTGCAAAGGGCCATTGTTAACTATCATTCAAATGAAGTTTTATTGCTGTTCACTTATAAGCTTGTTAGAACCTGAAATTATTATCCACACTACTAAGAAATAAAGAAACCAAGATTGGGAATAGATACACATCATATATTGGGGCAGCGGTGGGATCACAATACACATAGGACAGCCATCTGGGAAGAAAAAAAGTAGGTGAAGGAGGGGCTCTTCACAGCATGGGTCAGGATCTGACATCGATGAGCCCAACTGTTGATCGATCAACCCCGTTGCCTGGTTATGGGAAACCTCATTGAAACCTTGGAGAAAATCCAACCACAACATGAGATCTTCTTTTATGGCCCTGGTGATGCAAATATGATGATGGGCCAACCTGACCCGTGCAGTGACCCTAGCCAGCCAGGTGCAAAATACCCTGCCAGGTGAAACCATCCTGCAGGCAAAGTTCAAGTGTCCCAAGAGAGACTGAATGTTTTTAATGGTCATTTTTTGTGCCTCAAGGGTGGCCCGAATGGCTCGCTATGGGTATTAGCAGACTCAACAGTGAAAACACTCGGTTGTAGTGACTCTCTTTAATCAATCTGAGCTACAGCCTCAGGACTCATGGGTGTTATGTTAGCAGCAGCCACCAGTGAGCCAAGGTGAGTGTACACTTATTCAGATGGCGGTGAAACCACTCATGATTGTAGCAACCCTCTTTGTTCAATGTGAACATAACTTCAGGATTTAGAGGTGTTGGGACAGCAGCAGCCACTGGTAAGCCTAGGTAAGCACGTTTTTATTCTAAGACATCAAAACGAGATTTTATTGTTAAGTATTATTTATATTTAGAATATTATAAGCCTTCATCAGGGGCTGGGAAAGGTTGAGTAGGTAGCAAATAAATCATTATAATATTTAAATAATATATAAAGCATTGCCCTTTTTTTAAAGCCATATCAGTGTAGGACATGAACCCTAATTTGAAACAAGGAGTGAAAAAATGATCTGACCCAATAATGTAATTAACTACAAAATCAAAACTGGTGATTAGAACAGGCCAATATAAAAGGAAAGCCCATGAAACTTTTTTTCTGAAATATAGCCTATAGCAAAACAATCAAATAATTTAAATGCAAATCCCAAAGGCTTCCTCTGAAATATAGTCTACAGCAGAATGAGCCAAATTAAAACAATAATTGAATTTAAGTCATTGACTGGAAAATTAAATAAATAAATATCCCAACAGAATCAACAAAAATAAGAGAGACTCAAAAAGTGATTTCATGGCAAGATGTGTTCAGAGAGGGTTTGACATTGTAGTTTCTGGAGGCTGAGAGAGTGTGACTCTTCATGGGTTTTTCTTGGCTAGGTGTGTTTGGAGGGGGTTTACCATTGTTATCCCCTGAGGCTGAGAGAATGTAACTGTCAAGGGTTTTTGTTGGCAAGACGTGTAGAAAAAGGGTTTGAATTGTCTTCCTCTGAGGCTGAGAGAACATGACCCATCCAAGGTCACCCAGTGGGTTTAAGAGCCAAACTGGGAATAGAACCCTGGTCCCCGAGTCACAGACCAAAACCCAAACCATTGCAAAACACTGGCTCCTAACAGAATTAAAATAAAACTTAGAACTGGGTTCCTATATAAAACAGAGCCTGCTGTGAATAGCTGGTAATATCATACAATCTCTAGTTGTATATAAAATTATAACCAGGAAAAAATCCTTTTCTGTGTCCTTGGAAGTATTGCAGAAACTCCAACAAAAACCAACAGAGAATTTCGGAAAGTGAGATTTTTTTCAAGTCCAGCATGTGTATTCTGTAGTAATGGGAGACCTGGGGCACCCTGAGCAGTTTCCCTACATTGATTCATGGGATTCAGTGATCAGGGCTTCTCCACCATGGCTTAAGAAGTGTATGGAAACCCAAGCTCAGGTTTTGGTTCTTAGAAAAGACAAATGCTGGACTTTGTCTAGTTCCAAATACTCCTTCCTGGGCCATCCAACCCCAAAGGAGGGCCATTCTACTTCACAAAGGGTCTGCAACTGCTGTGGTGTCATAGGGGGATCACCATAATCCCCTGAAAACCCTTTCTTAAAATTCTTTAACATATAGTTCAAGGGGGTGCATGCTTTGCTTCCCCCTCCACCCATGTTGTCCCTTTTGAACTACAGACAAGAGACACAAGGAAAAAACAAAAAAATGTGTGGACAATAGGTAAGGGGTCTTATTGCCTGAGACAAGAGGGTTTAGACACCAATCACATGCTGCCGGCTAGTACAATCAAACACAGAATTGATATATTCAATACATAAACATAAACATTCGTTTCTACCTCCCACCGTCCCACTTGTTGCACCACTTAGAGATGAGCCGTTTCCCCAGTCACCCAGCCACCCTGTCTGGGTGTGTAATAGTGCTCCCTCTTGGGGGGTGATCAGGCCCCCACTTCCACTCTTAAGGAGTGGGTCTCTTAAATTCCCTTTTAAATTCCCTTTTATACTTGCCTGACTCCTGAAGGTTGGGGCTCGGTTTCCGTCTCTGTGTCTTGGGTTCTCCTGTTGCTCATAGTCGTTCAGGAGGGCACAGCTCTAGCCTCCTGCTCATCTGACTAAGCTGGTCGGTGGTGCCTTGAAACAGGGTGGAAGAGCCTCGCTCCCCCCTTATCCGACACGGCAGACTAGGGGCAGGCTAAAGGCCACCTTCCGTCCAAGTCACGGCACCAGAAAATGTTGCAGAAACTCCAACAAAAGACCCACAGAGAATTTCGGAAAGTAAGATTTATTTCCAAGTAACACATGGGCTCTCAGTGGAATCAAATCCCAAAAACCAAGAACCCTGAGTGACAGATCTTGAACACTTTTATAGACAGTTAATTGGCTTTGTGACATACAGAAAAACTCCTCTTCCCCACCCTCTATAGTTTTCTAATGTATGATCAACATTTCTCTTTCTTGCAGTTCTGTTTACATTTTGAGCAACTAGTTTGCAGAACAGTTTTAGGACAAGATAACCCATCCCAGGACCCTTCAGTCCTCTAGGAAATGTTGACAGAACAGTGTCCACTGAGGGAATATTTGCAGGACAAATTGACAAGAACAGTGTAATTAGTTATTTATTGTCTCTGCATCAGCATTTATGAGTACAAAGTTTCAGAAAATACATTCAAGGGGGGAAATTTTTAAAACATGTTAAGATTCTCTAGTCTGACCCCTTAGAAATCTACCTCAGAAGAAAGAAGGAGGGAGGAGAAGGAAGAAGGAAAAAGTGTGTGTGTGGGGGGGGGAGGTCACACCAATGCCAATAGAAAGAAACCAAGAAGAAAAAAAAAGATAAATGCAAAGGAGAAGGAAAGAAGGAAGGGAAAGTATGGGCCTTTACAGACTGCCAGAAATAGTGCAGCCTGAGGCCACTTTAACTGTCCTGGCTCAGTGCTAAGGAATCATGGGAATCATGATTCCTCCCCCCCCCCCCGGCCCGGTGGAAGACCTGGGGACCAGCGACCAACCCCAGGTAAGTAAACCTTGCCGACCCCTGCTTTAAAGCACCAAGTCCACTAAAATTTAACCAGACCCAAAAGGCTAGCAGCCTGAAAGGCAAAGCTTACCCACTGGGGAAAATGCAGGGGGCAGGGGAAGCAAACAGAGTGAAAATCCCTTCAAATTGGAAAGAGGAGGAATCAAGCCAAAGAACCCAAAAACCAGGATAAGAAATCCCCAGGTAAATTAAAGAAAAAGGGAACTGGCAAAAAACAGAAGCAGGGAAAAGCCCCAAGCAGCAAAGTCAGCAATGTACAGCACAGTTTAAACAACCACATAAAACGTAGCCAAAGAATTCAGAAGTTCAACCAATCTGCTTCTGAGATCCAAGCTGGAATTGCACCCTCCACCCAGCCATGTGGCCTGATCTAAGCCTCTGGACTTATAGGAAAGGGGGCAGGAAGTACCTGTCCCTTATGACCAAACCACCAATGGGTAGGCTGGAACTCCCATCCTTTCCAGTGACCAAACAAATCCAAAGCCACATCTGGCTCCCAGTGCGTGCTGGGAGTTGTAGTCTTATCCAGGCAGAAGTCACAGCAAATCAGGCAGCCACACTTGCTTGAGCAAGATTACAGGGAGAAAGTTCCACCTACATTTTCCTACAATCTTCCCTTTACATTGCTCAGCTAAACTACAGGAAAATATCAGAAATGCTGGGATAATTCTCTTTTGCACCACATATCCACTGTTTGGTTTTCGTGGGAGGAAGGGGAGAAGATGAAAGAGAACTTTCAGTTTTCCCACCCCCCACCCAGTCCTCTGCTGTCCAGTAAGATCTTAAAGCCACTTAAAACTGGCAACACATGTAATATTAAATTATTTTAAAAAGTCCTTTCAAAGAATGCATTTTGAAAAACTACTCCAGATTGAAGGTTCTTTGGGTTATTTGAAATGTCGTGATACTCTTCATGACTTTCATGAAGTCCTAGTTACTCAGGACCTTAATGTACAGCATGTGCGTATGAATGTATATGGGGAAGATTCTGGAACCTATATTTATCTTCAAGCCCACACAACACAAGAAAATGGGTCACAACCACTTGTTCACAGACAGATATGGTCTTCAGTTTAATTTTTAAAAAACTGATATCTAGAACTGCAGCAGGGTGCTATTGACCTTCAACATTTGCATTTTTTGTGTTCTGTAAAAAGCACAGAAAAAAAACAGGAGGAGACTGATTTGGTGATAATGACATCTAGATTTCCTGTAAAAAAAGTGAATGAACTAACCCTCTGAGGAAGAAGTTTCTTTTTACAGTCTTGTTATGTCTGTCCAAGCCCTCTTTTTTCCTCTGTCTAGCAAGAAGGTTTTTGTTTTGATTTAATTTTAAAAAAATCAGCATAGAGATGATGGTGAAGGAGGGCTGGAGACACACAAACTTTTAGTGTGGAGATGAAAAAGCATGTCTGTAGTAAACAATGTAATAAAGCTTGCACAGGGAAAAAGCAGGATCCACCCTAGCTGATCCATGTGCCATATGTGCCTTCTTACAACAGTCAAGCTAAATAGCAGGTGCTTTTGGAAATCCTTACTAAGATGCATGAACAGAAAAACAGAGCTGGGGGGAGAACAGATAACCCTGCCCATTTAACACCAGCATGTTAAAAAACCAAAAATCTACAAAAATGGGCATCAGTGGAAAAGTGGAGGCTGGTGAAAGGGGAGAGAAGTCATCCCTGGATGCATTTTTGGAAGCAGTGATGACATAAGACCGATACAAAGCAGCGGATTGGGGCCACAACAACTATATACTGCAGCCCCAATTCTCCTTTTTGCTGCCCCCAAAAGAGCAGTAAAATACTACTTCTTTTGGAGGCAACAAAAGGCCATCCTTTCAGTTGTGGCGGTGGCTTTTTTGCGCCCTTTTGGCACAACATGTTCGCACTCTGCACCAAGAGGCTGGACAAGTGTGCAGCTTCAGGACAGCATCAGGTGGAATCGGGGTGGCTGGCATGCAGCTGCCCCACCCCTAGGCCAGCCCTTTGTGCAAGTCTGCAAAGCCCCATAGTTTCTAGAAGATTTCAAATGGTTTTTGTTTACTTCTATAATGTTTACCAGACCTGGATGCTTCATTTCATATGTGCATATGCACACCCCCGAACTGGAAGCTGCTCTAAGGCTGGCTAATGTAGCCTGAAGCTGCTGGAAAAAGGAGTGGCAAAAAGCTGTTCCTGCTTGTGGCCCATTTGGGACCATGGTAGTGGCCAGTTTCAGGACTGCAGCATCCAGCTGCTGCAGTCCCTGAGTAATTGGGGCCAGAGCAACTTCTGGCCCCTCCTTTTGCCACATCTGCTTCACCTCTATGTTATTTCTGCCTCTGATAACAAAGTTTTTCTTTAAAAAGTTGTACCCAGGAACATATTTTGCTTTATTAACTAAAGTATCCCCATAACTTTAAATCTCACTTTCATACACATAGAAACCCTCATACTGAAGCATCTCAGAGTCCCTGAAGATGACACTGTGTGTTTGTGTTTCTGGGGGAGTGAAGAAATAGGGTGGTGAAATGAGAGATTTTATCTCCTGTTTCCAGCATACTGTACACCAGTAGAGTTGGGGTAGCTTCTTGGAAGCATATAGTCATTCTTACTGAAATACTGACAGTGCATGCATTCCCTTCAACACAATTTTATTTATCTGGTTGACATTGGTCTGGATCCAATTATGGGGAATGGATCCAACAACAAACCAATGTTAATTATATTTTCCTTTCTTCTACAGTGTGATATTCATGCCATCTGCAATACAGGCTTTGCAATATTGCTATCTAATAAGCCTAAGGCACTAGGGAAGGGAGCCCTCTGTAAGTATTGTCTTGGAGCACCTTTTTGAACAGAGGCCTCAAGAAATTCTAACACCACTACCCTTTGCTAGTTACCTGTCCAATCTCTCAGCAAAATGCTCATTCTTCATTGCAATCTGAAGTTCTCTACCATATCCATTGACTTTTCATATCAGTTGATTACTAGAAATTGTACATCTTCACAAACTACTTTTCTGTCATGAATCTACTTTTCTCCTAGGCCCTCTACAAACATCTATTTCTAAAGAATTCATGAAATGCATTCAAGCAGATTCAGGTTTGCCCTTCTTTTTCACTGTCTTTAAAATGGGAAGCTTATTTTTGCTGAAGCCCAACTTGATCCAGCTGTTCTTTTTCTCTGTTTTTTTAAAAAAGCTTTACTAAGAGTCTGAATACTGGCTTGATTACTTGTCTTATAACAATATCTTATAAAATGGAACTAGTATTTGAACAGTGCCAGACAAGGCAGATGTATTGGAAGTAATTTTCTGCAAAGAAGGATTCAGTCCTACAGTCCAGTCTAGTATTGCTTTTCTTTTTTTCATTGTTTTGACATCAGATTTCTTGAGTAAACTCAGGCAATAGTTTCTGCCCTAGCAGTGAAGTGTGAACCATGGTTGAGAAGGGAGGAACATGTTGGGAGAAAGGCTGCAGTTTTAGCACAAATTTTGTTATTGCTTGAGGACTACATAACATTTGTATGTAAATTAAGGTCCAATCCATCCTTTCCTGGGTAGAAAGAATGGGTCCAACTGCTGTGTGAACAGCTGAGTGCCACCCTCCACCTGGCAGCAAGGCCAGTCTGCTGGCCCTCAAGTAAAGGTGATGCTTCTGGACCTCATCTCCAACATTCCTAAAGGAAATCCTCATTCAGTGCTGGATCCATTCTCCAATAGATTCAGCCCAATGCCCAAATTGCCAACCAGATTAAATAAAATTGTGTTGAAGGAGATGCATGTATTGTCAGTATTTCAGTAAGAGTTACTACATGCTTCCATAACTGATGCAACCCCAATTGTGTCCACAAGGGGTTAAGGCCCAGGTAAAATTCTTCCTCATCCCCATCAATTGGTGTCTGCCTTTGGCCAAAGTAAGCCTAAGATATTTTAAAAGAACCCATTTTACAAAGGGAAGGGTAGACGGGGAAATCCAAGAATAGATTGACCCAGGGAGCTTCAGTTTTGCATCGGCACAAAGGACATCAAACGCTATTATTTGGGTAAAACATTTGGCCACAACTTTATTTTTTGTACAGGGTCTTAAACTTAATCAATTTTACAACTAAATAACAGTTTTGAAAACCAGCATATTTCTTTGACGCATGCGCTTGTGTGATTAAGTGCAAGCGCTATTCTTTAATTTGTCT
>CM034706.1:75608891-75620824 GCA_020142125.1 Phrynosoma platyrhinos | reverse complement strand
ACTTGTCAATGAAAACAAAATTTTACCTGTTTGTATTCATTGAATCATCATACATCTTTGCATTGCATGACTGCCACCATTACACTCCTTTCCTGATTCCCTCATAACCTTACCTTCCTACTGTATGCCCTACCCAGCAGAGGTGTTTTGTTTTTGTTTTTTCACAAAAGAAAATAAATAATAATAAAAAAAGATAACCAGCTGCTTGGGAATAGCAAGTGGGAGGGAGGTCAGGGGCACTAAACCACATGACTGCTAATAAAGCAACCACCTTGGCACCAATGCCTAACTAACAGAATTATAAGCTCATTGATGAGTTTCCCCATCAATGAAAAGGGATGTCCTAATCACACTTGGGGGAAGCATCAGTTACAAGTTGGAGATGACCTTGTGCAATAGGTGTTAATAAAATCACTTTTTTTCAGGCCTAATCATAGGAGCTATGCAGATGTGCAGCTCTGGGCCACCTCTGCTAGCAGTGGATTGGGGCTGTGGCAACTGCACACTGTGGCTCCAATCCTCCCTTTTGCCGCCCCTAAAAAAAGCCCTGGTGGGGCAGTGGTTAAATGCCTGTCCTGCAGCTACTGCCTCATAGACCGCAATGTTGCGAGTTCAATACTAGCCAGTGCTCAGGCTTGACTCAGGCATGCATCCTTCCGAGGTCGCTAAAATGAGTACCCAACTGTTGGGAGGCAATGAGCTTACAGTTGTAAACCACTTAGACATCCCATGTGCGATATGAAGCGGTATATAAATGAAGCTGCTTTAAAAGAGTATGTAGTGGAGATTATTGCATCATCAGTTCCCACCAGGATAGATATGGGTTGTAACTTTGACAGATCTTATCAGACAGCTCCATACTCGTCAGTAGGAAGCCCATATGCAATTCAGGCTTTTCCAACAACTTTTCAAGAACGGAATTTTCCTGTTCTTGAAAAGCTGAGGGAGAAGCCTGGATTAGATATGGGCTGCCTACTGCCTGGTATGGGGCTGTCTGATAAGGTCCATCTGTTGCATTTACAACCCACTTCTATCCTGGCTGGAAATTGGTGAAGTGATAATCTCCTGTGTGAAAGAAGTTGTAGTCTAAGCTTTTGTAGACTTGATCTACTTCCTCAGATGCAGTTAAATATTAAGAAGACAAAAATAATGACCAAATATGATTTGTGTCACTTTAAAGTAAGTAATGAAGAGACTGAATGAGTTATATTAATAGTTAAAGTTTTGCTATTCCTTGGCTCAGTTTTAAACAAAAATGGAGACAGTAGTCAGGAAATCAGAATATGATTAAAAGTGAGAAAGACAGCCATTAATGAACTAAATAATATTCTCAAGTGTAATAAAATATCATTAAATACCAAAATGAGAAATACCAAGGCCATAGTATTTCCAATTTTATGTATGGTTGTGAAAGATGGACAATGAAGAAAGCTCACAGGAAGAAAATCAACTCATTTGAAATGTGGTGGTGCTGGCAAAGAATTCTAAAAATACTAAGAAGACAAATGAATGGGGTTTAAAGAATATCAAGCCTGAACTCTCACAAGAAGTGAAGATAACTAAACTGAGGCTGTCACACTTTGGATATGCCATGAGATGACATAAGTCAGTGGAAAAGATGAGACTGCTTAGTAAAGTGGAGGGCAAAAGGAAAAGAGGGAGAACATACTATTGCTGGATTTATTCAATCAAAGAAGCAACACCCCTGAGTTTGCAAAACCTTAACAGAGCAGTTGATAACTTGGGATCTGGATGTCTCTTATTCATAAGGCTACCATAAGTCAAAGTTGACTTGACAGCAAATAGCAACAACAAACAGCTGCTCATACACATATCTACTTTACTAGGCAATTCAGGCTGGCTTTTCAAATAGTAAGCTGTCAGGCGCAAGTAGATATATCCACAGCAGTCATAGCAGTTTTCTGATTGAAAAGGCAGCCTAGATAGTAAACCTGCATATGAGTAGGTTTATGGTGGACTTTCTCAGTAAGCAGATCCTCTTGTGCATCCTATGGGTAGGCCCACCAGTTTGCTACACACAATTCGTAGACCAGGATTCCTAAACACCAGTGAGTCATGATAAAACAAAGTATATCTAGATTTCATAGACATTCATTGTGAAGTAGTAAATTTCTCACAAGTAACTTTTTAAATACTGCATGTAGAGCTTTAGTCAAGGACAGTACATGGGACAGGATATAGCCTATGGTTCTCCTAATAGGAGTGGAGTGGTGGAAGCTCAACAACCAATCCTTTGCCTACACTTGAAGTATTCAGTTCTTCTTTTTAAATAATGGAAACAACTTTACATCATTGCTCACAAAGTAAAGCTGACAACCAAAACAAAATAAACAAAATGTTCCCATCAAGTTTGTAGCAGCTGACTTTCTCCCTTTTCAACCTATCCCTGCCCTAAACTATAGTTGATGTTGTTATTTGCATTTAAATCATTTCCAATACATAGTAACCCTAAGGCAAAATTATCATGGGACTTTCTGGGGCTAATCGATTAGGTCACCCAATCGATTTTCATGACCAAGTGAGGAATAACACCTTAATTTCCAGAGTTGCAGTCCAAACAACTACACCATGCAAGCTTTAAAATTATATCATAAAGATCTTATACTGTAAATTTTGGAGCAATGCTCTTCATCTGTGTTAATGCTGAGTTGAATAAATTGCATTGTTGTCTCGCTGTGGGATTTTTGAAAGTGTTTTTTTTGAAAAAATAATTAAAAATAAAATCAGGGGTCTTGAAGTGGTAACAAAGGGTGCTGTGGTATCATCACTAGGAACCTGAGAACTATTTTTAAGGGATGGGGGTAGGCTGTAGGGTTCAACATCACAGGCAGGTTGTCATTAATTTTACTTACTTGAGATGCTTGCAAGGAAATTACTTTTCTTAGTGCTTGATTATTTTGTTCATGTCTGACTGACAATTTCTGAGGAACCTCTACTACATAGGATTCTTGGTGGGCCAATTTTGACAAATTCAGGGGGTCTTGCTTCTCCGGTCTAGTCTTGGGGTGGTCTGAGTCCTCTCTCATTCAGCGTTGCTGCCAGCACACACACTGTTTATATTTTATTAAAAGATGCTGTAAAGGGAGGGAGAATATCCAGAAAAGATAATGGCAGCTATTTTGTTGTATGATGTATACATCTGTCATAAGGATGATGAGACTGTTATAAAATGAATAATCTCTGTGATGTCACTATAATGTAGATGGTGATGAATTTATTAAAAAGAGAGGAAGGACTGGATCTTGCTTGTTAGGTAGAAGGAAGGCTGACTGTGATTCTTCAGTGAGTGATAGCCATTAGGCACTGTGCTGTAGCATTTTCAGGCAACTTGCATGTATAGGGTATTTTCAGCTACTGAAAGGGTTAGAGCTGCTTCAGATACTTAATTGGATTCACAGGCTTTCTCCTCATAGAATGAGCACTTCTTTCTCCTTCTCCCAACTGCATTAATACCATGGAAAAAGCATCTGCTATTGAAGATCAGGGGACCTGCTAGAAATTGAGAAGGCTGCAGCAGAAGGAGGCATTGGCAAAAATTGGAGAAGCAATGCCTCTGATCCAAAGTGCTCCTCTGCTTGTGCAAAACATCTTTGGATGCAAGCCATTAAATTTTTACTGACACATTTTAAGATTTATGACCAGAATACTTTAAGTCATGTGTCAGTTTCATGTTAGTGTCAAAGGGAAACAGGCACATCCTAACTTACTATAATTCATGTTATGTTCCTCCAAGTTATTATTCATTATAAACCTCTGGAGTCATATATTTAGAAGTCAAATAGACATTGACATGTGTTTAATCATTTTAAAGTGACACCAATAACACTACTCGATAGAAATGAGCTTAAAGGCCCTGTCAGCTCTGAAAGTTGTCTGTGGACTCTAGCACCCCTTAGCCATAAGATGCCCACTCATATTAAGCAGCAAAGTTGTTGTTGTTTTATTTCACTAGCAGATCACTTGCATGTTAAATTTCCTTGCTTTGGCATCCAGTCTTCAAGTTCTTTTTTCTTAGTTGTGCCAACAAAAGCAATGAGGTCTTTCTTTAATGAAAACAATGCTTTTCTGCCTCTGGAAATGGCAGGCAAGCTTGTCAACTCCTTGCATACTGAATGGAGAAACGTGATTGTGATGTTGCAATTTGTGGACCAGCTATGTGTCTTTACAAGTAGCCTCTTCTCTATTTGGCACCATTTCCATGCAGAGGAACAAGGTGGCTTCCATGTTAATTGGGTGGGCCTGTAGTGTAAATTTTAAAAGATCTCTTCAAGGTGCTGAACCCTACCCTGAAAATATGTTCAGCATTTTGAATTGGCACTTTACCTTTTTAATAAAACCTGAGGTGGATTCATTTCCCATCAACATGTAAGGCATCACTGCTTCCATGAACACAACACCTCTCCCCATTAACAGTGTGAAATTAGCTAGTTACCAATCTGGTACTTAGTGGGACTGCACACTTATTGGTGGCAGCAGTTCACATCTTTTGTACCTGCTTGGTTCTGTTCAGTAGCTAGGCTTGACATTTTCAGCTATTTGGCATTGCTATTTGGGTAATTGGCTTATTTGGTCACACTTTGGAAGTTTGTGTAGCATGTAACACTGAGAATAGTCTGCCTGTTGTGTATCTTAAAATATCTCTATGGTGAAGTGTGGCTGTTCCAGACTCTTGCTTTGTGAAGATAAAGAACAGGAGAAGCCTTCTGGTTTCTGGACTTCAGGTCCTTTGACAATCAGTACAGGATGTGCTGGCATCACAGAGGATGCTGTAACCTGCCTTTAAGCTGAGTGGGTGATGAGATCAAGATGGTTACCAAAAATCTATCTAGGGGCCCCAACAGTTATCATTTTCTGCTCAACCCATAATACCATTAAACAGTCCATAGCAGATTATTTCTAAAACCACACAGCAACATGCACATCCTTTCCAGCTGCTATTGTCAGGGAAAAAATAATGCGGCACCATTTCCCCTGAGAATACTGTTAAACCCCTGCAAATAGCAGAGGTAAAATAATAATAATGGCTTGGAAATGGGTCTGAGATGGATAGGAGGCAACCCTCTTCCTCCAGCAATGAAGTCTACTGGCCACCATTCAGTTAGTGAAATACACAAATGTAAGTACCCCTTACACCTGTTTCTTTATATTGTCATTACAGAGTGTTGGGAATCAAGTCTACTTTTGGGGAATTTATAATTAGCTATGCGAGAGTGAAATGGCCAACTTTGCTTCACGAGATCTAACCAGGTGTATACCAGAGTCCTAATAAATCTGGCAGAGAATTCAGAAAGAGTAGTTGAATGCAGGCAAACAGCACTGTAAATCCAAGGGGGCAGTGTCGCGTTTGGCCTGGGCAACACTGTCCATAATTGGTGCCTGTGTGGTGGCTTGGCTAGAAGTCTTGGAATATGAGCATCAGAGGTGGGGCGGCTGTGAAGGGGGAGCCGCTCATCTGCTTCGGTGGGGGCTGTGGTAGGAGTGATGTGGGCACCATCTGGCTGAGAGTGGCTGGTTGGTGGTCAGTGTCCAGGGCTGTGTTCAGGAGCTGGAGCGATGTGGGCATGTAGTCTGGTCTGCACGTGATAGGGCCTCGGTGGCATCTGGTTTTTCAGGCATTGTGTTGGAGGCTTCCCTTCCTCTTGAAAGCTTGTAGATGAAAGCAGTAAAAAGCATGCATTGGGAATGAAGATTCACCCCCCCCCAATGTCTCTGGAGAGATGTGGCTGAAAGTTAAGTGACAATGCCATAGGTCGGCACAGAAGTCAGAGGCAGAGAAGCCAAGCAATGAAAGAGAGTTTCCCAAATCACCACACTTGCAAGGAAATCCATCACCAAAAGGGGGCATATAGCTCCAAACACATAGACACACCAACAGTTATCATACAGCCAAAAGACTACTTGGGGCTTAAGGCCCATCTTATCTAATTCAATAACTATTTTGAGGCTGAGAGACTATAGCAGCTATGCTGTCTTGGAGCCCATTGGCTTTTGCAAATTATCAATGAATTTGAATCCTGCACCATAGCACCCTTTTACATGGGGGTGCATGGATAGGTTAAAACTGGTCAGGTGGGTCGCAGGGGCTATCCCTATAGGCTATTTGAACTGTGGGCACTTGGTCTGGGCGAAGCAGGGGTCGCCACCTTAGAGTGGGGGTCAGGGCTGTTGGGAAAATATGTATCGCAGTAGAACCAAGGTGTTCCTGGTCCTGCAAAAGATATGGCTGGATGTAGTTTGGAGCGAGGATTTAGATCCATTGCTCTGAGCGGGTTGGTCATAATGACATGAAAGGTGGTGGATGGGCCTATGGTTGCAGTGTTTTCTGTGGCTGGGTTGCCTTAGGTGGGGCCTCCGTGAGGGGCCCCTGCTATGCTGATGACACCCAGATATACCTCTCCGTGACCAGATCATCTGCCCAGACCTCAGATGGTATCTCTCCTCTCAATGATTGTCTTAAGACAGTAATGGATTGGATGAGGAAAAACAGATTGAGACTGAATCCAGACAAAATGGAGGTCCTACCAGTGACGAGCCCAAAACCAGGCTTGGGAATACCCCTTCCAATTCTGGATGGAGTCACACTCTCCTCCAAGGACTGTGTTCTCAGTCTGGAGGTACTCCTAGATTTGTTGCTTCATATGACTAGTCAGGTGAATGCGACGGTCAGGAGTGCCTGCTATCAGCTTCGGCTGATACGCCAGCTACACCCTTTCCTGGAGACTAGGAACCTGGAAACTATGGTACATGCTCTGGTAACCTCATGTTTGGATTTCTGTAACGTGCTCTACATGGGGCTATCCTTGTGCCTAACCCAGAAACTCCAATTGGTTCAAAATATGGCAGCCAGGTTGCTCACTGGTATATCAAGGAGAGAGCATATCACACCAGTGTTGAAATCTCTCTACTGGCTACCAATTAGTTTCCGGGCACAGTAGCTTTAAAGCTCTACATGGCTTGGGTCCATCTTATCTTCAGGACTGCCTCTTCCCATATGATCTCCCCCACACACTTTGGTCCTCTGGGAGGAATCTGCTGCAGCCTATGAAAACTATACTTTCACAGACCTCTCAGAGGGCCTTCTCTGCGACCACTCCCAAACTGTGGAATGGCCTGCCGGACGAGATCCGTATGATTACTACTCTTGCTTCATTTAAAAAGGCAGTAAAGATGGATCTCTTCCGACACACCTTCCCGGAGTAATTTCCTGGCTCTTCCTCTTCTTTAAAAGGTTTGGCCTGTTAATTCGCTCCCTTACCCCTAGCTGCTACTGTTTTAGTTTTGTTTTTATAATTTTATTGCTTGAAGCTGTTAATACTATTCTAGTTTAATCTATTTTTAAGGGGTGGGAGGGTTAGAGTGGGGGTATTTGGGGATGTGTTTTACTCTTGTATTGTTTTAACCTGTTGTACGCTGCCCCGGTTGCTTTGCAGAGGGGCGGGTTAGAAATAAAATTATTTATTTATTATTATTATTATTATTATTATTATTATTATTATTATTATTATTATTATTTATTGGCTGACATGGAGGTGGACCAACTTTGGGGCTAGTCCCCCATCTCCCTATTAAGTGAGAAAGACAGACCAAAACTCTCCTTCCCCCCCACTGCCCCCGATTCTGGAAGGGCGGGGTGCAGGCAGAGGCTATAGATGTGTGAATGACTGTGTTTTACCCAAGAAAGCTCTCTCCTCCCGCCCTCGTCCCCGGCAGGATGAAGGCAATTGGAAAAGGAACGGGGCTGGTGGCAGTGGTTGTAATGCCTAGTGGTCATCGGTTGCGGAAGATCTAGCCAGCGTCTAAGGGCATGAAACTCAGCCACTTGCTTTCTGATCCAACATGCAAGACTAACAGATCCCATGACAGTGATAACCTGTATTGCCAGAATTATTACAATGGGATTGGTTACCAATTTTAAAATTTCCTGTCCAGTGGCAGACTGGTCCCACTTTCCAAACCAAGTGTTCTTTGCTGCATCTTTGATTTCTTGTGACTTCAATAATCTGCTGGGCTTTGAGGTCTACAGAAATTTTAATTCTGGCCTCAGTCTGCTCGATTTGTTTGGCAGCCTGGCTCAAGTTAGTGAGCAACCATTTTGAGATTTATAGTTCATCTTCCAAATGAAATCCTTCTAGCAATTGTGGGTTTACAAAATATGGCACCTCGCTTGTATGTTCTTTAACCGTTTCATGAAGATAAAATTCCTTCCCAAAACAATCTCTTACATGTACTTGGCAAAAGCATGGGTTTACTGCCAATCCGTGGTGAACTGAATTGGATAAATGCTAGCACAGACCTCAGCTGACATCCATAACAGTATCCAGAGGGTCCATGCACTCAGTGTCATCTCTTGTCCCTATAGGGAAGCAGAGAGGCATCTCACTAACTGACTACGTGGGGAAGAGAGTCACAAATGTCTTGGATAGGTCTATGGTAGGAACTGGGTAGGGCTCCGACCGAGCTGGTTTTATGGGTGTCAGGTCTCCCTTCCATTCTTTTCATTGAGACACGTGAAAATATTTCAGTCTAGTTCCGTGCTAGCTAGGAATGCGAATTTGGTACATGGCTGGAGACACTCTCTCCACTATTTCTACAGGTCCTAGCCACTTTTCTGTGAGATTATGCCTTTGTTTAAAGAAATTTCTGTACATGACTTGCTTTCCGAGGTCCTGCTGCTGAGGGTTGCACACCCAACCTAACCTTCTATCCATAGCTCTCATGTTTTGACCTAATTTCTCTGCTACTAGTCTGTGGGTCTGCTGGATGCTCTGTAAGAGAGTTCTCATCCATTCATGGTTTAAAACTACTGGCTCTAGCTCTGCAGGAAGAGTGGTGTTTATCCAAAACACTTCTGGCATAACCATCTTGCATCAGGTCATAACTTGATGTGGTGTGAAGCTGTGCAAAGCTACAGTCTCTCTAAAGGCCATGAGGATTATGGGGAGCTTTGCATCCCAATCCTTGCTGGATGCTTTAACTATCTTTCTCATTACTTCCTTCAGGGTTCTATTAATCCTTTCAATGTGAACTGAGCTTTGGGGATGGGCGGCTATGTGAAATCTCTGTTTAATAACTAGGGCAGAACATAGGGCTTTCATGACTTCTCCTGGCTGTCATGGTCAATGATGAAGGCTTGGGGCAGTCCCCAGCAACTAAAAACCTGTTCAAATAGGATTCGGGCTGTGGTGTCGGCCGTGTTATCTCTATTAGGAAAAGCCTCGATCCATTTGTTAAATGGGTCAATTATGGTCAAACAATACTTGTGGTGTCGGGAGGTAGTTGGCAAGGGGCCACTATAATCCATTTGCAGTCAGGACAAGGGGCCTTCTATGCAATGATGGCAGATGGGGGCCTTAGGACCACTAGAATCTGCATTAACCATGGCACACACTAGGCAGTTTTCCACCCACTGCTCTCTGTCTTCCTTCATGCGGGGCCACCATCCCATTTCCTTGACTCTGTCTACGGTAACTTTTTTTCCCCTGTGTCCTATGTTGTGCACAAACTGAATGAGATCCCTGTGGACCTCAGTGGGAACTATCCAATTATAAATTCCTTCTCCATCTACTGCCCACCATATATCTTCCTTTTGTACTATACTATATTTTCCTGTGGGGTCCTTGCCTACTACTGCTAGTGCTTTGATCTCACTGTCTTCCTTTTGCAGCTGTGCTAAATCTAAGGTCTTGGGTAGGGTGCACGCCTTGGGTTTTACATTAATGGGGCCATGGGGGTACTGGCTGCTGTCTTGGCTAGGGTGTCGGCCTTATTATTCCATTGGGCTTCTTCCTCCATGGTTTTCTGATGGCCTTTCACATAAGAGACCCACGTGGGGGCGGTTCTATTCAAGATTAATTGGGCTGCTTCTCGCCACTGATCTGCATGTGCTACTTGCTTATTGTCACTAGTTTTCCAATCTCAGGTCATCCAAATAGGGAGCCAATCAATGGTTGCATTCACAGTCCACTGGGAGTCTGAGTAAATAGCTACGGGGGTGTCTGGGTCCTCAAATTCCAAGATGGCGTGGAGGGCTTCTACCTCAGCAGCCTAACTGGAGTGGGGCAAATGGTTCCTTGGAGGGTGTGCTGGTCGTTGACTCTTATAGCTCCGAATCCCGTTAAGCGGGTCCCATCGGGGCAGGTGGAAGATCCGTCACAAGACCAACACATAAATCCTTCCTGCATGGCTTCTGTCAGGGGCTTGCCTGCCTTCACTGGCCAGTTACTTGGTGTGTTTAGAGGGAGGGGCACTCATGGGCTGCTCCAGCAACTACTAGCCCATAGGGGGCAATTGGTTTGTTTTCTTGTGTATTATAATCAATGCCACACTTGATTAATTCTAGGGTCCATTTGGCTATGCAGGAGCTATGGATTTGGCCATCCTGAATCTTGCCTGATAAGATATACTTAAGAGGTGTATGCAGGGTTTGAACAATGACTTTGGCACCAGCTATGATAAACTCCCAGCGAGTCAGGGCCCATATCAGAGCCAAGAAGTTCTTTTCGCATGGGCTAAACTTTACTTCCGTGGGAGAGATGCTTTTCGAAGCGTAAGCTACTACCCTATGCACATTATTCCTAAGCTGAGTGAGGACTGCTCCAACATGGCTATCTGCTATTGCAAGCTTAATGTAAAATGGCTGGGTCACATCGGGATGTACTAAGGTTGGAGCTTTGGCTAGATCCATTTTCAGAGTGGCAAATGCTTCCTGTTGCTCAGGGCCCCATTTCCATACTGCGCCTTTCTTAAGCAAGACATATAGGGGCTTTGCTTTGCTAGCAAATGCTTCAATTAATTCCCTGGAAAAGTTAAAAGTTCCTAGGAGTGCTCTCAGGGAGGCTACATCTGTGGGGGCAGGGAGTTTTCCTATCGTCTCTACTCTCTGCAAGTCTGGGGTCCTACAATCTGGCTGGAGGTTGAGTCCTAAGTACTTGACCTGTGTCTGCACTAACTGAGCCTTTTGCCTGTTGGTTATAAATCCTGTGTCCTGAATGAGCTCTAACACTTCTATGGTGATGTCTGCGGTCTTTTCTTGGGAGTCTGAATGGATTAAAATATCATCCACATAGGACAGAACGTGGGAGCATGATGTAGGTTGCAACTTGGTCCACATTTTGACCATGTGGGCATGGCAAATTGAGGGGCTGGAGTGAAAACCTTGAGGTACCCTCTTGAAACACATTTGATTCCTGTGAAATTCAAATGCGAATTTGTAGAAAGAAATCTCATGGAGTGGGATGGAGTGGAAGGAATCTGCTAGATCTATTATTCTGTAAAATTTGGCTCCAGCTGCGATGGTGGCTAAAATCTCATTGTACTTGGCTACTACAGGGGCTACTGGGGGAGTGACAGCATTGAGGGCTCTAAAGTCTATGGTCATTCGCCATGTGACACCATCAGCTTTCAATACTGGCCATAGGAGCGCATTGCAAATGGATTGCATGGGGAATATTACATCATGTTTCAAGAAGCCTACTATGGTTTTTGCTATCCCTTCCTCTGCCTCACGGGGGTATCAGTACTGCTTCTGTGGAGGGGGATCCTTCCCTTCTATGAGCACACATGTTACTTTAATCTTGCCACACTTCATTTTGTCCTTAATCCACATCTGGGAAATCTGCAGTCCATGGGTCACTTAAATTGGGGTAAAGGGGTGCCGGGGCTTTTAAGGCTGCACATCGGTGTATGGCTGATACTACGAGTGGACCTTCCTCCAATTGCCATAGGAAACCATTGACCAGATCAAGGGTCAAGCGGTTCTTTCTTAAGAATCCTGTTCCTAAAATGCCATCGTCCTCTCCCTGGTTCTCACATAATAATAATAAAATTTATTTGTATCCCGCTTATTGCCAGACAATCCATGCCTTCATGCAGTCTAGAATGGGTCCTAAATGAATGGGGATGTCTCTCCAAAT
>CM034706.1:75596367-75608791 GCA_020142125.1 Phrynosoma platyrhinos | reverse complement strand
CAGGAGGGTCTTCAGCCCAAGGGATCTGAAGGTCTGCCCTGGCTCTCCGTGAGCTGCGGGATCCCGGGTGTCCCTAGCCTGACTAACTGGGGTTCTGCATCATGTTCTGGGGTGCAGGGGCATTAAGGTTGGTACTGGGTCCATTGGGATCTCGACCGCCTAGGGCTTGGAGCAGCAGCTCGGTGAGTTCATGAGTGGGCCAACCATGAAGGTTCGATATGGCGTATCCCAATTCCCTCAGTTGTCTCCAAATAGGGCTCCTAATTTCGTGCAAGGGATCCTTGCTATAGTCTGGGTCCTCTGGTCCTCTCCTAAAAGGGTTGTTGTTGGGGAACTTTCCTGGCTCATTGGATATGGGTTGAGAATGGGGACCATTGTTCTGGTATTTAATCGCATGGACTGGTTCGCTATCTTTATCTGTCTTCCTTCCTAGGCTGCAGGAGGTTTTTCCTGAGTTTGCTGCCACTAAGCTCTTAGCCATATCTGGGAAGCTGCCTGAATGTACTGAAAAAATCCTTGCCAAACTATTGTGCTCAATTGGTGGTAAGCGGGACCTATATACATTTTAGCTGCCTCATTTAAACCTTGGTACACCTCTTTTATGAAATCAGTACAGTTCAGAAGTGGCACCCCGTCACGATTAAGGCTAACTTCTCCGGCTACAATCATTAACATCTTATTTCTGGCTATATAAGTGTCAGGGGTTTCATCTGGCTATTGTACCTCATTGTGGTATTTTGCCCTTATGGTGGTGCCTGGCCAAAGGATTTGCACCATATCCACTCTTTTAACTCTAAGTTTGCCAGATTATAGTTGGAAACTGCTGCCTCAAAGGGGCCTAAGTAGGCAGGATCTATGCTCAGCCTGGCTATCTGTGTAAGGTCCTGTACCTTAGCTTTCGGTTAGGAAAGGATGATGTTGGCCATCCATTGGACTCCAGTGTGGGGATTTAGCCTTCCTTGCTGGTCTGCAAGGGCTTTGATTTCCGTTAATGACCATGAAACCATTTCTTCCACTATCTTAGTAACTGCCATCTTCTGAGGTGGCTTTTGTTTCTACCATATTCTGGGTTTTAACTGGGTCCATGGGTATACTTGGAGTGCACCTCTCCATGGGTTCATTCCCTTTTTTGGGGACTCCATTGGGGATTGTAGGGTGGAGGAGTCTATGCCTCTACCGGTGATGGACTCTCCTGAAGGAGGTTTGCCTGCGTGGCCGATTCTAAAATACTCAGCTGCACTGTGGCCACGAGGGTGCTTTTTAAATTGACTTTGCTCTCTAATTCCCTAATTTTGGCCTTGCACATGGTGTGATTGGCCTGGGCCACTGTCTCTGTTTTTTGGGCCAATACAAAATCTGTGGCTTGTTTGGCTTGTCCCAATTTAAATTCTAATTATGCAACCTTTTGTTTCAGGGCAATATTTTACTGTTCCACCCTATCTGCTTTTTGTCTTGCTTCATGGGCTCTACTAGTGAGATCCATATTCTCTGTTACCTTGTCCGTTGCCTGCATTACTAATTCTCCTATTTGTTTCTAGGACACTTCTACCTCTAATTTGTATTCTTTATATTTTTCCATGGCATCATGGGCTAGGGTCCAGATTCCCCATGCTGCCAACCTATCTTTCTCTGCCTGTGGGATGCTTTTTAGTCCCTTTTTGGAAGTCTTGATGTTATAGACCTCTAGCAGGGTCAGAAATGGATTGTCAATCATGAACGCCCCAAAGATCCAGGGATTGGGTCCTTTCTTGGTGATCCACCTCTGAAGCCTGTTCTGAACCTTTTCCTTTTGGTAAATCTGCTCCATCTGCATTTCTCTTTCTCTCTGTTCTTACAATCTCTCTCTCTCCTTATCTGTGCTAGCCCCACTAGGGCACTCCCATCCTTACTAGCTGGATTTTAACTATGCTGGCTGCACTAGGACTCCCCTGTCCCTACCAGCTCAAACCTTCTCTGTCTAAATGACTGGCTGCCCTAGGACACTCCCGTCCATCACCAGTCTTTCCCTAACAGTGCTGGCCCCCAATAGAGCACTCCCGCCCTTACCAGCTGGGTTTCTAATTGTGTCAGCTACTCTAGAGCTATCTTGCCCCTCACCGACTTTCCTTGGGACACTCCCGTCCTGAACTTGTGGGTGTTGTGGGGTGCTACTGCAGTTAGGGACACTGACAACCTATGCCAGTCCCCAGACAAGAGTCAGTTAGTTACACTCCCTAACGTTTCACTGGGAAGTTCAAGTGTCATCTTCCTACCCGGTTGACCTCCCGCGATAGTCTCCTGGCAATAACTCTCACTTGGGGTCCCACCAAGACTCTTGCTGTGAGTTTTCTCTACACCACTGGCTGCTCTAGGGCACTCCCACACCTCACCAGTGTTCGGTTAGCTGTTCTAGGCCACCTCGGCCTCGCTAACCTTTTCCAACCTAGTGCCAGGGATTACAGCCTCAGATGAGGACGTCTCCTCACTTCACCTACCTAAGCTCATCCAAGGTGGTTTTGGGGACTGTCTACATTTTGGATTGTGGAGGGGGAAAACCTGAATGGGGGAACCTGGCTCTTTTCTACCAACCCGCAACAGAAAAAGCAAGAAAAGGGATAGCAAACTCAAGATTTCCAGTCACACACAAACACAATCACACTCCTCTCTAATGCTTGCATCAGCATCCCCTTTGCCCAGATCCTTATTTCTCCTGCATTCTGAGATTTAAACAGACCAAGTGATCAGTTTGGGGTGCCTAAATTTTGGGGTTGCCTGAATTACTCCACCAATCTGTTGGGAATCAAGTCTACTTTTGGGGAATTTATAATTAGCTATGTGAGAGTGAAATGCCAACTTCGCTTCACGAGATCTAACCAGGAGTATACCAGAGTCCCAAGAAATCTGGCAGAGAATGACACTGAGAAGGACCGAACTCCAATTAAAGTCTAAAATATTTATTAACACAATAAGCAAACATCCGAATAAGGCACACACACACACTAGAAGGATAAGCGGGAAAGAGTGGGGAAAGCAGAGAGGGAGACCAGGGTGTAAGGGATATACTTATGCCCAAGAGACTCCTCTGGACTTCTGGCAGCGAATGCAGATGGATTCAGTAGAAGGGCATGACTGGCAAGAAGGGGGTCACAGGAACTATCTCAGAGCACAGACTGACAGAGATTCAGCATGCACTTCCAAGGTAGCACATGGACTGCCATAATCCAGGGGTTTTTTATGGGGAATTTCTGCCTCCTAGCTATGAGTCTAGCAATGGGGGACAAAGGCTTTAACAAGCTTATCTTTGTTTTGAGCATAGCTTAAACAATGCATTTTTTTCAAAACTATCAAGGAAGGGAAGCTAGTGAAAAGGGTGCAATTAAATCTGATCACTGTCCCATTAAGTGTGAGACCCAAGACAAATAAACACCATTGTGTATCTTTTCCGGTATAATGGGATATTCCCAAGGGCAACTCCCAAACCTGCCTGTTCAGGAAATCTCTAGTGGTCTTGAGCAACTTCAGCAGTTCCTACATGACCTTACATTTAAGGGATTATGGCTGCCATCTCCCAAGGGTTAGGCTGGGGTCATAGGGAACTCCACATGCTTCTAAAATACCAAGAAAAATGGAGGACATCGGCTAACAAGAGGTTGGCATTCTCTGTCACCTTCCTCAACAACTAAAGTTCTCCCCCAAGACTCAAGGTTTTGCTGTCATAGTCCCCCTGAATGGCCATTCCATGGTGCAGAGGATTAGAAAGACTGATGACCTCATTCACCAAGAACCCTACAGATCTTAGCACAAAATATTTTCATTCTATGGGGCATAGAAAGATGATTATCCAGCCCCTGGCCCAGCTCTCCCCAGCGAAGGAATGGCCATTCAAGTACACTACTGCAGAAAAAAAAAAAGAGTTTCATCTGTGGAGCTCTTTCACTATGCTGGGCAAAATAGGATCTCAGCCATTGTTGACTTGTCTGTTACTATGGCAGTGGTCAAAAGCAACCAGTAGCACTTGGGTGGGTAAGGGGATCTACCTTTTCTCTCCTTCAGCAGCTCAGAAACAGTCTCCCCCGTGGTATTATTCTCGTACATGATTGCTGTGATAAAGTTGAGTTTAAAGTCCCTTCTTCCCAATGTGTATGCATATCTCCTCTCCCACCATAGTTCCTTCCTGTGTGTGCACTCACAGTCATTTGCTTCTCACCCCCCTGACAATAATGAATTTGGTTTTCCAGGTCAAAAGAAGTTTGTGCACCCTCATTTTAAAAATATAATGTTGGAACAAGCTAATGTTAAAATTTGTGCTGAATTCTGTTTCTAGGTCTTTTGAGAAAGAATCCAGTGTTAGGGAGGAACCACTGCTAGGTATAAAATACTGGTGGTGCATAGGAATGTGCTGACAGTAATAGATACTGAAGAACTTTTAGCAATTTGCTACTGTGAATCAGCAGCTATTGTGCAATCATGATAAATGTCTCAGGCACTGTCCACCATTTCCCCCATATATCTTCTTGATTGTATTCAGGTTTGGTTATCAGAGCCATAGTTCAAATATATAGTGCACTGGTTTGGTGGAAAACAGAGAGCTGTTCTGATGATAAATAATGAGACTTTGTAGCAAACATCTATTTATTGACACATAATGATCTTGCATCAAAAAATTCCTGGTAGTCTAGCACTGGCAACAATTTGTCTTTCTTTTTTTCCCCACAGGAAGAAATTGAGATGGGAAATGGTCTAATGTAGAAAGTGCAACAGAGATATACCAATGACAAAGGACAATAGAAATTTGTCTTTTTAGAAAAAGAGAAACATCAAACATTAAAGAATGGTGGGCTAAGGTTTGGGAGTTAATGAATATGGACAAATTAACTGCTTTAATTCAAGATAAATTGTTGGAAACAATAGAAAATGAATGGTCCTTGATAAGAAAATATAATATTAGTTAAGAGAATGGGATATGTGAAGATTAGAATACCAGGCTATTAGAATGCTGAGAATCGATACCCTACTGGAAGTTAAAGATAAAATGTAATTAATAATAATGTTTGAATCAAGTGTATTGATACAAACCAGCCTTGTATTTGAAAACGATTACTTTATGGTGAACCAAGCTGAAGAATTAGGAATCAAATTTAGTACCCTATAGAAAGATCTGGGGAAGAAGAATTGGGGGTCCTCAAAATAGATTTATAGAATAGGAGTAAAACAATATCAAAATAATATAAGGTGATTTCAACCGGGAAGTCTATATTAATTTTACTTACAAACATTAAAAAAAAGCAATTGCATATTGGTGTTTGTCATTATTTCATTGATATTTTTTGTCTATGTTTTGTATGTAAAGGTTTATTAATAATAATAAAAAATCTGGTTTTGGATGCTCAGCAGTTAAGATGCTGACTCTGACAATTGCAAGATCAGCCAGTTGGCAGTTCAAGGCCCAGATGCCATGTGACACAGTGAGCTCCTGCCACTAGTCTGAGCTTCTGTCACAGATCCTCATTACTACTGGTGCAGGTACTAGTTCATCTCCTTTTCCTCTCCCATCACCAAATGAACTCTTTCACCCAACTCTAGATTTTTACAGACATTAAGACTGCAGTTCACTTTCTTTGGTGGGAGAGTAACAATCGAGGAAGAATATATGCATTTTCTGTCATACATGATGTAATTGATGCTATGTGTGCAAGAGATATATACAGAATATTCTCAAATGCTCTTATCCTCAACAGATATATGGACACATTATATTAGGGTGGGGTGGGGGAAGGTTCCCCCCATATTTGGGGAACTTTGTACAAAATGTAATGAAAATATATTTGTGTGTAGGAGGGAAAGCTTTTAGCCAAAAGAAGAGAGCTAATGGCCTTTTGTGGACTTAGGGGTGCTGAGAGGGGTGCATATGCAATATTTTTTTATACAGGGCAATCATGCTTATCAAGATAGGGAAGGTCTGAATTTTGGCATTTGTTGGGACTATGGCTATCTACAAAGAGGATAAAAGGAGACAGAATAACATTTTTCATATGTATGATTACCTGACACATGCATAGTGCTTGAAAAGCACAAATACACACATGCACACATGTATGTGCACACACACACACACACAGATATTGAATTTAAAAAGTTTCCTTTCACAATTTGACCTCACATGTAAAACAATTCAAGCTGTTTTCATGAACTGACTCATTTAAAAGTGCTCTTCAGAAGCCTTTAAGCAAACATACACACAACTTAACAAAATGCATAAACAAAAGTCAAGGGTATTTTGACTGATAAATATGTGCTAAAACAACAAGTCATCACTACAGCTGTTTTTTTTTTTTTTTTTTTTTTTTGCAAACCTGATTTTCCAGTGACATTTGAAGATGTACATCAAGCCAATTGTTTTGACATTAAATCAAGGATGTTTGCTAACTAAAATTGCACATTGAAAATCACAGGTTTCTAATTATAATCTACAGATTCTGTATGCAACAATTCAACCATCCATGACTTGAAAATATTTTTTTTTAAAAATCCCAAAAAGCAAACCTCAAGTTTGCCATTTTATATAAGGGACTACCTTATTGTATACATGGGATTTAAGCATCTATAGATTTTGGTATCCATTCTCTCTCTCTCTGTGTCCTGGAACCAAACCTTATCCAGTGGATACCAAGGGCTCACTGTAGATAATTTGCCTGAGGTTACAATATTAGATTTGCAACTCTGTGAGAAAATTATAAATTATATATTACGATAAGATTTGTTCCTTCACCACTATTTACAATAGAAAGGTGGTATCCAAGAAGATATTCATTAGCCTATTTATTCATCAAGCTCTTGTGTCAGCTTCAACTACCACAATAGCCTCAAAGCATCAGCTATGGTTGTAATGATCATCATTAGAAGGAGAGAACAACAGCCACCATCTGCTGGACTTGAACTTCTCCCCCACTGACTTCCCATTTTCCTTGTGTGTTGTGTCTTTTTAGATTCTAAGCCTAGGGCAGGGAACTGTCTTATTAACAACCATAATTCACTCATGTAAAACACACTGATGGTATAGCAGCAGCAGCAGCAGCAGTAATCATAATTATAGCATAATGATCATGCCTATAACAAAGTATATTTGGGATATTCACAAGTTAGAATTTAGCATACCCTACACTTCTCTTGCTGAATATGGGGTTTTATAATTAATATCTAGCGTTGAGAGGACATGATGACTAGCAAAAATCAGAAAGAAGTTACATTGACCTGAGGATGTGGGTGAGACCTAGGTACAAGGAAATGGGTTTGCTGACCACCTTGCACCTCCCACCCAGACTGTTTGCATTTCCTCTTGGAATGGAGGCAAAAGGAGTTCCATGACAAAACAACTGGAGACTGTGCTCTGTACCTCACCTCCTGATGTTTCTACATTCCCCTTCCTGGCCAACAATCAAGGGATTGTCTTAAATTTAATCAATATTTTGTCAGGCCAAAGCCAAAGCCATTAGCTGTACTAGATCCCTTTTATCAATTCCCTGGGAAAGTCATCAAGACCTTTGTCATATTGAATAATGAACCAAACACCTCTTGAGGGTATGAAATGGGAAATAACTATCAGCCCCAGCCCTAGTCATTTTGTTCACAAATAGAGGCTCTGTTCACAGATCAGGGCTCCATTCCACTCTCTCTGTGGAACCCTCAGATGTTACCTGAGTCATTATCCATTTTCTGGGGATTATTCTTCAGGACTGGTAATTATTTTCTTCTTTAACTCCTGATTCCTCTCTAGCCAATCTTCCATACCTTTTTTCCCCCCCTCATAGCTTTGTCTGGTTCTTAAGGTTGCATTGGTATTTGTATGTTTGTGTACACCCTTGTACATTTCTAAATAAAGCCCTTCTATTATCTGAAACCAGAATGTTATCTGCAGTTAGTTCTGGTATACATAGGTGAAAAGTTCAGTGAAGGCATCTACTCTCACAGGCCTTCTTTTGAAGTATAATTTCCCCAAAGAGATGCTGGCACTGTAGGTGGGGACCCTAACATCACCCCCACCTTTTAGGGTAGCAGTATCCCATCAGTTAAGGCAATGTGTTGTTTAAGGATGTGGTAGAGATCCTTCTCTGTTGTTGCAACCCAATTATGGTATGCCCTCCCCATAAATGCCTGACTAGTACCTACATTGTCATAATTTAAACACCAATTGAATGCATGGTTATTTACAAAGCTTTTTTTGGGGGGGTGTCTGTTTTTTCCTTAGATCCACATACGTGTATGGTTTTGAATTGTTAAAAAGTATTTTAACTGCTTTGATTATGAGTTTACATTTGCTTCTCAAAGAAAAATTGGGTAGAATAATGCCAGCACATACAAAATCTTCATATTGAACCAAATTTACATATCAAACAAAATCTACAATGGCCAGAGGGTTTTTTTTTAATTGTTGAAAAGTGGGAATCTCAGTAGTATGGAAAATTTGGGAGGGGATCGCAAATCATATCCTCACCCTTAAAGAAAACCAATCAATTGCTAATTTACCTTCTTTATCATACTACAGTGATTTCTCCTTTCTTTTGGAAACTGGCTGCCCACTTTTAAACTGCAAGACATCACATTTCATACCATGGTACAAGGAGAGCCTGGCATATGAGATTGTGTGAGAAGAATTAAGAACAAGATATTCCCATAGAGTATGGGAACAATAATGTGTCAGTTACAATGTTGGCTAAGTATCCCTAGTCTTTTCACTAAAATTTGGCAACATAGGGGGGTTGCAGACTGCCAGAAATAGTGCAAATTGAGTCCACTTTTAGGGTTAGGGTTAGGGTTAGGGTTAGGGAATCATAGGAACTGTATTTTATTGTGGCACTAGAACTCTCTGACAGAGAAGGTTCAATGTCTCAGAAAAAAACTGGTTCCCATGATTCCCTAGCACTAACCCTAACCCTCAAAGTGGACTCAATTTGCACTATTTCTGGCAGTGTGCAACCCCCCATAGTTTCAATTTGCCAGCTGTCAAAAGACACAGTTGCTTGCCTCTGAAATATGTGAGGTGTGTGCACAGAGCTTAAAAAATGAATAGGAAAACAAATCAAATAGAAAAACATGAGCACAAACAATGTTCTTTTTATATTAGTTAAATTTAATACATATTTTTATATCCAAAATGAAAACAAGTGGATCCTTTTCATAGTCATTATGTTTTTGGATTTCCCATGTACACATTTCTAATAATTTTTAGAGACCTTTCCTGCATATAGCATTATTGGCAATGCTCGATGTGTCTTTGCCAAAATTATTTTATGACTTAGTGCATGGGAGAAAATGTTTGGCATTGTCAACTGGACTTCTGTTTATTGACAGCTAGTGGATTTACTTCCCCTGCATGTCAAACAAAATAAACAATCCTTTATTTTTGATCACCTTTGTTCACCTTTTTCAAATATTCACATTTTTAGTAATGCAAAATCATTTGGGATAAAATAAAAAAAGGTAAAGGTAAACAAATCTGCCATGTGCACTTTCTTTGGCCTATTCTCCCTGAAATCTTACTTAGATTTCCATTTTGTTGCTCCCCCAAATGCTATTTCTGCATTAGCATTGATGAATGTATAAACTGGGCTCAAGTCTAATGGAATTGGAAAGGACAGACCTCTGTACAAGTTCAACAGTAGGGTCTTTTATGAAGAGATATGTAAATATTCATACATTTCTTTTTTGCTGGGAAAAAAAGAAATAATTTAATCATATTTGCAGGTCAGGATTTATTCTGTGAAAAAGCCATCAATTTTCTTGCCAAGGAAAGCAATAAATTTTGCACAGAAGTTAACCTTTCTGTGCAGAAGATCAAAATTGCTTCTCAGTAATTTCTCTTCTGCACAGAAAATAACATTCTGTGTAAGTAGTTATGTGTAAAAGTTCCGCATCAGTTTTTTTTCTGCAGACAAAGGTCCAAAACACGCCACAGAAATAATCCAGTTTGAGACCACTTTAACTGCCCTGGCTGAGTGCTAGGGAATCATGAGAATTGTAGATTGTTGTAGCACTAGTGCTCTCTGAAGAGAAGGCTAAATTTCTCACAAAATTGTAGTTCCCAGAATTCAGGAGCATTGAGCCAGGGCAGTTAAAGCAGTCTCAAACTGAATTAATTCTGCAGTGTGTTTTGGACCTTTGACCTAAACTATGAAGATTCTTGTCTGTTCAGAATTCTCCTCATCCATATATATATATATATATATATATATATATATATGCCTGTCTCTACACACAAACATACATGCATGTGTGCATGAAAGTCTTTCCATCTCTAAGTTCAACACTCACTTTTAATTAAAAAAAAAATCAGGTGCCTTTACCATCTCAGCTTTGACCTTTTAGTTCTTCAAATCCTACCATCATTTTTTCCCCATACTTTGTATCATATTGTGAGACTTTGCTTATTTCCTCCTACACAAAAATTCATACACAGGTTTCTTTCAAACTTTCCTCTGACACACACTACTTTTTGTACATACTTTTCTTAATGTACACATTTTGTACACATTATTCCCATTGATTAACATGTGCTTGTGCATATTTTTCAGCTGTATGCATTTTTGGCACCTTGATTTTCAAAAAATATACTCATGTTTTTGTGCCATCCCAAGGCTTGCAAATGTGCAGATTTCTAAGGGAAGTGCACTTTGTCTTGTAACAACTCTTGGGAAGTGTAATATAAATATGTTCTGGCAGCAGTACAATTCTTTTCTATCCCTACTTTTATTCACCTGGCCTTAAATCCAGCTGTTATTCTTAACTAAAATAAATTTGTTGACTCAGTCACTGAATGAGAAGTCAATATCTTATGTAAATTTCATTAATTTATTGGTTCTCCTCTAGTTGGGACAAACAATTAATTTAGGATCTGGAAATGAATGTTTATATGACTGCTGGATTATGGTTGCTTGCAGAGAAATTCGTGGCCTCCTCTACTTTGGTCAGACTTTGGGTGCCCCATGGTAAAGATCAAGCAGTTTGCTTGGAGCAGCATGGTGTTCCAAGCACCATGATTGACACATATTAATTGCCAGTGTGAATAAAGGTTGGGTTTAGGTATGGAAATGCCTGTGCATTATTTAATCTATTATATAAAAATGCAAGGCAATAAGCTAAGCATTATATGTGACTGAATCTATTAATGCCAGTGAATCAGTTTGAGATAATCTCATCTAAATTATTGTGTAAGCCTACAATATCCTTTTATGGGCATTCTTGAATATTTGGCAGCTCTATTAGAATCATTTTATCTAATTATAATTTAATTAGATTCTATCTTTATTAAGACAATAGAACTTTGAAGAAACATGCCAACTGTCAGGAGAAATTAGCTAATTCATATTCTTTCAAAGAAAGTAATCTCCATATCCCAGAGAGTGCTTTCTCCACCAACAATTAATTCACAAAGTTCTTTTTATTCAGTATAGGGGAATTCTTTATTTTTTTTCCTGCTGATTACCCTTCAACTTTTTGCCCTCTCTGAATTTCTTCATTACTTTTAATAACTGTGCCATGAATTTCAACAACAATTTAAAAGCTGGATTTGAAGCATTTGCAATGTGAATTATGAAAGTTTTTTGAGAGCAAATAATATACTTATGCAGATTAGGCCAATTCTCAAAGGGATTCTTCTGTGTTAAAAGTCATGTGGAGATAAAATTGAATAGGCTCAGCAGCCAATTCAAATTAAATCTGAATTGCTTTCAAGCTTCAAATGCACCTGCTTTGTTTTACTTTTCTGGAGTCTTGTTATCTGACAGGCTATCTAAATAGTACTGTTTTTCTTCAATATATTGTGCATTAAGAATTGAACTTCTTTCCTTCTTTGCTGGTGAAATTACTTTTGGATTTCATTATTTGAAAAGATCAATGGCCTTTTAAAAATGCTTTCTTTCTTTTTGGCTGAATCTTTCTAATCAGACTTTGTCACTATCTACACTAGTCAAAATGCCATTATTTTGTGCTTCCAAACCATTGTAAAAAAACTTACAAATTTATTAGAAAGGAACAGTATTATAGCAGAGTCTAGATCTAGATTAGTGTAGTATGACATTTGGTTACCTCATTAAAGCAGGATTTTCCTCTTTTTATGGTGCTCTGAAAATAAAAGCCCTGAGATGTGCAGGCCAGAACTTGAGACCCAGGGACAGTCCTTGGTGATGTCATTAAGCATTCTGCTTCATGCATCAACCAAAGTTGTCCACTGCTTTTTGTTCAAACACATATACACAACACACACAAAAACTGACAGAGAGAATATTTTCCAATTTGCAAATTAAGAGAGAAGTCTTAGCTAAAAGAGGTATTCCTAGAGCAAGATGAAATGTGGGAGAGACTTCTTCTCATTTACTTGGGGAGATGAGGTAAGGAACATTTAATCTTGCCCAGGGGTAGGCAACCTTTCCCTTTTAAGGACTGAGGGACT
>CM034706.1:75538953-75560795 GCA_020142125.1 Phrynosoma platyrhinos | reverse complement strand
ATACATGCAGTGCAGAAATCCTTCTTCTCTGCACATATTGTGTCTGCAAAGTCCTATCCAGCAGAGCTGTTTAGGGTGGTAGGGGAACTGACGCAGGTTTCACCTTCACAGAACCCTTTATTTAACTCAACAACAGCCTGCTGTGATGCATTTAACAACTTCTTTGTGGATAAAATCTCTCGGATAAGAGCCAACTTAGACGCTAGTGTTGTGACAGAATCAATTGATGAGGTATCCAGAAACTCCATTGATAAAATTATACTGGATCAGCTTCAACCTGTGAGTACCGATGACATGGACAAGCTCATTGGTAGAGTGAGGAAAACGACCTGCCCTCTTGATCCTTGCTCATCATGGCTGGTCATCCAGGGGGGAGATGCATTGAGAACGTTCCTTAGGGACGTTGTCAATGAGTCTCTTAGGAAAGATCTTTTTCCATCTTGTCTAATGGAAGCGGTGGTTAGGTCACATCTGTAAAAACCTTCCCTGGACCCCCTGGATATGAATAACTATAGGCAAGTCTCTCTATTACCTTTGTTAAGCAAAGTGATCGAGAGGGTGGTTGCTCTTCAACTCCAAGCTGTCTTGGAAGAAACCGATTATCTAGATCCATTTCAAACTGGCTTTAAGACATGATATGGAGTTGAGACTGCCATGGTTGCCTTGGCTGATGACTTTTGCCTGGGCATCGACAGGGTTTGTGTTTCCCTGTTGGTGCTACTGGACCTCTCAGCAGCTTTTGATACAATAGATCATACCATCCTTTTGGATCACCTGAGAGGGTTAGAAATTAGAGACACTGCATTGCAGTGGTTCCATTCCTTCTTCTCGTGCAGATCTCAGAGGGTGAGGCTCAGGGACAAGAAAAGAGCTTAATTGTGGTGGCCCTCAAGGCACCATCCTGTCCCCGATGCTATTTAATATATATATGAAGCTGCTGGGAGAGATCATTCGGAGACATGGGGGGTGGTGTTATCAGTATGCTGATGACACCCAAATATATTTTTCCATGTCTTGGTCCTCAGCTTCAACTTCAGATGGTGTCTCTCCTCTCAATGACTGTTTTAAGGCAGTAATGGACTGGATGAGGAAAAACAGATTGAGACTGAATCCAGATAAATCAGAGGTACTAACAGTTGCGGGCCCAAAACCAGGTATGGGAATGCAACTTCCATTCCTAGATAGGGTCACACTCTCCTCCAAGGACTGTATTCACAGTCTGGGTGTGCTCCTGGATCTGTCGCTCCAGATGTCAAATCAGGTAAATGTGACGGTTAGGAGCACCTGCTATCAGCTTCGGCTGATAGGCCAGCTGCGTCTTTTCCTAGAAACTAAGGATCTTGAAACTGTGATACATGCACTGGTAACCTCTCATCTTGATTTCTGTAATGCACTCTACATGGGGCTACCCTTGTGCTTGACCCGGAAACTTCAGTTAGTACAAAATATAGCAGCCAGGTTGGTCTTGGGAACAACTAGGAGAGACCACATTAGACCTGTTTTAAAATCACTCTACTGGCTGTCTATTAGTTTCCGGGCACAGTACAAGGTGTTGGTTTAAAGCCCTACATGGCTTGGTCCCAACCTATCTCTGGTACCACCTCTTTCCATATGATCCACCCCATGCATTCCGGTCCTCTGTGAGGAATTTGCTACAGCTTATAAAAATGAGGCTGTCTGCAACCTCCCAGAAAGCCTTCTCTGCTACTGCTCCCAGGTTATGGAATGGCCTGCTGGCCAAGATCTGGTGGGAGGGTTAGGTTGTGGGATCAAGGAATGTTTTAACTGTTGTCTTTTTAATTTGTTGTACACCACCCCAATTGCTGAGCAGAGGGGTGGGTTATAAATAAAAAAAATTATTATTATTACCACCTTCAAAAAGGCTGTTAAGGCTGTTAAGATGGATCTCTTCCAGCAGGTCTTTCTTGAATAATTATCCCATTCCCAAGAGTTAGCCATTTCTTCCCTCCCTTTTTGTGCTGCTGTTATTCTGATTGCTTCCATGTTATGTTGTGATCTATTTTAATATGCTTTTAAATTGTTTAAATTTAATACCTTTTTAAGGGGTGGGTGGGGCTTTGGGATTGTATGCATTTTATTGTAGTTTTAATGTTGTAAGCCGCCCCGATTGCGCAGCAGAGAGGTGGGATATAATAATTTATTATTATTATTATTATTATTATTATTATTATTATTATTATTATTATTATTATGTGTTTATGCTAGCTAGGCTGAGTGTGTTAAATTGCTTCCAAGAGAATATATATTAAAAAATAAAGTATGTGTGTTCCTATTCATATTCTTTTCTCTTTTTTTTGAGTTTATTAAGATTAAAACATATTACAAACATACAACCATACAAACCATACAAACAAATACAAATAAATACATAAACAAAACTATCACTTAGATAGTAAAAATATCCATTCTTTCATACTTACATACAGCAAAATATATATATATACAAACTCTTTACGCTTCCTATATCATCTCTCTTCACTGTTTATCTACTGAGACTAGCTATATCTTGCTGTCTTATTTCCTCTTCTCTATTTTTACAATATACAATTTTGGTATCATTTTATTATATATGCTTATATTCCTTTATTTTTTCTTTATTAAATTCTTACCTCATCATGATATTTCTTTTTATATTATTTAACCCTTCTAATTCTACTGTTTTTCTGCCTCTATTTCTTTACATGTTATCCATTTTCCACTGCTTATGCCTCTAACTATTTTTCACATTCTTGTACTCTTTCGTTCTCTATCCTTAACCTTTTATCTTATTCCCATTATATTCTCACTTTCTTTTTTTTTCTTATTCTTATTCAATTTCTTTTCTATATATTCCTCTACTGGTTCCCATTGTTTCTCAACTTTGTCTACTGCCTTATCTTGCCTTAATGCTGTATGTCCATTCTCATGGCTTCCTTCAATTTTACAAACCACTCTCCAATCTTAGGGATTTCTGTGTTTTTCCAGCATCTTGCGTAAGTTATCCTTGCAATTGAAATCATATAGAGGAGAATATGTCCATATTTTTTCTCTGCTTTCTTATCTATTTCGTTTAGCATGTTCAATAGAAAGATTTTCAGGCAATTCGGATTTTTATACCTAATGCTTCATTTATTGATCTTCTTATCCTTTTCCAGTATCCTTTAGCTTTTGGGCAACACCACCACATGTGGTATAATGTCCCTTTCTTCATCTCACATTTCCAGCATTCCCTTTTAGCTGACTTGTATATTGCATTTATTTTAACTGGCGTGAGATACCATCTATTCATCATTTTCAATAAGTTCTCTTTAAAGTCTTGACATGCTGTGAATTTATGGGTTTGGGTCCAAGTTTTTCCCCAGCTTTCCATATTTATACTTTTCTTCATATCTCTTGCCCAATCTATCATAACTTGCTTGATTACATCACTTTCCAAATTTCTGGTTATGAATAATTTGTAATATTTCTTTATATGATGTCCTTCTTTATCCATTATAATTTTGTCCAAATCCGTATTTTGATCTTCAAATCCAACCATTTTCATATCCAATTTGAATCTTTCTTTTAACTGTAGATATAAAAAACAGCTATTTCCAATTCCTTCTAAATCCAATTGTTCTTTTTTTTCATTGTTCATTTCCTTTTTCATCTATTTCAGTTATATCCTGATATCTGATCCATTTTCTGTTCTCATTTTTACTTCTTCCAAACACTGCTTCTTGAGGAGATAGCCATAGAGGAAGTTTCCTATAATGTTTTTTCCCTTATTTTCATCCACGCCTTTAATATACTTCTTCTTAAACCATGATATTCAAAATCTTTATTTATTGTGGCCTTATTTTACCATAGGTATGCATGCCAACCAAAACGTATGTTGCTACTTTCAATACTCAATGTTTTTGTATCCTCCAGCTTAATCCAAGCTTCTACCCATTCCATACAGCAGGCATAATAGTATGATTTCAGGTCTGGAAGATTACAGCCTCCCCTTTCCTTTGCTTCAATAAGATTCTTCCATTTGATCCTTGGTCTTCTACCCTTCCATATAAATCTAGAAATTTCTCTCTCCAGGTTTCAAAACAATCTTCTTTATAAATTATTGGTAATGTTTGGAATAAATAGATACATTTTGGAAGAACGTTCATTTTTATAATAGCAATTCTTCCTAAGAACGATGTTTGATATTTAGACCATTTAGTTAGATCTTTCTTTATTTCATCCCATTTTACTATAATTATTTTCAAAAAGGTCTGCATTTCTTTTAGTAATAATCAATCCTAAATATCTTATCTTTCTCTCAATCTTGATATTTGATGTTTCTTCTATTTGTTCTTGTTCTTCCTTATTTACATTTTTTGTTATTATTGCAGATTTATTATAATTCATCTTGAAACCTGAGATTAGTCCAAATTCTTTCATTATCTGTAACAGTCTATCCAAGCTCTTCATAGGATCTTCCAAAAAGCAAATGATGTCATCAGCAAAGGCTTTTATTCCAAATTCCTGTCCCTTTATTTTGACGCCCTGTAGCTCTTCATCTTCCCTTATTTTAATGATTAAGATTTCCAAAGTTATAAGAAAAAGAAGGCATGAGAGAGGGCACCCTTGTCTTGTACCTCTTTCAATTCTTATATTTTCCATTGTTTCTCCGTAAATCCTTTCAATCCAAGTGTTAAAATTTCCTCCCATATTCATCTTTGTTGCTCTCTGGAAGAACAAATTTCCAGGTTTTTGGCCAAAAGAAAACAAACACACACAAAAAAGCCTCTCTCTGACATACACATATGATAAAACACAGCAGAAGACTAATAATAATAATAATACTAATAATAATAATAATAAATTATTTATACCCTGCCCCTCTGCATAGCAATTGGGGCAGCTTCCAACATACAATACAATACAATAAAATCAAGGAAGTTATCTGGGGTTCACTTCCTATGGTGATGCATGGTGAAATTCTGGCTGAGGAGATAGCAGTGGGAGTGAAACCTACTAAGGTCTTGTGAGGATCCAAAGTAGCCTCCTGTCATGATTCACCCTCTGGACACAAATTCAGATGTCCAAGAATGTACAGTATAGTTCCTCATGCCAGTGGTCTCTCTGAGCCCAAGGACTGAGGGAGGGGGGGGCCCTACACCTCAGCAGTAGGTGGTAGACATTGAAGACACAGTGCCATCCTTTGTAGATGACTGAAGAAACCACACAACTCCCAGTGTCAGTTAAACAAAAGGCATTGATTAATTAGACACTGGGTATTTTGAAGCAGTTGCCTATAAATCTCCCAGCAATTTCCTATGGTATCTGTTGCTTGCAACCATCTTATCTAGGTGACTGGTAGTACTTTTCAGCATTCATGTTTTCTTGACCTTAGACTGGCAATGGTTTTAGGATTCCTTGCTGACATTGGTATTGGGACTATTCTAGATTGACTTGTTTCATCCTTCATCTTGTGTGCATAACTTGTGACTGACCTTGATTATATTAACTACCTGAAAGTTCTTGCACTCTAGTCCCTGAGCCACTTCCTGAGTGGAGCATAGAACACCTTCCAGCCTCTTTTGCTGTGCATGATTCTGGCTTTATTACATTTCATGTAAGAATGTTAGCAAATTCATTTGGTTCTGAATTTTTGGATGGATTTAGCAAATTAAAGAATGCTAAAACAGTAAGTGCACTTGCAGACTCGAATCTTTAGTCCTTAGTATTTTGCAATCAAGCTTGTAACTTTCATTTGATGTCATTGATCTGATTTATATTCCACCTTTCTTTCAGAATTTTGATTCAGGAAGCTTATTATACCAAAATGGCAAAACAAACAAGAACAACATGATAAATGAAAAATACTAAAATACTACTAAGCACAAATACAATTAAACACAGTTTAAATACTTTAAGAGAAGAACAAGGGGAAGGGGATGGAGAAGGAGAAGGAGGAGAAAGAAGAGAAGGAGGAGGAAGAGGAGGTGTCAGTACATCTATTTAAGACCTTGGGTGCTTTCACACTGTGCAGTTGTATGCAGTGATTCCACTTTAACTACCTTGGCTGCCTTCTATTGAATTCTGGGGTTTGCAATTTGACCAGGCACCAGAGCTTTCTGATCAAGAGTTCTGGAAATCAAAAAGAAATAGCAACAAGTAAGGGAAAATGTGTGTTGGAATATTGCATTCTACATTCACCAGTCAAAATCCATGGATGCTCAAGTCCCGTTTAATACAGTGGTTAATAAAATGGTGTCCTTCTATAACATGGCAAATCAATCTTTATTTTTTGGAACCATCATTAAGCCTTGGGTGGTTGAAACCATGGATAAGAAATCCATGGATACAGAAGGCTGACTCTAGTGGAATATTGCACATATTTAGGGGTAGGCATGGACTTTAAAATGTCAAATGGATTGGAGAGGCTGTGTCTGCCAATGAAGAAGGTGCTACTACATTCCCAGAAGAGTTTAAGAAGTTGATTCAGGAGAAAAGATACCATCCAAAGCAGGTGTTCAATTTCGATGAAACTGGGCTCTTCTGAGGGGCGGGAGGAGAAATGCCCAGTAGAATCTACATTCATGAAACTTCAAATTTGGCACCAGGGAATGAAGCAGAGTAGGACAGGTTAACTCTGATCCCATGTGGCACCTCTGCAGGGCATTTGATAAAGCCAGTCATAGTGTACCAATCAAAGAACCCATATGCTCTTAAAAACAAAAACAAGCTTAATCTGGCCATGTTCTGGCAGCATAATAAGAAAGCATGGGTGACTGACATCTTGTTTATCAAATGGTTTCACCAATGCTTCATATCAGAAATGCAACAGAAAGACAAGCCATTTAAAATCTATTAATGGTAGAAAATGTTCCTGAACATCCTGAATCTGTTTGCTATGTTGTTGCTACATTGTTTTGTTTCATCGCAGTACAACCTCTTTGAGTCAGCCTCTTGACCAGGACTTCATTCATTTTGTCAAGGCCATGTACACATTGTAGCAATAATTAATGCAGACCCTACTGTGAATATCATGCAATGCTGAAAATCAGACAAATAATTTTGTTAGAAATAATTTTAAACTTATTATAAAGATGTTTCTGTGGTGGTATTTTCTAAAAAAAAAAATCAAAATAAATTGATTATAAGAAAAGAAAATTTATAGTTTGTGACTAAATTAGTTAAACTGGCATTCAAAATTGATACAAGGATTGCAGAAAATAATATCTTCACATCAATAAAAATGTCAGTTGATACAAAGAAGTACACACACACACACTTAACTAGACATTGAAAAAGTTTCATGTTTGGACTCCAACTCCAACACTACAACAACTAGAGTGGCCATGCTAGGCACTCTAGATGTTATAGTCTACAAATGCTCCATTTTCAATCTCTGTACCAGTCTCTCTTTCTCTCTCTCTCTCTTTCTCTCATATTTCCAATTCTTACAACTAACTACCACTAGGACTGAGGTGGTAAATATTGTTTTTAATGAGAGTGGTATTATCTTGGGAATAAACCCTTGGGATACTACATGCTGGCAATGGGAAGGGTCAGATTCTAAAAGTTGATGGCAATCTCTCTCTCTCTCTCTCTCTCTCTCTCTCTGTATGTGTGTGTATAACATTGTAGAAATATTGACCATTTTATAGTGCAGTTTCCTTCTAATTACAAATACCTGCGGATGAAGCTATCACACAGAGAAAGGTAAGTGTGTGTGTGTGTGTGTATGCGTGCCCATGCACATGTAAAAGGGACACATTTATTATCTCTGCACTAGTAATATCTCTGAACTTTGAATGCTACTTTCCCCTCCCCCCAGTTTTATTGTTCTTAGCCATTCTATAATCTTTTCTTCATTTTACTTCATTTCACTTCATGCAGTAGTTGTGACACTTCAGACAACTTAATGAAAGGAGATGGTTTGTAGATCAGAAGGCAGCTATGAATGAACCACAGAGAGTGATTTAGTCTACAGAATTTAGACAGACCTCATAATGCTAGAGCTGATGATGGATAAGTGGAGCTTCTAAAATGGGATGATTTTCATTTTTAAAACATAAATTATTTAGATTGCTCCAGTAAAAACAGCTATAAAGACTTCAGCCTGTTAGACACTGTGAAGATATATTGCCATAAATTATTCTTTAAACATTTAAAGACTTTCCTTTAACAAAAATTAGAATATAGACCTGCAGCTAAACAATTTTGCCATGTTTTAACTATTAGAAATGACAAAAGTTGAGTGAACATGATGGGAAAAATGGAATCATGGGATTGTATTTATACTGCCTTATGCTGAACAGGGGACTTCTCTGCAAGGGACATTGAAAACAAACAAACAGATGAAGGGCACATTGATTTGTGAGCAGAAGCAATAACTTTGAATGGCAAAGAAATATGTAGAGGTGTGTATGAAGAAAATTAAAGGTGGAGATTACCACTTGGAAAGCATACAGCTGGGATATACATTCCCCCCCACAAAAAAATTGCAAACATTAAGGGTAATCTTCCCATGAAAGTGGGGGGGGGAAATGTAAATAAAAATTGTGAATGCTATTTTTTTTAACCTAAGCGAACACTTCTCTAATAATCTCTAGGTCCTCCAGAATGACCCTATGGGCTGGTTGAGGTTGACTATAAAATTACTCTGGAGGACCTAGAGATTCCTAAAAATAATCTATTAATGAAATCATGAAATCTGCTAAAGAGAAACCAGCATAAGTGAGAGGGTGAGGGTACAGTGTTGAGAAGGCTTTCCTTCAATCATATAGGTGTGGGGACAGGTAAAAGACTGCCTCTATTTAAGGAAAAAACCTAACAAGTCCCAAACCCTTCCCATGTTTAAAGATCTCAGGTAATAAAGGAGCATTAGATGATTTAAAAAATGTAAATCAAACATTTTAATTGGTATATGCAGTAGGTACTAAAACAGATTAGTCATGCGATGATCATTGGGCCCCAAAAGCACTGATGAAAAGATGAATACAGTTGGCCCTCAACCTTTGCAGGCTTTACTTCTGCAAATTTGATTATTTATAAGTTTGTAGCTAGTGTGGGGGATGCAGTGGCTTAGTGATTAAGAAGTCAAGTATGATGATCAGAAGATGGGAAGATTGGCAGTTCGAGGCCTGAGTGCTGCATGATGGGGTGAACTCCTGTCACTAGTCTCAGCTTCTGCCTACCTAGCAGTTCGAAAGCATGCAAATGCAAGTAGATACATAGGTACCACTTCTCAGTGGGAAGGCAACAGTGTTCAGTGCAGTCATGCTGGCCACATTATTACCAGAGTAGTCTTCGGACAAAGCTGGCTCTTTGCCTTAGTAATGGAGATGAGCACCACCCCCTACACTCAGTTACAACTAAACATTTTGCCAAGGGACTACCTTAAACTTTACGTTTAGCTAATGTGGAGTAGTGGTTTGAGTGCTGGACTACAACTCTGGAGATCAGGATTTGATTCCCAGCTCAGCCATGAAACCTACTGAGTGACCTTGGGTAAGTCACATGCTCTCAGCTTCAAGGGAAGGCAATGGAAAACCTCTTCTGAACAAATCTTGCCAAGTAAAACCCATGCCATGGCCTTAGGATCACCATAAGTCAGAAATGACTTGAAGGCACACAACAACAAACAAGCTGCTTCTGTTGTTGGTCTCCATGTTTTTGCCACTTCATCACCTAGGACAGGGGTAGGCAACCTTTCCCCTTTAAGGGCCTTAAAGGGGAAAGGTTGCCATCACGACCTAGGATGATGACACTGCTGCAAAAATCTCCTCCAATGTTGTCCTCCTCTCTGTCTCCTTTCTTGGCAACAGCCCCTTCAAGCCCATAGTGGACACAGCTCACAATCAAGGAGGACTCTGCCCACTGCTCACCTGCCTGGTCCTTTGCCTGTTTGCTCACTTTCCCTCTCACTGGCTAGCTCCTGTGGTTTGCTTCACTCAGCCTGCATATCACTCTGGCAGAAACTCCACTTTTTGTCACTCATTTGGTGAATCTGCTTCCTGCTGCCTCTGCCAAATCAGGCTCCTGATGATGATGTTCAGCCAAGCCAGGGGAAAACAATGAAGAAAGCTGAATGATGAGATGGGAGAGGCATTTGCCTGATGTTGCTGTTTCTGCAAATGCCTTTTTCTTCCCTTCTTCACTCTAGCTGAACTTGGCTTAAGGAAATCTACTCTGACCCATGCAAAAATTGAGGGCTGACCTATTGATTTGATGCTTAAAAAAATGAGACCAAAGTTAGTGCCAAATCTGGATCCAAAGAGGATCTTAAGTGTCTCTTGCTTTAATGTTTCAGATTTCTTACATTTTGCTGCAGATATAATATGTTAAAAGTGAAAGAAACTGAGGGCTGAAAGAGACTGCAGAAATAATCCAGCTTGAAACCACTTTAACTGCTCAGGCTCAGTGCTAGGGAATCCTGGGAATTGTAGTTTATTGTGGCATCAGAACTCTCTGATGGAGAAGGCTAAATGTCTTACAAAACTACAGTTCCCATAATTCCCAAGCATTGAGCTAGAGCAGTTAAAGCGGTTTCAAGATGGATTTTTTCTGCAGTCTGTTTCGGCCCCAAGTCTCTAGTTCTTTACATGCATTGGTGCAATGCTTACAATAACTTTTTAATATAGGGCAATGCTATTATACACATATTTTTAAAAGTATGTGTGAAGGGTGGTGTTGAGAAAGGAAGAATGGATTTCTTATGGCAACTTGCTGAAGTCAGAGCTGAGTAGGGCTAAGAAGAGATAAATTTGAACTGGAGCCATCCAGTCTCTAAGCACATCCTCTAAGCCAGGGGTAGGCAACCTGTCCCCTTTAAGGGCTGAGGGACTTCAGCTCCCAGAATCTCAGGAGCTATTGGCCAACATGGGACTATTGGCCAACATGGCTGAGGCTTCTGGGAGCTGAAGTCCCTTGGCCCTTAAAAGGGAAAGGTTGCCTACCCCTGCTCTAAGCCATACAGCCTACAAAAGCTGGGCTCTCTGAAATCACATTCAGAAACTTGGCTTCCCTTGAAGTCCTACTACCCATTTCTATCATGGGTATCTTTCTTTTGATGCTTTGTCAGACATTGACTAAAAACTCATTAGCCTTCAGCAGTTTCTATTGTAACCACACAGTATTCATATGTAGAAAAGTGCCATGTGAACAGCAAGAGCTTCACATTGTTTAATGCTGGACAGAGGTTTCCTGCAGTTTCTTGCAGATATAGGGACTACTTCAACAGATATTTCTGTGTGAACTTTTGTGTGTATATAGGCTGTACTTCACCATAATGTGTTGTGTAATGCAATGCATCACTGCAATGAAACAATCTGCACCTGAGAACAACCTATTTCCTTTGCAGTCCCCAAGCAACACTTACTTAAAACCTACATCAATATTCTACTGGATTTTATATTGCTGGAGAAACTATTATAAATGTTTTGCACAAGTATTTCCCTTTGAAAATGCTTTGTTTTACCATGGTAGTAAGGGCAGAGAAGGAATTAATTTTCCAACAGATTATTTCTATTTCCTTAACATTTAATAAAAGTAATATTATTGTCATAATATATTTGTCCTTTAACTTTTTACTGAAAATTAACTGAATTAACAACATTGTTCCATTGTAGGACCAGCCTGCACAGTTCTAAAGAAAAATAGTAACAGCTGAATTGTCTATATTTTTTAATGATTGCTTTTATTTCTATTGACAGTTTAATTATACTTTAACTTCTGTATGATGTGTGCTTCTAGTTGTTTCTGTTTTAATTTTTATAAGATTCCTTGCATCCCAGGGTTGGGAAAGACATGGGATGTAAGTAAAGTAGTAGTAAAATAAAATATTATGTTCTCTATTTGTTCATAGTCCCAATTCAAGGTACCATTTTTTCCTAAGAAACAGAATATTTGAAAGACTACCTCTTACCCACAAGTCTACAAATTCACATTTGGCAGGGAGGAGGTTCTCTCATTTTTTAAAATGTCATGTCTATATTGTGGGCATTCCTTATCATGCGCATCTACTTTCACTAGAGATGATGTAGGGTCAATCAGCATGGCACCAAATCTTAGTCACACTTCCTGAATTAGGGTTTTAGAAATGGTTAGGTCCAAACTATGATTTGTCCAATCTTACCAAATTTATTAAAGGGTGAAGTGCTTTCTGGAACACTTCATACTAGGAATGTAATTTTTCACTTTGAATTTTCTGTGCAAAAATAATAATATTTCTATCCATATATATATATATATATATATATATATATATATATATATATATATATATATAGTTTCCTGCACAGAAAATGTGGCCCCCTGTGCATACCATATTATTTTCTATGCAAATCAATCACAAGTGAATTTTGATCACAATAAATGCTGAACTGTGAATATTCACAACCCACAATTCTTCTCAACAGGGTTTCTCAACATTTGAAAAAAAATGTTTGTTTGTTTTTAAATATCTTTTCTATCCCTGTTCCAGGCAGCAGTGGCTGATGGCTGTAATGTTTGCAGGATGGTTAATCTGAAACAGATTTCATTCTGTACTTTAACAAACCTATTCACGTTGTTGAAGCTATTCTAGGATAAACATATTAGATACATCCTTTGAATGTCATCCTAGAACCCAGAGTGGAACCCATTGTTCCCCAGTGCTTTTTTTTCCAGTCTGGCATGTCATGGTGGTTTGACTGTGGTGTGATGGAGAATGGTCAAATTGGAGTTGATCTGACACCACCAGCTTTCAGTTAATGAAAAAGTCTCCTTGAGATTTTCTTCAACTTCCAGTGTGACCTTTGTGTTAGAGATCTGTGAGTTTATGTGCATGTGTATATGTTTGCACACATTTGTTACTGTGCTGTTAGCTTAGAGAAATGGGAAACCAAGGTATATTTCCATACCTTCTTAACTTTAAAAGTACACACACACACACACACACACACACACACACACACCAGAACTGCTTGTGTGTGCATTTGTGAGGGCAAGTTTAAAATAGGAGATTTTTTTCCTTTATTTTTCTTAGGCTTCTATTTATACAAGTGTTCTGGATCTATGTGAGTGCATGTATAAAAGTGGGTACATTGTTGATTTTTTAAAAATAATTTTATTTGTTAATTAATTGCTATTGTATCAAAAGAAACAAGCAAACACAGGTCTTATCCTCATGCAGAAGTGAAAAAATCAACCATCACTTGACAATTTTTTAGTGGGTTGAGAAAATCAGTGAATATTTCATACATCCCTAGATCTATTTTTTAAATGATGTTTGGCCTTTAAAGGTCTGACTTTACCACTTAGCCTATGTTGCTCTTCAGGGATGGGCTATAATAGTCCTGCTGCTTTAACTTTTTAAGCTCTCTTAGGGCCTGTACAAACTGCCAGAAATAATCCAGCTTGAGACCACTTTAACTGTCCTGGCTCAATACTAAGAAATTATATCTTTCATGCCCTTAGTCTACAGCTATGTTTACTTACTATTGTTTTTAAAAGTCATTGCATTTTATTCTTCTTTGTGAGCTAAATTTTTAAAATAAAAGATATATTTTAAACAAAAAAGACTGCACTCAGGTACCATAAGTGTACCAAATAGTTAATCAATACTTATGTAAAAATCCCATTGATTTAATGAGTCTACTTTAGTTGGGATAATTGGGTTTGGGCCATAGTTTTCAAGATCTTACATATTGTTTTTATCCTAATATACAACCTATTTTCAAATGGATTGCTTAAACTAGAGATTTCCCAGTTTAAAGATTACACCAAATATGGTATGAGAAACCTGAAAAGACATATTTAGACATTTTATTTTAAATAGGACAACACAGATGAGGATGTAACTGTGCCTGGTAGCATTGCTATCAAAATACAGAGTAGTGTAGGGTTCTAATAGTGCAAGTCACTGAAATGTGTACAAGTACACAACACATGAAAGCTTCTGAGATTACACTGTATAAATGGGTGCCTGGGCACAGAGCTATTTAGTACAACCAGTGTCAAGGTATGGAGCTGCTCATCTGCAATGCCTGCATATTGTTCATTGCTTAAAATAATGTTTTAATAGCTATACTGGTCAAGGACCGAATAAATTGAATTGAAAATTGTCTTAATAGGGCTGAAGTTTTCTCTTCAGCTGTGTCCACAGTTGAGGAAGGAAGAGGTATATGGAACCTTCCTTGTTCTCAAAATTATACTTTAGAGGATTGGAGAATATCATCCAAATGCAACCTAAATATTTCAGCAGAAATTCTACTGAAAATGTTTATAGTCTAAATAAAATTTTTCAGAGGCAGCAGTTCCCATATTCAAGCAAGAGTTACTGATAGTTTCTTGTGGGAGTTTTCAGAACTTCCATACCTCCAGCCTCTGAAGATGCCAGCCACAGATGCAGGCGAAATGTCAGGGATAAATGCTTACAGAACACAACCACATAGCCCAAAAAACCCCATAGAAAAGAGTTACTGACTTTGCGCATTCCCTTACATACATGTTAGAACAGGGGTTGGCAACCTATGGCCCATGGGCTGCAGCTGGCCCATGGGCTCCCGTTGCCCGGCCCCCTCCGACCCCGTCACTGCCACTGCATGAGCCGCTGTTGCCAACTGCTGCCACCGCCATTTTGCCTTCCAAAATAGTGACTGCGACTCGTTTGCACATGCGTAGTACTCCTGTGCATGCACGAGTGAGCTGCGGCCGTCATTTTAGAAGGTAAAATGGCGGTCGCGATGCGTGTGGCCAAAATGGCACCCCAGAGGAGGCCCATCGCCACCAAGGGAAGCCTCCTGGGGGGCACCCATGGTGGCACTGGGCCTCTAGGAGGCCCGACACTGCTGAGGGAAGCCTCCTGGGGGGCACCCGCAGTGGCCCTGGGCCTCTCAGAGGGAGCCCTCCTGGGGCCCCCCACCACTGTGTGCATGTGCATGTGGGAGGGTGGGACGCTGCCATTTTGTTTTTCAAAATGGCGGTGTGTGAGCCCACACAGGGGGTGCACGCACGCCCTGCCCCCCCAGCGCCATCTCCCCCTTGGCCCGTTGGCCAAAAAGGTTGCTGGCCCCTGTGTTAGAAGAAACATAGTGCCAACACTTTCCCAGAAACAGACCCAAATGTTCAGTAGGGACTGGATGTGATTCTGGTGTAGACTAAGGAGCTTATCACTCATCCAAATAAGCCGGCTTACTTCAATCTTCTTCTGGGATACCCCGGATATTATCAGACATAAGTTGCCACCAATTTAGGCACGATGCTGCCAGCTGGGTGAGTCTCAGGTCGAAGCCGTGTTCACCTGCCAAATTTTTGAAGTTGGAAGATCCCCAACTTTGAAAAAGTGCCACCTTAATGCAGCTTCGACCCAAGTCTCACCCGAGCGGCAGCATTGCGGCTAAATCGGCAGTGACTTATGTCTGATAACATCCAGGGGTATCCCAGAAGAAAATTGAAGCCAGCAAAGGTAAGCCAGCTTATTTGGGCTAGCGATAATTTGCATTCCACTTCCACACAAAGGGTTGGGATGAGATGCATAGTTTGCCCATGCACACAGGGAGAAAAGACTTAAAAAGATCCTTCAGCAATTATGAAGATTTTGAGGGTGTGGCCAGAGCCAACTTATGATCTGCTGCCCCCAGCTTCTTCACTTCAATTTTGCAATTGAGGAGAATGGACAGCAGTTATTAGGCTGAGCTAAGTGTCTCATATCATTGTTTTGGACCAGGAACGTGCTCAGGTTGCTGTGGGGGTGTTCACGTATTTGAGTGCCAAGGCCATGCCACAACTGGATACAGATATCACACCTTTACCAATTCTGGTGCCACCTCCATCAGGTGAGTTGAGCACCTTATACAGTGCTCCTGTTGTAGGATACTTGTGGCCATGGGGGGTGCCTGGTTATTCAGAAAAATCATTTGTTGCCAAAAAGAAGGGACAGCTGTACCACCAGGGATGCAAGCCTACAGTGGCCACTAGCCTTACCTACTTGGCGAATGTGGCTTGGTTATTCCATGACATCCCTTTACCTGCCTCTGCCAGCCTGTGACTTAACCTAACAAGGGTCCCAAGCCAAGCAGGGCTACAACACAGTAGCACACTCTGCCATTCCCTACAGTGAGTTGTCCCTTCCTCTAGGGGATTACCTTCTCCAGTCTACCATAGATAAGATACTCAAGGGTGAATATTAAGATGTCTTTTCCCTACTCTACCTGGAGATGGAAAAGAAAAATAAGGAGGAGCTTGATGATAAAGATAAGAAGGCTTTAAAATGGTAAAAGGTTGAACGCAATTTTGCTAACTTGTTCAATGGCTTCTTTATCTATGCAGGTGTTATTGCTAAGGCACAGCCCATGCACACAGCAGCCTTGATTCAATACATGGTTATTATAACTACTGGGATGTATAAAAGTATATAATTTCAAATATTGGTATTGTTATGTGCTTTCAAGTCAACTCCAATGTAAGGTAACCATGTCATAGAGTTTTCATGGCAAGATTTATTCAGAGGAGGTTTGTCATTGTCTTCCTCTTAGGCTGGGAGAGTGTATTTTTTCCAAGGTCACCCAGTAGATTTCTAAGCCTTTCACAGGCCAACACTCAAACCATTACACTATGCTGACTATGTTCAGATTTGATGCTAAGCATTAAAACTTGTGGAAATTGTGTTGAAAGGTTAAGAGAGTGAGGGCCTTTGCAGACTGCAAGATATAGTGCAAATTGAGTCCACTTTAACTGTCCTAGCTCAGTGCTAGGGAATCATGGGAACTGTATGTTTTTCTGAGACATTGAGCCTTCTATGTCAGAGAGCTCTGGTGGCACAATAAACTACAGTTCCCATAATTCCCTAGCACAGAGTCAGGGTAGTTAAAGTGGCTTCAATTTGCACTATTTCAGGCAGTCTGCAAAGGCCCTGAGTGATATTATATATATATATATATATATATATATATATATATATATATACACACATAAATACATCAAAGTAAGCCAAATTTAACTCTATGGGACTTGCCTCTGAATAGACATATATAGCAGTGCTTCACAAACTATTTAAAGTGGAGACGAGTACTAGGGAATGGTATTATATTTTTGCCACATTATTGTGTCTCCATTGTTCCCTGGAAACCTGCCATGTACAAGCAACCAGTAACATGTGGACCAGCACTAGTCTGTGGACCACCGCTTTGGACAGAACTAAAAAATATTATTTAGGTGTTAGTTCGTAAAAAATAATGTTTTTTTAAACAAGATACCAATTAGCTAACTACTAAGAAACATTAATGGCATATAAGTCTTTAAAACTACATGATCAGATAGTGATGGATCTTAAATTGCAGAGGATTGTTATACACACACAAAGCAGCTGCTTCTCCATCTGATACTTTCCATATATGAAGGTGATTATTATCAAGATCCAGGCTGTACCCTGAATTCCCTGTGGGTCAATGGCTTCTTGTGTTGCTGTGCAATCTTTATCCCTGCAGAATGGGTGCAGTGGTAATGTGGGTGAGGATTTGAAGCTTTGTTAGACCACAAGTAGTTGCTGTAGCAATCTTGAGTGAGACAGAGGAGAACTAAGGCCTAAGCATTAAACTGGAAATGTTGCTTATAAAGAGAACTCTCAAAATTCATCTGCCAACATTTCTAGTGGCCTTGCTAACTGAAAGATTCTACCAGTTTCAGTAGAAAAACAAACAAAAAACAATCCAAATTTCCCAAGCACTGGGTCAAGCAATTTTTTTACAGTTAGATACTATGTGTTTACATCTTAGTGCAAAACATGTACACTTTCAAATGGTTGAAGCTGGGCTCATTTTATTTATTTTTACTTGGGGGAAGAAAGTGAAAAAAGTGAGGGAAATTCACCAAGTCTTCCTTTTGAATCAGTGCTTTTCTCTTTCCATCTAGCAGGGTTTTTACCAATGAATTATGATGATTTATGTGTAGTGCTTTTCAGATAAGAACTGCTGTTCACTGGAGACTGAACTGAGATCAAAAAATTCATTTAATTTAGAACTTGTAGGTTTCACTTGAGTAAGATTGATGTAGACTAATGTCCACTAGATATGAACTGAGACCACCAAATTCATTTCTCTTCAAGTGTGGATGGAATGCAAATCAGAACCTTAGAAATAAAAAAAAAAATGAACCCTGGCTAAGAGCAATAGTTGGGCACCTTTTATCTAGAAGGGTTGCTGAGTACCTAAGGATATAACCTTGTGAAATTTCTCTGATATCATTTCTCAGATGTGGAACCCAATTATTGTCATAGGCTGTGGCTGATTTCTGTCAAATGAAAAAGGGAGACGTACTTCCAAAACCTCCACTGAGGAAGTCTTTCTGCATTTCTATGATGAACTGAGGACAAAGGGAAACTGTTCTGGGATATTTTTATTCAGAGTGGTTCCCCAACATCAGGTTTTGGAATAGTGAACTTCAAATGTATGGACCTAGTAATTCACAGACTCTGCCAAAGTGGTAAAGACTTTCTTAAATAGTGCCTGTGTTGAAACTTTAGAAGTTAAAGAATTTTGCTCTCCCTCTTTGATTAGAGTTTTGCTTAGTTATATAACTGTTCACCTTATGTTTAACTGACAAGTCCAAGGGTGTAGCTACACAGCAGAAATAAAACAGTTTGACACTATTTTAATGTCATGACTTTATCCTACAGAATCCTAAGATTACTAGTTTGGTGAGACACCAGAGCTCCCTGACAGACCATACTGAATACTTCAACAAACTGCAAATCCCAGGATCCCACAGGATAAACCATGACAGTTAAAGTGGTGTCAAAGTACTTTATTTCTATAGTGTGGAAGAGCTGAACATCAAAGCATCTGGCCAACACTGGGCAGGAATTATATCTAATGACTTGCTGGCAGATGTAGAAATGTACAAAGTTCTGTTTTTATCTTTTATTTTTTTTTATTTACATTCAAAAGGGATCTTAGTTACATACAATAATATTCTAATATAACAAAAAGAGGAAAATAAAAACACCATAGGAAGAAAAATAATCAAATTAGTCATCTTGGGGGCTAAGCAGACAGGGCAAAAGGAGCAGCCAGAGGCCACTTTTGCACAGATTGTCATGGGGCCACTGTGGAACTCTGGCAACCAGACACTGTGGTCTAGAGGGCAGCTGTTGCCGTGGTCCCAAACAGGCCATGAAACCACTCCTTTTGCAGCTGGGTTGGGCCACGTTAGGCTGCCCAATGTGGCATTTGTGCAATCAGGAAGTGTGCATCATGTTTACACCCTACCCTTGGCTTGGCCTGATGGAAGTTCTTTTAAACCATCTGTTTGAGACCTTAATTTTCTATTAAAACTGGCTAAATGTCTAAAGATAAGTCAATTTGTAAATTTCATCCATACATATTCTTTGAAATGTTGCCAGTGTTGTTAGATCTTCTTTCTATTGGATCACAGATGGAGAACAATTATCTTTCCAGTAATGAAGTATAAATCTTTTAGCAGGGAAAAGGATGTGAAAAATCCAGGTCTGTTGAACAATTTCCAGGCAACAGGGAAATAATTAAAGAGAGTATGCATGTCCCTGAACTTTCCAAATCCAAATTTACTTCTGTTATTATTTCTTCCCAATATGTAGCTACTATGGCACAACTCCAAAATATATGTGTTAAGGAGGCATTAGCACCTCCAACAATTGGCTGATTTAGAAAGCTCTTTCTTGACACTGTGTTATACTAAGTAAAAGATACAGGATTCTGGTCAACTTTTTATGTTTTTACTTCTCTTTTTGTAACTGTTTCTAATTGTATTTGCTTGAACTTTTGTAAGCTGCCTTGGGTAACACTCAACAGACTGTGAAACCACTGTTAACAATAACAATAAACAATATCTTGTTGTTTCATAGTCTGTTACAAAGAGTTACATGCTAGAGGTTAGCTGCATAATTTACTTCTTGTAGATGTGTTGATAGTATTACCGGTTTTATTTGGACACATATTCTTTAAATTATCTGTAATGAAGTTGGCTCAGATATTTGTCCCATTATACTTTTTTTCAATGTACAATTGGTTTTGATTGTATCTGATTAGATGTATTCTCTATAACATTTATAATTGATACACAATTTGGTTTTCATCAAGCAATTAGAGAGGAACAGATAATGAGAATATCTGTCCAGGACATTTGCGCAATTTTCATTGCTCATCCCAATGCAGTTAAGATACATATAGCAAGATTTCGGGAAGTACATATTGTTGCCTATAATTATAGGATTCATTACTGTGGGTTCTATGCAAATGCCATGTTAGGCATGGTAACGCAGCATGTGGAGACCATGTAACGTGAAGCACCAGGATCCAGACTTCTCTGATGAAGCTGGCTGCTTGTCAGCTGGGGAAACTCCTCTCTCCTTCCAGATAGAGCACAGAGACTCCACAGACAGACATCTCATGAATGAGGCTTTAATCTTTGTTGTCTCACGAATGAGGCTTTAATTTTTGTTGCTCTATATACAGATATGTACAGCATACACCAACGCAACTCCAAAAGCAATCCGCAATCCACCATCCAACAACCCACATGTGTGTCCAGAGGATTGTGCCTTATATAGTCTGTGCTCCACATGGCTTTCTGGCCCTTCCTCTTCCTGCTGGACATCTGTCACTCACCTGAGTGACACAGCACTTTTGCAGCAGTTTCTGTGCTTTCCAGCACCAGGTGACTACCCCATGATGTCATGTCCTATTACATCAGCATGAGGCTGCATGACTCAGCTGTGGCCAAATGCCATGTCATCATGGCTGCTGCACTTTCCCACAATGTACATTTTCCCTTGGGACTCAATCCTAACATACCAAAATATGCATTCATTGTCTTTGAGAACTTTGAGAAATGTGATGGTTTTTTAAATAGGATTTTCCCTTATAATAAAAAAATCTACATTTAAATTATTATTATTATTATTATTATTATTATTATTATTATTATTATTATTATTATTATTATTTTCTTATATGCCTCTTCTCATGGATTGGGGACAACAACAATGAACAACAATTATTGAGGATTATTTCTATTTCCATCCTTATATCTAGTTGCTTATTTCTACTTAGAACATTTTTAACTTTTGTAAATACATAATTCCCATTGAATTTTCATTGTCTTCCTTGTGTCTGTCCTTCCATATCCAGAACTGAAGGGTATGTATATACTCAGAAGTTGTAGTTTTAGACTGTTCTGTGGGGGATTAACCTGATGAGTCCTTAATTTTGCTGTTCATTTTAGTAACTTGGGAAAGCTTACAGAAATTGTAAAGAGAGATTCAAAGCATAAGGAAAGGCTAGAAAAGGCAAATAGAGGGTGATAAGCCACTGCAAAGGACTTAAACACAGAAGAGAGATTGGTTCATCACATAATACTTATGGATTCCAAACTGTTGGAGTTCTGCACTGCTGCATTTTGCCAGCATAAATATCACTTCTTCCTGCTAGCATGATGTCACCATTGTTTGGATAACCTGAGTCACAAATACCACTAAAAATCAACAATAAGAATTAAATTTACCAGAGAAAAATCTGAAATAAAGTGGGTTGTGAAAAGCCACCCCAAATCACCAGCCATAGTCCTTTTAAGTTAGATTGGGGTTATAGCTATGAGGGAGTCAAAATTAAAGCATTGCCCTTCCCCATAAGAGTTCCTCTCCCTTAAATAAAATTTTCTAGCACTGCTGAGAGACAGGGCCTCGGCAGACAGCTAATAGAGCCATCTTGGAGGCAGGGGAGGGGAGGGGCAGCCGCACGCTCGGTGCCCCATCCCTCTCCCAAGGTCATCCTCGGAGCCGCCAGCCCTCTGCATGGCCAGTGCTCTGAAGACAACCTCCCGCCGCAGCGTCGGGACACGCTGTGGTGGAAAAGTCA
>CM034706.1:75516515-75538853 GCA_020142125.1 Phrynosoma platyrhinos | reverse complement strand
AAAAAAAAAAAAAGTTGTTGTGAGGATACAAATCCATCCTTGTGCTGAGGCAGGGACTTGCTACCTGAGTTTCCACTAGTCAGCAGAGCCCCATCTTCATGTCTAATGCAAAAAGGGGTGCCTACCTGGCCATGTGGGTGCAGTCAGGCACTCTGTTTTCATGATAAATGCATCAACAGAGGTCAGCTCATTAATGGAGACAGGGGCAGAAGGTTAGATGGGGGGCATCTAAACAGCCAAGGTTTGCTGTAGTGTTTCCAGGAAACTTCATGGCAAACTGGGGGTTGACCCACATTAAGGGCCATTTACCCTGGGATTGGGGCAAATCCACCAGAATCATGTGCAGTCTCCCAGGATCCAGCCCAATCCTGGCCACAGAGTTTGACCTGCATCCAAACAGAATGACACTAGGCCAGAGAAAACACAGGCTTTTGTCAGTTTGGAGAGCCAACAATGCTTTCATGTCTTTTTGTTCTTACACTTTTATATATTGTCATCTATAATTTTGGGGGCTGGGATGCAAGATCTGTTAGTCTCCCTTGGTATACTATTGCTATTTTGGTACTATGCAAATTGACAGTGGATCTGTGATTTTTCCTTTGTTTTCATGGTACTCTTTTGTGACACTACTTCCCTATGAAATGTTCAGAGAGAAAAAAACCCTGCATTTGAGTATTTTATGAGTTAGTCATATCCAGTTGTTAGATGTTCAAAGACATTACTTAACATTTACCAAAAATGTATTTCACCTCTCAAAAGTAATATTCTATAATTTTTTTAATTGAGAGGATGGTGGTTAACACTATGGCAAGACTGCACCATACTGATGTATAGTTAAGACATAAGGTATCAATATATCCCATGCAGTGTAAATGTTTTATGTTTCACCATACCTACTTTCTCAGATTGCTTTTCACAAAATAGGGATGAAATATTCTTAAAAAGAGTCCAGTGTAATACTTTGTTCAATCATTTTTTTAAAAAAAGTTTTATAATAGGACATTTTATTAGGCATGGATTTGGTCCACAAAGATGAGCATCTCTCTCTCTCTCTCTCTGACAGTTCTGCATGAAAATATTACCTTTGTGTGGAAATGTACTAATGTTAGGAGCAATATATATGCAGTACAAAAGTGCATTAATGAGATACTAGCTTTTCTTTCTCTCAGCATATGCCTTTTTGAGATGTCTATCAAGCTATGAAGTATTTCTTCACCTGCTGATAGAAAATTTAATTTGATTGATCAGTATTTTTCTCTCTGTTCTCTTTAATCTGACTTTATTTTAACAGTGGTCAGCTTCATTTTACATTCTACAAACCTAGATAAATTGGTGAATGGACAAACAAACACAGCAAAACCCTCTGGTGGTCTTCATCAAACTAAAAGCTTCTCTATATGATGCTAGGCTGAAATTAAACTTTTTCACAGAATTCAGTGTTGATCCAAACTATGTCATGACTATGTGGTTTTATTTATACTTTGATTCTGGTTTAATAAATCTGTGTTTACTCTAGTCTAGAACACAAAGATGACATAGGGGGGATGCAGACCAGGGCGTCCAGGACGCCCTAGTCCAGAGCGCTGCGGGGCCATGGCAGCCCCACTGCGGTGCTCCGACAGCGTCCCTGAAAGGAGCGCCAAATTGGCGCTCCTTTCATAAGTCAGGGAAAGTGTGCCCTAAAAGTGTAGGGCACACTTTCCCTGACTTATCCTCCGCAGCGTGTCCAGTCGCTGCGGAGGGAGGTTGCCTTGGAAGCGCCGGCCATGTGGATGGCCGGCGCTTCCAGTGGCGACCTCAGGACCTCAGGAAGAGGAAGGGGCACCACTCGTGCGGCTGCCCCTCCTCTTCGGGGCCTCCAAGACGATCCAATTAGTTGTCTGCCGAGGCCCATAGTAATGTTTACATCACAAATATTCATGCAGCATAAGACATGGTTTGTGTTCTCCCAAGTCTGTTGCTTAAGCCATGAACCATGCAGCAGTTTTCTTCCCCATTTCTTATTGTTCCTGGCATGTTCTTTCACATAGCACTTGTCATCTTCTGTTTCAAGCTGGGGGAAACAAACCCAGCTTAAGTCTTACTAAGATGTTTGAACATCTCAGTAAGCCATTGTTTAAACAAGTTGGAATTTGACAGCAAATCATGACTTCAGACTGTGGTGTGCAATTTATGATTAAGAAATGGACAAATAATAGCTTCATAGCAGAGAGGGGTATGCATGTTAAGCAAGGGGGATTTCAAAAATTCACACCTTGACTTTTCATAAAGTGCAAATGTGGTCATTGTATGTTTGGGTTGTTTTTTTTTTTTTTTTTTTTGTGGTGAATGCCAGTACAAGATTACAAGTCACAAAACACATACAAAAAATACATCTAAGATTTTAGTTCTTCATTAAAGAACCAAGATTCTTCAGATAAAGAATTTAGACTTTTTATTTGTATTTATATAATCTGAACATATATTACATTTCTGTACCATATAGGATGAAATATTATTATTATTTGATCTTTCTGATGTGATGTATAGTCTTTTAGGAATAAAGAAAAGAAATTTCAACCTCTCCCCTTTCACTAGTGTGACATAAAATATTAATGTACCAGCCACATAATGCTTTGTGATAAGTCCTTCATAACTCTAAATGTCAAAGGAAAGGAATGTACACTGCAGGAGATTATTCTCATAATTTGTATTTTATTCAAAAGAGAGGAATCATAATATTAATCTTATTTACTTGCAAACTAATGATGACAGAGAGAGCAAGGTAATGTATACTGAGATTAACAGCCAAATCCTCTAAACCTCTATGCTGCCACAGCTGCTCAGTGGACTGATTTAATGGTTTGACTGTTACTATGGGGGGTTGCAGACTGCCAGAAATAGTGCAAATTGAGTTCACTTTTATGGTTAGGGTTAGTGCTAGGGAATCATGGGAACTGTTTTTTTTCTGAGACATTGAGACTTCTCTGTCAGAGAGCTCTGGTGCCACAATAAAATACAGTTCCCATGATTCCCTAACCCTAACCCTAACCCTAAAAGTGGACTCAATTTGCACTATTTCTGGAAGTCTGCAACCCCCCTAAGTTTCCTTTACAAATGCTTGAGCTTCCATTTTAAACATTGCACAATATGTAATAATCATCAGATATGTGGGACCATTCCCTATTTCTCTGATGTGAGGTTGCCATGCTCAGCTCCATTTGGAAAATGATTTTATGATCAAAGTCTGTATGATTAGATGATTCATAAAAGTCACAGTTGCATATAAATCCTTGGAAATGTACCTCCCATATTACTACTCTAATGCTGAAAGTATTGTTGTTGTTGTTGTTGTTGCATTTGTCAAAGTTGTTTTCAATTTATGGTAACCTCAAGGGAATGCTATCACTTTTGCAGGGGTGGGGGTGGGTGGGATTTGTTCAGAGAGGATTTTGCCTTTGCCTTCCTCAAGGCTGAGAGAGTGGAACTTAAGGTCACCTGGTGAGTTTCTATGGCCAAATGGAGGGGTCACACCCTGTATATGAGCACTGTAAATGTAATCTTAATTTCCATGCCAGTCTTTCCTTGTTTATAAATCTTCATTTAATTTATTCTTGAAGACAAGAATTTGAAAAATTTCCAAAGTGCACTCAGGAGATAATGAGAGTTTTTGTGCATTTCCCCTCCCCTTCCTTCCCCAAGTATGAAATGTATGAACAAATTAAGCAGGTTGGAGGAAGGCATAATGAGGAAACACAGAGATATGGCTGTAGGACCATTTCAGTAGCCTCATCTTCATCTTCATTTCTCCCCTGAAACAAACAAGCCGGCCTCTGTGTGCCTCAAGGTGTGAAGAGTTTGCTGGATTGGTTTTCTTTAATGATGTCCCCACCCCCAGCATCACAGGCCCCCTGAAAAACCATTCAGAGTAATTAACCCAGATTGGGCCACCAGGGAGGCAAGAGAGTGGATCAAGGAAGAAAAACAACCCAACAATCTCTTCCAAGATTGAGAAGCATAGTCTCATTTTCCTGCTTCCTTCTCCTTTGAGCCTGTCCAGGGGGCATGTGCCTACTGAACCAACAAGATGTCAAGGTATGCATAATCTTTGCACATATTTTTTGCAGATGTTAGCTTTCATAGAATCATAGAATCATAGAGTTGGAAGAGACCACAAGGGCCATCCAGTCCAACCCCCTGCCATGCAGGAACTCCCAATCAAATCATCCCCGACAGATGGCCAGAGATATGACATCTCTTCAAATATTTAAACACGGCTATCATATCACCTCTCAGCCTTCTCTTCTCCAGGCTAAACATCCCCAGCTCCCTAAGCCATTCCTCATAGGGCTTGGCCATTTTAGTTGCCCTCCTTTGGACATGCTCCAGTTTCTCCACATCCTTTTTGAATTGTGGTGCCCAGAACTGGACACAGTATTCCAGGTGAGGCCGGGTGAGTATTCCAGGTGAGATGGGATAGTGAATCTGCTCATGGGTCTAGTTAATTAAAAGGGCTATCCAAGGTATTGCAATTATTTTTGGAATAAGACTCAGCACATTGGATAGATCCTTGGAAGTTAGGATTTAAGTCTAAAGTGAATTCACAACATCACTGCCATGTAAGCCTGTGGACTGGGGGCACCCACATAATCCATTTTGTCACCATATTTCCCTTTCTCCCTTGGAGCACCACAATATACTCAGGGTTGCTGCTGTTGTTGTTGTGGGCCTTCAAGTCATTTCCAAGTTATGGTGGTCTTAAGGCAACCCTATAATGGCGTTTTCTTGGCAAGATTTGTTCAGCTGAGGTTTGTCATTACCTTCACTTGGGGATGAGAGACTGTGATTTGCTCAAGGTGAAACTTCCCCAAATCCCCCAAATTATCTCCAAAATTAGGAAGTTGTAGTTACCAAGATATGGATAACTGACTTCAAATCTTAGTCTAAAAGATTGTAGTTACCAAGATATGGATAACTGACTTCAAATCTCAGTCTTTAAAACATTGCTTTTTTTTCTCCCAATCTTGACAACTCCATTTTCTTGATATCAATGTAACAAGAAAGGAAGAGTTGATTGAAACATTTCTGGGTTAATCATAGTGTTTCATGCAGAACAAAAGGAAGGAGTAGCATTAGAACAAAATTCTTAACATTTCAGTTTATTAAGCTGAAATATGAATGACTGAGCAAGGTCATAACCCTAAATTATCTAGACCTAGAGCATTGGTTTTCACCTACAATTTACCAAGGTTTTTGTCTTTGACCTTTGCATGGTACTTGTATACCAACTTCACTTTTGTTGTTATGTGACTTTAAGTCATTTCTGACTTATGGTGACCATAAGGTGAACCTATCATGGAGTTTTCATGACATGTTTCTGCAAAGGGGGTTTGCTATTGCCATTCTTCAAGGCTGAGAAAGTGTGACTTGCCCAAGGCCACACACTTGGTTTCTATAGCTGAACGCAGATTTGAACTCTGCTCTCCAGGGTCATAGTCCATGCTCAAACCACTACATCACCTTGGTGTTCTCTAGTATCAGTTATTCCTGGTTTATTCCAGGAATTTTTTAGTTTGGTGTTCTTATGTCACACTAACACTTGATATATTTTGAGTTGCAAAGGAATATTTCACTAGACTAGATAAGTAAATGTCTATAGGCATTTTTGGTTTTGTATTGTATCTTAGCTTGCTTGTGGGTATGAATTCTCATATATGTAACTTTGTTAGTGATAAATTAGAGACAACACTTCTTTTCCCTCCTGACAGCTGTGCCAGTTCATCATCTGTAATAGTTGTAATGTAGGAAGTTATAGTTTATTCCTCTCTGTGCAGGGGAATAGATCTAACAATTGTAATTGTCCCATGCTGAAGACTGATAATTTTGTTTCATTTTGGTTTTGATAAGAAAGTACTAACATTTGGAGATTTATTCATATTCAGGATTAAAAACCTCACAATCACAACCTTACAAATCTCACTTGATAACTTACCAAAAGTACAGAACAAATGCAGAAAAAAGCAAATTTATAGATTCCTCTTTCCCTATCATAGGATATAAGAAGAATGCCACTAAACCAAACCAAAGGCTTCTTAGACCCTGCATTCTCTTCCAACTGTAACCAGTTTATGCCAATGGGATGTCAACAGACAGGATGGGACTACAATAACATCCTTCCAATGATATTCATGGGAAGTAGTTTTCTTTGAATCTCACTTGCTTAACACAATTGTTCTTATGAAGCTAAATCTCATTGGAATTCCTGTCCATCTGTCACAGATGTCCTTTCCATTAAAAACAAGCCCATGCATAATAAACAAATAGCATAATAGCAAGGCAATGGTAAGGGCCCTATTGATGCAGCAAGAAAGTCGAAAGAAGAAAAAGAACTGATAAGAAAATTAGAAACTAAAGAGCAAGAACATAAAAGGAGCCCCAAAGACAAAAAGATATATCAAGAAATACAAATAATAAAGAACCAATTAAATCAAATTATGATGAAAGATATAATTAATAAAATCAAATATATAAAGCATTATCACTTTGAGAATGCAAATAAAGTGGGAAAATGGATGCCTCCTAGATTGAAAAAAGAAAAAAGTGATTCTAAAACTTTGTACTAAGGATAAGGAATATACTATGCAAAATGAAATAACATGGAATACTATAAGGATCTATTCTCATCTCAAAGTACAACACAAGAAAAAAGAATAAAAATGAGAGAATATATAAGGGAAGTGGGAATTACTAAAACAAAGTGTAGAAGATCTAAGTGCTCCAATCTCAATGGCAGAGATAGATTTGGTGATAATGAACTTGAAAGAAAATAAAGCACCGGGTCTGGATGAATTATCTGTCAAATACTACAAAGTTTTTAGGAATGAACTAACACCAATGATACACAAAACAATTCAGGAAATAGATTTTGGTAAATACCCAGAATCATGGGGACAATCTCTAACCATGTTAATTCATAAAGAGAATAAGGACCCCGAAGATATAAGTAATTACTGCCTGATTACTCTGTTAAATCTTGAGTATAAAATCTATGCAGCAATATTAGCTGGAAGATTAAAGATCTTATCAACATGGATACAGGAGGATCAAGTGGGTTTTCTTCCAAGCAGACATATAAAGGATAATAAACATCATGAAGATAGTAAGCTGGGTATAGTATTCTTAGATCTAGAAAAAGTGTTTGATAACGTAAATTGGGACTTTTTAGATACAGTTTTAGAAGAAAGTGGGGTGAGAGGGAGATTTATAAATTGGATCCGTAACATCTATAATATTCAAAATACTCAGATACTAGTAAATGGAGAAAAAACAGAGAGATGTAAGATAGAGAAAGGTACCTGTCATGGATGCCCTCCCTCCCCCTTACTATTTATTATGATCATAGAAATCCTAAACAGGAAAATCAGAAATGATAAAGAGATACAGGGTCAGGAAGTAAATAAATATAGTTATAGACTCTGAGCATTTGCAGATGACGTGGTAATTTTCCTGGAAAATCCAATGAAGAACATAGTAAGATTGGAAGGAATATTGGAACAGTTTAGTGAATTAGCAGGACTCAAGATAAATAAAGATAAGAGTGGTAGCCTAACCAAAAATATCTCAAATAAAGAAATAAAAGAATTAAAAAAGAAATCAGGATACCAGATAACACAAAAAGTGAAGTATTTAGGAATAATTTTCACACAAAAAGAACCCCACAAAATGTCAGACTTATACAAAAATAACTACCAGGCTATATGGAATAACATCAAATAAGATTTTGCATCATGGGATAAACAACAACTTTCCATGATGGGCAGAATAGCAACAATACAAACGAATGTTCTGCCAAGGATGTTATTTTTATTCCAAACTATACCTATTCCGATGAGCAGGCAACCATTTAAAACATGGAAGCAATACATTGCCAAATTTATATGGCAAGGAGGGAAACCCAGAAGTAAAGCTTCAGTATTACAAGATCAGAAAGAAAATTGTGGGCTGAGACTCCCAAATTTGGAATTATATTATAATGCTTTGGCATTATTGTGGCTAAAGAACTGAATAATGCTTAAAATTTCTAAATTGTTAGAAATAGAAGGTTCATGCTTACTTATGTTACGAAAAATGGAAGCCAGATAAAGAATTCAATAACCACTATATAAAGAAGGCCTTATTCAAGGTATGGGAAAGATACAAAAAACATTTTTATTCCAAATTACCAGTAAGGACATCTTCACAAGAAGCATTTCATAGAAATGAAGGTTCAACAAAAGGTCAACTGGATCACTTATGAAAATCTGTTGGTGAAATCAATAGAGGGAACAAAAATAAAAAAGAGAGAAGAATTTCAAAAAGAAGGGATAATAGTTAACTGGTTCAAATACCTGCAATAAAAGAAGACTTTAAAAGAGATTTGGTAAATCCAGGAATAGAATTCGAGTTAATTTTTTTTTATGAAATACTGAAGGAAGGTAACCAGCACTGGATAAATAAAACATACAATCTATTACTACAAATAGAATTAGAAGAGGAAACAGTGAAAGACAGTATAGTGAAATGGATGCAAAATTTAGGATATCCAATATCTCTACAAAGCTGGGAAAAAGAGTGGAAATACAACATGAAATTCCTGAAATGTAATACCTTACAGAAAAACTTCTATAAAATTTTTCATAGATGGTACATGATTCCAACAAGATTAGCAAAAATGAAGAAACAAAATATCAACAAATGTTGGAAATATAAAGGAACAATGGGTACCATGTACCACATGTGGTGGCATTGTATCAGAGTTAAAAAAAATTGGATAAACATTCATAGCAGTATGTGTAAAATTCTACAGATATGCATACCATTAGAATTATTTTTATTAAATATATTAGATGCAGTTGATTCTAAACTAAAACAGGAAGAGAGAAGTGTAATACTTTACATGGTAACTGTGCATGCTACTGGAAACTTTATGAAATACCTACAATACAGGAATGGAAAGTAAAATTGTTAGACTTAGCTGTAATGGATAGATTATCAATGTACACCATAGGTAAAACAACTCAGCAATACAAAAGGAAATGGGGAGAAACTTATAAATAATGTAATTAGAGCATGATATGAGAAAGAAGGAGTATAAATTAAGAAGAAAAAATTATTTGAAGTCAAAGATAATCTCATCAAAACTGATACAAAGTTTTGCCATGTTTCTTTATTATTGCATGACAACAATGTTACATTTTTTTTCATTGCACGGCAATAATGATATGTTATACTGTTATGGTAAGCTATGCTAAACTGATTGAGCTATGGAATATAATTTTTATTTATTAATAAAATAAAAAATAGCATAATAAACCAAATATACACTCCCCAAACAACAATAAACAAGTCAGGGAACACCATATTTTTTTTCCTCATAGTGTCACAAATGACCAAGAAAATCAGGTGAGCATATATGTGCTTGTGTAGGGGTATATTATGAATTTATTTCAGTGCTGTTATTGAATTTAATATGTTTTCCTCCAGCTTTGCTCTATTTAATATTTTCTTTCGACTGAAAGGCCAGGCTTAAATTGCCAAATGATGTCCTTATTTCATTGCCAAATGGATGAGATATCTTTTGTTTTTGATTTACTTACTCCACAGTAGATGGACCAAAAATGTCATTGATTGATTTATAAATACTACCAATGTTTCTTAACCATAGTCTATTGTGTTGAAAGCCGCTGAGATGTCCAAAAGCACCAACTGGGTCATGCTTCCCCTGTCAGTGCTGTAAGTTATCTACCAGAGCGACCATGGCCATCTCCACCCCATATCCAGGTCTGAAGCCGGTTTGAAATGATCTAGAAAATCGGTTTCATCCAAGATCACCTGGAGTTGAAAGGCAATGGCTCGCTCAATCACCTTGCTCAAAAATGGTAGATTAGAGACTAGTCTATAGTTTTTCAAGTCCAGGGGGTCCAGGGAAGGTTTCTTCAGGAGTGGTCTAATAACTGCTTCTTTTAAACTAGATGGAACAAATCCTTCCCTAAGGATTTGATGACCTTTATCAGAAACCCTCAAGACATCACCCTGGATGACCAGCCATGATGGGCAGGGATCGAGGGAACATGTTGTCTTCCTCACTTTTCCAAGAATCTTGTCCACATCCTCAGTACTCACCGGCTCAAACTGATCTAGTTTAATTTCAAAAACAGGATTACTGGACACCTCATCAGTCACTTCTGCTATAATTCCGACATCTAAGTCGGCTCTGATCTGAGAGATTTTATCTGCGAAATAGTTGTTAAAGGTTGTCACAGCAGGCTGTTGTCAGGTTAAGTAAAGGGTTCTGCACAGGGGGGGACCTGTGTCAGCTCCCTGACAACCCTAAAAGTTAGCAGATTCTGCTATTCTTCCACCTTCTACATGTTGTAAGTCAATTTTACAGTGTGTGTTGGAAGGCATGCAAACAGAAATTCTTTTCTTCTGTAACCAGGCACCCTGAAGAGCAAATATTTAAGCAATAGGAATCCTATTTAATAAGAGTTCGTTGTCACTGGAACACTAGCCAAAATGTATATGCCTGCACACATGTGCACATGCTACAGACGTTCCTTTCAGTGTGCAGGTGCAAGAGAGTTGCATCTGCCACTTTGCATACTTAACACATATTTCTTGAAAAGAGCCCTAGCAACTAAAAAGGGCTTTTGTGAAATAAGGAATTTTTCTAGCAGTCTTATAATACAATGCAGAATCACATAGACATGCAATTTCCAGTTACAGTGACTCGGCTTTTTATTATGTCTGCCTGATTTGGGATGGAATATTCTGATGTTTTTTTTAAACATCAAACAGAAAACTTAAATGTGGAGTTTCTTTTTCCTTTGTTATGAATGTCTGAAAATAATGTCTATCATTAGAATAGGCAAACTGATATTGTGAATATCAAAACAGGAGCTTTTAAAAATATTTATTCAATAATCTAGTACTGAGAATATCAAATTCAGGAATGGGCTGAAATTAGAGCTGAAGAGAGGGAGGGGTATGAATACTTTGAATAAGCCAGAATTGCACAAACAATTAGACCAAACACCTTTCTTTGGGAAGATTACTCAAACTAGTTTTCTGATATAGATGTCATAAACGACTGTACTTTGATGAATGAGAAAATCTTATCTAATCAAAGTATATGACAAGAAAAGGAAATGAAATGTCATAATTCAGCCTATGAATGAATCCAACAAAGAGTAGGAAGACATCGTAACTCACTCCCTGGATGATCCAACTGAAGAGGAGGAAAGGACAATATGCCAGGAAACTGTAATTCCTGATGATTATATTCTCTGGGAGTCAACAGAGTTGGCAGAGTTTCTACAGAAGACAGTACATCTCCATCCTTCAGTGAACATGAGGGAGAGGTGCTACACCCAGCTCAGATTACATACTAAATGCTGAAGGCAAGAATGAGAGACAAGTTACCTTGCAGGAACTGCCCATAAATATTCTTGCAATTCTCTCCCAACAACTGTCCCATCTGCTGGCACTACTCTCTTGCATTCCTGTTTGTCTTGGCCTTGAACTGACTATGTTTAGATTACTCTGTTTACTCCCTGCTGGTTTGTGTACTTGGACTTCTGGACTTCTGACAACATTTGTGCTTCTCCTTGCATCTTGCTCAGATAACGAGTTTCTAACATGGACTAGACTAACCATTCAACATCTTACAGTTGCTTCTTTGGGCACTTGCTGACTTCTGTTCGGAGCAGGAAAACAGACAAAAGGGCATGCATGAGTGCTTGATGCAGTCCTCATTCATGGTTTGTTGGGCCAGGAATCTGACAGCTGAACTGGAACACAGTGGACACATAATACTCTACTGCTAGGAATCATACATTGTGTGGAGACATGAAGACCTTCATGAATTGTGAAACACAGCCATGGGCATGTTAGTGAAACTGCTTGCCTTATTCTAACAGTCATAACAAAACAAATCATGACCAAACAACACACAATATATTGAAAAGGACAGACAGGTCAATTCATACAATCCATTCAGTACTCCTTAGAACCATCTCCCCATTAATTCATATCTTTTTTTCTCATCTTTGCATATCATATTTAACATATCCTTGTTAGCTGCTTGCCTTATTTTAGTGTTAAATGAAAGATTAGCTCTTGACTTAATCTTTTTAGGTTTAATGTCCATTATTTGTTTTGTAGTCTATTGGATTACAGTTTCTAGATCATTTTTTTAAATGACTAGTTTACAATTATAGATTGAACTTTACCTTGAGATATTCAGATACAGAGTAGAAAATTCATATTTTAATAAACTAACTAGGCAAACGAGTCACTGGCAATTGCTGACAAACTTGGAAATAATGAGACCAGACCAAGGGTTGTAAAATGGGCCACTTCATTTAAATTAACCAATTTATATACTTTTCTTGAGATCTGAAAAATGGAATGAGCAACCTAGCATGGGAGCAGCTGTGGCAGGCAGTCTATTTCCCAGATCACCACCCCACACCTTCCCCAGGAATAACACCTGAGCCCTGGGGTTAACACATAGTTGGGTTACTCCTCAGCCAGCTTGCATCTGGAATGCCAACCTGGCCTTGAGTGATAGTTTATATCCAAGGTCAGCCCCAATGAAGGTCCCTTTTCCTACCCTTTTAGTCACATGACATAAAGAGACAGTTTCAGAGGGGTAATCCTTACCCAAAGAGGGTACCACAGGTGTTCATCTGAATACTACATCATCCCCCACAAACAGCCAGATGACCACCTGTTTAGGACCACACCCAAACCAATTATCAATGTCTCCAAATAACAGCATGGGGTAGACAAAAAATCCTTGGAAAGGGGAGAAAATTCCTACCTGGACCAGAAATGACCAGTATATTCATACTGTTGCAGAGGCAGGAGAGTGAGGCAGCAAATGTGGCAAAGGTGGGGGGCAACTACTTTTAAATGGCTAGGCTCTACCCCCCAACCTTTATTTGGCATGGTGTGAGTGTGCCAAAGACCAGCAAAGACACATCCCCGGGCATCCTGCTGCCCTGGGGACATGAAGTGAATTCTTAGCACATACCAGTTTCCCATCTGAGTTCAGGAGAATATCTTCCACCTGAGGATATGTGCATACATTATGTTCCAGGTGTGAAGTAGAAAGTACAAATAGTGGAAGTGGAAAAAGCAAGACCTCAACCTTGCCAGTGCTGAAGTTCAACTAGCAATCCAGTTGGTAGAACTTGGTGGGCACATATCTCCTTCTTAGAAGTAATGTAGTCTCCTCAGATGCTTAAAACAGGCTATTTTATTTTATTGCTCTTTTCATGTCCACGTCCACAGGCCAACTGTCCAAGACTTCCGATACAGATCAAAGAAAACTGGTGGTGGACTTTCTATACCTGGTTCAGTACATTCTAAGAAACATGGTTTGCACCACAAAATGGATCTGCTACAGATATTATAGTAATCTATGCTTGCTAGAAATGCTAATATTCAACTCCTTCATCCTTACAAGTGAAGATGAATAATTTCCACAGTTTTTGCTTTGCTGTGGGTAAAATGAAATATTTCTGTGTAGTTCTTGCCTGATATTCACACTTCCTGAAGTGTTTTGGGAAGGTCTTATGTTCAGAAACATATGTAGATTTTTGCAAGAACTGTGAGGGTTTTTCTTGTAAAAAAAAAAAAAATCTATTTCCAGACAGCCATTTGAGTTGGTTTTTTGGGGGGAGGAGATGGTACAATTTTAGGTTTATTCTGTCCTGCAGAAATAATACAGTTTGCAGAAATAACAGTTTGATCACACTTTAACTATTATGGCTCAGTGCTTTGGAATCCTGGGATTTGTTGTAACAGATCTCTTTGACAGAGAAGGTTAAATATCTCACAAAATCACAAATCCCAGAATACCTTAGCATTTAACCATGGCAGTTAAACTGGTGTCAAATTGCATTATTTCTGCAGTACAGATTAGACTTACACAACAAAAATTCTGGACACTGAAAATCATGCTCAAAAAGTTTCTACAACAAAAATATTTCAAAACAAAAATCTGGTGCACAAAATACAAATCTTACACACCAAACTGCTTTTGTGCAACATTTTTTTTAAAATCTAAGATTCTTATTGTAAAAGATTGCTTATTTTTTTGCATAGAAAATCCCCACAATTCTCATTCAAGGAAGCATGTATATTTTATGTGGCAAATGATTTCCTGAAACACTTCAGGATATGTGAATACTGGGTGAACACTGCACCAAACTCTTAACATTGTATTATTCTTACTGAAGAGGTTTCCCCAGTTTCAGGAAAGCCATTTTTTTCAGACAGAAAATGAATGATTGTGAATATTCTTTCTATCTCTAGCACACACAATGTTTTCTAATCTCAAACAATAATGAATTAGGTGGCAGTTGTCATTATTTTATAATACTGTACTTTATTTTCAGTACTTCACTCTTTCTGGATTTTCTCACCTTTAAAACAAGTGTCCTCTAATTCACTCCCACAAACTGTTTTGTTGGTGAATATTTTTTCCCTTACCTCATAAAACTTGGGGCAAAAAGAAAATCTCTCTTGCCTAATTAGCATCTGACATGACACAATAAAACTGAGATCTCAATTAGTCACCAGGGTCACATGTTGCCACTCTCTAGTGCAAAAAGTAAAAATCAAAGACTTTAATCTCTTCATTAAAAGATACTCTGGGATCAGAAAAACAGATTAAAAATTACACCATCAAAGAGTTGGAGCCTGCCAAATTTTCTTTTATAAATTTAAAAGCCTAAGAGTATTTTCAACATGGTGGGGAATCAAATGAGAGAAAATGGAAAGCAGCTTCATTAGAAAGCTGTGTGACCAGGCATCATTATAAATTAAAATAATCACCATTTTCTCTTTTCAAAAGAATTCTCTGTATAAGAGAACCATCACCTCTCTTTTTACATTGCTGTACAAATTGTTTGTTCCCCCCACATCTGGTCCCTTAAGTGCACATTCATTAGTTATATGCTTTCAGTTAGAATAAAAGGCCAAATGTCAAAGCATTTGTTAATGAACATTTAAAAAGTGGGTGTAATAGATTAGCATGTTCTTCTTCTAGAGTATTTTCCCCATAGAGCTACCAATGTAATGAAGAGATGTATTACTTCAAAAGCTGCTTGGAGTAAGTCATATTGACATTAAAAAAAACATGTTGTGCTTGCCCCCCACCTCTAATTTTCTTTGTGATTATAAATAGCTTTTTAATTTTTTTTGCAACTTCATCACGAGCCTATAACATTCAGAATATATGTAATGTAAATTTGTGTTTCAGAATCAACTTGCAGCTGTAACGTTAAAGTAGGAGACCTCAGACCTGGAACCCTAGTGAAGCTCATTGTATGAGACATAAAGGAGTGATCTACTTTAAAATCTTAAGAGTTTGCTCAATTAATCTGTTTACCTTGGCCCTTGGTAAAACTCAATTTTAAAAACTGTAGGATTATACATACACTTGACTCTTAAATGAGGTTTGAATGATTGGCTTCTTCACAGTAGAGATCTAATGTAATAAAATTCAAAGTCAACTTGTAATTTGCAGCTATGAAGGATGGGACAATCCAGGAGCATCACTTAGTGCCAGAAGGAGAGAACAAAAGAGCCCCTATCATAACAGGAATTGGGGGCAGAATAGGTGGCAGCATCAACCCCCTCTTGACTGTCCACAACAATATTTTCATTGTCCAATGGTAACTCCTGGGACACATTGGCACTACACCTAGGTTAAACATCTATTGATTCTGCCATGTATGAACCCTTCAGTTCCAATGTAATCAAAGATTCAGTGATCCCTATCACTTCTACATTCTGGACTAGACTGGCATATGGGCATGCCTAGATGAAGCCTGGTATCTATTGTAAGCATTAATCATATGGGAGGAAATTCAAGAAAACTCTGCTGCATTTTTCTGAACTGAATTTTATCAGAATACTGAGATGCATGTGTAGCTGAAAAAAGAACAAATAATTGACACAGCTATACTAATAATGCTTATTTTCTCTTGCTCTCCCTAGAAAACAGCCAGATCAGGAAATTAGAAACCATTTTTATTTCTTGCCATCTGTAAACATGTGCAATGTATATTGTATTTTTCTTTGGAAAACACTCAATAATGCAATTGGAAATACTTTTCATTTTTATGAACACTAAAAATTATAGCAAATCTAAGAGAAATGTCTTTTTTAAAGTACCAACTATAGCAGCATAATAATGTACAAGCTTTCAGGTTCTCCACCAGTCTAGATGGTAAAAATATGTGGGTTAGACGAGAAAACACAGAGTCCAACTAGTGGGCTAGATGATTTAAGCCATGGAGTCTGTAGTTTAACTTTGTTGTAAGATGAAGAGTGTAAACTTCTTGCATCACTGATAGGTGGATAGGTTATTACACACTATATAGAAATTCCTACTGAGATAGGGGAGAGCCAGTATGGTGTAGTGGTTTAAGCATTAGACTATCACTCTGGATACCAGGGTTTGAATCCCTGCTTGCCTGTGGCACCCAATGAGTTCATACTCTCTCAGCCTTAGATGAATGGAAATACAACGCCCTTCTGAAAAAAATATTGCCAAGAAAAAGTCATGAACACTTTCCAGCTCTATGTAATTCAGACCTATTCAGCACATTACAGCAACCCCACATCTAGTATTATTATCCAAAACTGTTTGCCATCATAATAATGGCCCATATTTTCTACTGGCCTGTACTCATTAGGCAAATTCCTTTGGCCTAATTTGGAATGATCTTACCATGTATTCTAATACAGTGCATGGATGAGTACTGTTAAAAATATAAATACAATAAAAATACAGTACAAAATATATAGCATAAGATATTAAGACATGAGTGATGATGGAAAGAACATCTTCAGTAAATAGACAGTGTGAAGACAAGAGATTAAAGAAGAAACACTAATTATAAGAAATATGGTAAGTGTGATACTATGGTTGTGACGAGAAATTGTACTATTATGAAATCATAGTAAAGGAATTAATCTGAATGCAATCACTTAAATTACATACCATGTCATCTATGGCCTGCTTTATTTATGTCACTTTGAGCTGGAAGGACTATCTACAGTTTTTTTTCTGGACAATTTAGATTGAGTTTAGCACCTGGATATAGATGAAATATAATAGCTCATCTGTTAATCACACAGCAAATGAATCACCTGGATCTTTTGTACTAGTGCTTTAGAGAATATTACTTAAATAAGAAATAGCACACAAAACAGAACAAAACAATTTTCTTTTAACTCTGCAGATGTCCATATGAGATGGTTATTCTACTTATTCCTTAAATGCAATTTACATGCATATTGGATTTATTGGAATTTAATAAGAGCCTATCTGACTAAAAGCACAGAAGAAGAAAAATTTCCATGCATTACTTCTCCGGGGAATATAGATTTAAAATTACGAGGAAAATGAGTCAATAAAGGGGGAGGGAAAGAGTGTCCAGGGCTGCTTGGAAGGCTGGCTTGGATAAGTACAGAAATATTTCTGTTGACCTCCCTGCCTGATTCATTTTATCCTCATTCATAATAGTTCATAATAATGTCACTGCAACACAAACCTGCTTTAACTCTTCTGTACTTTGTGGCTGGCAGTGTAAGTAGACACTGTTCTATGTTCACTGTTAACTGACTTAGACCTCTATTAGCCTCTCTTCAGGGTTCCAAGAAAGTCAGAAAACATAGGTGCCACATGTTTCAGTGTACTGCTATACAATCTTGATGCAATTTTCAGGCTAATGGCACCATTGAATTTCCCTGGAAGCTTTCTTGCTTGTTTGATCATGAGAGATGGGAAAGGAAGATATGATCGAGTGTGCTTCCTATGACCTATGTTTCTCCAGTTTTCACTCCCCAGTAATTAGCACGGGGATGAGGCTGAGCCAGTTCAGCCCCCTGGCCACTAATATGATAAGAAGGAAGGGTTCGTTTTAGTACTTTTTCTTCGTTACAATCCCTGCTTCTTAAGAGAACATGTCTTTTAGCAGACTCTTCTGTTCATTGCTAGAGGAACTTCTCAAACAAGTCCTTCCAGAAAATTATTTCTCTCAATAAGCATCTCATGTGAAAGAGGAGATGAGAGGCAGGTCTACTTTGCCATTAGAAAGAGTAAGGTACTCATTTCAGGTAGCATATGCTGAGGGACAACACTAGCAGTTTGGGGCTTGAGACCAGGGATGGACTGCTCTCCACCTGTTAAGCTAGACTGAAACTCTCAGATGTGGTGAAGGGCATTGATTCCACTTCTATTCTGATCAGTTCTTGAAAATAGGGATACAAGGGAGGGAAGCATCATCTTGTACTCCATCTCAAATACTAATGAGGCCTCTATAAATGCCTAAAACTTTCTGTGGCTTTATGCTGTTGTAAATGCCATTGTGTAAATGGTTATACTTTTTCAGACGTTGCACAATTGTGCTATTACCCAGGGTTACAAAAACCCAGTTGTAATCAACCATTGTATCTTGCATCTAGGAGGGTCTGCAAATGCAGTACTTAGTGGTGAGTGGGGAACTGAATCAACTTATGTAAAGAAGATTGCATGGCTGACTTCCTACAGTGTGATAGCTTGCACAATGGCATTGTTCAGGGTAGATGAAATGAGGAAATACCCATAAAATAAGAATTCTACCTCTCAGTTACCTTTTCCTTCAGACCTCAAATTTCTAGAATTGCAGTGATGACACAGAAAATAGTTCATACCTCCAACTTCTACTTGCTATATTCACATTCCTTTGTGAATTTTGCTTGTCCTTTTTCTTTGAATGTCTAAACTGTATTTCTATGTGTTCAACTGAAGTTTAATTTTTTATTAATATAGTACAATATACAAATCACATACATACATATATATTTACATAAACAAACATGTATACAAACATATAATAAAATTACAAGATAGAACATAAAACATAAAAGTTATTAAATAGAATTGTCAATTTTCTTCTATCATGTGTCTTCCAAATCAAAGTCATTTTATCTTGTTGAAGATCCTGGATTTTCTCAATATTCTATATAATAATTAAATTAGTCTATATATTTTGAATATTTCTATCTAATAATGTCAATTCTAAAGTATTGTCTTTTATATTTTCCCTTGTTTTCATCATTGCAGAGAGAAAGAAAAAAAAGTATCTATATATAAAATGATAATTCAAAGATGTCCAGAAATATTTTTCAAAAACATTTCAGATTTATGTTTAAACACTGTTCCAACCTCTTTATTCCATATAATTTAAAACATTTTAAGCCATTTTCCATATTTTTTCTTGATGTTTCTCCCATAATAGCTGTTAAGATGTTTAGATTTGTAGCTTCTCTCACCTTAATTATCCACTCATCCTCAGATGGAGTTTGTCTCTCTCTCTCTCTCTCTCTCTCCCCCCCCCCCCATATTTAGCCAAGAAGATCCTTGCAGAGGTGATCATGTACAGTATGATATGGAAAAGCTTTTTTTCCTTTTTAGTATTTATCTTACACATCATGTTTAATAAAAAAATTAAATGGTCAAATGATATATTAATTTGTAGTATTTCCATCACCAGTCTATGTATTTTCCTCCAATCCCTTTCAGCTTTTGAGCATTTCCACCATAAGAGGAAAAAAGGTACTTTCTGGATTTTGGCATTTCTAGCATTTGATATTTCCTATTTTGCACAATCAGCCCTTCTTATCCACGGATTTTTTTTATCCACACATTCAAACATCCACAGCTTGAAAATATTCGCCCCAAAAAAGGTATAAATTCCAAATAGAAAACTTTGATTTTCCTTTTCATACAAGGACACCATTTTGCTCTGCCATTATATTCAATGTGATTTGAGTATCCATGGATTTTGTTATCTATGAGGGATACTGAAACGAAACTCCAGTGGATAACAAGGTTCCACTGTATATAGTGTTAAACTTTGAAGGAGATATGTACCACTGGTGCATCATTTTTAGGAAATTTTCTTTATAGTTTTGACACAATGTAAAATTATTGGTAATTTTATATATCTTTTCCCAACTTTCCAACTTGATTTCCCAATGTCTTGTGCCCAGTTTACCATGGTATGCTTAATAGTTTTCCAAATATCTTTTTGAAATTTTTATAATATTTTGCTATTTATCCTCTTTCTTTGTCCAAAGATATCTTATCTCATTATTGTTTGTTATATATCCTGGAGACTTTTTATCTGTTTCAAATCATTCCAAAATTTGGTTGTATGGAAACCAGCTGATATTTATTCCTTCTTCTTTCAGTTGACATGTCTATTTATAAACATGTCTATTTATAAAACTGATTCTTAATCTTTAATAAAGTTCTTCTTATAAAAGGATGACTAAAGTCCTTGGAGTCTTAATTTATCATACCACATGTAAGCGTGGAAACCATATCTTATGTTGCTACTTTCCAAGGACAATAGTCTCTCATTGTCCAATTTTACCAGCCCTCTATCCAATTTAAACAGGATGCATAATAACATAATTTAAGATCAAGTAGAGTGCAACCTCCATTCTCTTTATCATCTGTTATTATTTTCCACCTAATTCTTGCTCTTTTCCCATCCCAAAGAAAATTTGACAATTCTTTCTGCCATTTCTTGAAATATTTTTCATTATTAATGATCGGTAGATTTTGGAACATATACATAAGCCTTCAAAGGATGTTCATCTTAATAACTGCTATTGTAGTGGAAAAACCAACTGTTGCAAATTAACTCCCAGCATCCACGGTTCTTTGCAGAGATAGAGGCAAAGCAGGATACCATTTTGGTAGTTTAAAAAGGTAGAATTATTTTGCTGGCAAAGTCCCAATGGAATTAGCATTCAGATCATTGGGCAAAAGACAAGACAAGATGGCTGTAATTTTATGCACTCACAAAGAAATTCAAAGCTGACATTTTATTGGATGCTCTAAACTTTAAACATACAGAATCCTGAGCAATGAGAATACAGATTTCAAAACACATTATAATATGCTTAAGTTACCATGTTGCCATGCCAACCACATACCAAAATCACTTATCAGTAAATAAATTGGTGTGTACTAGGCAGAAGGCCCTTTTGCACAAACAAGAGTAGCTGCCAATGATTTATTATGGCTCTTTGGCCCACGCTGGCTCATAATGAAGGTCTTTAATGCATCAAGTTATCAGGTCTGGGGTCAGCCTGTCTAAATAACCCTTTAGCATTCTTTGAGTTTAAACCTTCCAGTATCTTCCTTAGAAACCCACTTCCCAGAATTCCCTTCGCATGGCTGCTTGACCATTATTTTACACTTATAATACCACACATCTCTAATTTAGGCATACAAAACATAAATTAAAGAAATTCTTCTGCCTCACTATTTTCCCTGAAAATGACAAAGTGTAATTTTGTCCATTTTATCAGATCATTTATCAGTCTTCATTTCTATCCTTTCAATACTATATCAAATGTATTGGGCAAGAGATGGTAATATTCTTATAGTGAGATCTTCATTCGTCTTCTCTGGAATCCCTTGAATTTTAATACACCTGTCCCTGTATAGTAATAATAATAATAATAATAATAATAATAATAATAATAATAATAATAATAATAATAATTTTTATTTTTAACCAGCCCTCTGCTCAGCAACTGGGGTGGTGTAGAGCAAATTAAAACAAACAACAGTTTAAACAATCCTTCAGCCCAATCCTTAACCCTCCCACCCCTTATAAATAAATTAAACTAGAGCAATATTAAAATAGCAATTCCAACAACATACAGACAATGAACAAAACAACTTCAAGAGAAGCAGACAATGGAGGCAGGGAAAACAGGGAGCAATCCAGACTCCTAATTTGGTCAGGAAATTATTCCGGGAAGGTCTGCCGGAAGAGATCCGTCTTTACTGCTTTTTTGAAGCAATCAAGGGTGGTGATAAGACAGATCTCACCCGGCAGGCTATTCCATAGTCTGTGAGCAGTCACCAAGAAGGCCCTCTGCAAAGTCTGTGACAACCTAGTATTCATAGGTGCAGAAGGTTCCTCCCAGAAGACCGAAGTGTGCAGGGGGGATCATATGGGAAGAGGCAGTCCCAAAGATAAGATGGACCCAAGCCATGTAGGGCTTTAAAGGTTAAAACCAGCACCTTGTACTGTGCCCGAAAACTAACCAGCAGCCAGTGGAGAGATTTAAGCACAGGTGTTATATGCTCCCTCCTAGATGTTCTGGTAATTAGCCTGGCTGCCATGCTTTGTACCAGTTAAGTTTCCGGGTTAGGCACAAGGGTAGCCCCATGTAGAGTTCATGGCAGTAATCCAGATGTGAGGTTACCAGAGCATGTACCACAGTTTCCAG
>CM034706.1:75478141-75508350 GCA_020142125.1 Phrynosoma platyrhinos | reverse complement strand
CCCCCCCCCCAATTCTATATCATCCAGCATAATGAAGAATTCCAGAAGACTCAAAACTGGATGAATAAAGGACCATTTATTTGACCTATAACCTATTTAATGCTAAACTCTTGAACTTCAAGACTTAAACTTCAACAATGTTGAGAAAAATTGACTAAAGTGAAAAGCTAGGTGTCAATTCCAGACCGCCTCTTCACCTTTCCCTTTGGGCACAAACACTGGACCCTGAGGTAAATCTGATGATTCAAATTATATCTCAGCCAGCCCTAGGGTGATAAACATAAGGCACTCTCCCCTAAACTCCTTTGAGTTTGTAAGGTTGAGCAAAACCCCCATGTCTACCTCAAAGCAGGTTCTTTCACAACCCCCAGGTCCCTTAACCTGTCTAAGCTGTTCAAGAGTATAAACTTTCACCACAAAGGGGTGCCACTGATGTTCACCAAATTGTTCTTTACCCCCCCTCCCCATGGGCCACCAATAAGGGACAAGCATCTGCTTAGTGCCTTTCCTCCACCAGGCCATTCAAAATGACTATCAATCTATTTTGGAGATCCGTCAACAATAGCAAATTGCACCTATCTGAAAGGTGAACAACATCTAACCTGTAAAGCTCAGGGCATCAGAATAGAATTAAAGGGTGGTTAATTATAAAGCTGGACTTCTATAACAGATAATTTCGTATTTCTCTATTAACTCTTTTTCTGGTGACATCCAATTTACGTGGTTACCTTCACCTCTCCAAACCTGTCATGGTAAAATATTAGATCATATCAATCTTACACCAGGCCATGTGTAGTATATGGTTTCAAAATCATTTCTTGCTTGCCAAATCAGTGTTTTGCCCTGATCAAACCCAGGTATTTTCCACCAAGATGTACCACCAGCACATCAGGTTGAGGGCTGACATGCTCCTCAAACAGCAACTTCAGTAGACCATTCCACCACTGGCCTTGTCTGCCCAACCATTCAACTGCGGCGATGTCAATAAGGCTGAGGTGGGAACCCAGATGGCTGGATTGTGCCTGGCATGTTGTGCAGAAAATCATACAGTGGTCACAGATGAGGACACAGAATCTACTATAACATAATCTGAAATCTAACAAAAGGCAAAAGTTAACAAGTTTACTCCAATTTATGAATATTGCACACATATTTTCTGAATGCAGCCAATTTCCATATCCCTATGTATTTAATTGTCACATCATCCATCCCCACAGCAGTAGCAGTGTATGCTGCTCTAATGCAGAAAGAATGAGTACTGAATTTGACCTCCTTGAGTCCAAGGTTTGCCAAAGCCTTACTTGCCACTGTCCAAACTGAAATGTGGTCAAAGGGGCTCAATCAACATGTTGAAACAAGGGACCCTGAACCTGGCCCTGTAGGGGTAAATATTCCAGTAAGGCCTGAACAGGGCAAAGGCCCATTAAAAGATGTTTGTTTAATATGATATATCTCCCTTTCCCCTTTTGGTCACTGTCTGATTGTTAGAGCAAAATCATTAACCAGTAAGGCCTTGTTTCAGTTGTCATGTTTTTATGACAAGACTAGCTTGCTAATTCACAATGCCCCTCAAAATGCAATTAAAGCTGTTTCATGGAATAAAGTGGCTTCATAAGAGTAAGAACATAAATGGGCCCACTGTTCTTTTAAACCTCTGAGAATCTCAGGTGTGATGGGCACCCTATCATCATGCCTGATGCCCTGAATCCTAGCCCATCCCTCTAAAGTTTTGCAAATCCTAAAATCCACTGTGTGATCAACCAACCCCTGAGCTTTGGCAGCAAAGGCTAAGGCACACAACTTGCTTCTGATGGTTTGAGGCATGAGCCCTTTGTTGTGCAGACAGACACAAAACTGCAAGCAATGTTCCACTGGTACGGGCCATGAGGGGCTTAAACCTTGAGCATGTCTAAACTGCTCAAAAACTTTGCATGATCTTTTATAATTATAATGCAAGTTGTCTGAAAGTGAAACACTTATGGTCTTTGTCAACTCACCCTTCCAAGTGTCCACAGTTCTTCCAGCATCACAACCAGGTTGAGATCCACCTGTGGAGCCAGCTGTCTGAAATGACTCATGTGTTGGTGGGAAAGGGCATCAGCGATTTCATTGTCAACCCCTGGGATGTGGAAGGCTGTGAACAGGATGTTGTGCATCAAACACTAAAGGACAAATACCCTAACCAAATTCATGACCCGAGGGGACCTGGATGATAAATGATTAATTACCTGCACTGTTGCCATATTGTTGTACCAAAAATGGACAGATGAACTGACAAACTCATCTGTTCAAATGTGTACTGCTACTACTATTGGGAAGAATTCCAAAGAGGTGAGGTCTGTGGATAGGCCCATGAGCATCCAATCATGTGGCCATAACTGTGCATACCAATGGTTATTAAAATATACTCTAAAACTAATGGAACCTGCTGTATAGGAGGCAACTTATAAAGCCCCATGAAACCTCAAAATGTCCCTTCAAAAGGACACACTGTTGAAGGATTTCAAGAATGAAACCTACACATGTAAATCTTGTTTAATTTCAACTTATTCTGTGCTCTGGTTGAGAAACACTCAAGAACATAAGCAGAAACACAAGCATCTAAGAAAAGCAAAGCCTTGGGCAATTACCAGGCAGGCAAAATTTAAATGGCCAATCAATTCCTGGAATGCTCGAAGGGTGGCTTTGCATGACTGCAAGAACTTATAAAGCCTTTCTCTAATGTTCATTAATTTATCATGGGGTAGCCTGGAACACTTTATGGTGTCAATTTCAATACCTAAAAACATTAGACAGGTGGTGGGACCCTCCATCTTCTCATGCTCTAAAAAGACTCCTAAGTTGTCAGCAAGCAAAGTAAATTGCTGCATCAAAAGGTGACATTGGCCAGACCCTGCCCTGACCACAAACAAAAAATAATCTAAATAATGTACCACTCCTTGAAGCCCACCTTATGTATGCACCGCCCATTCCAGAAAGGCACTAAAGCCTCAAATGCTGAGCAGGATATAAAAGAGCCCATGGGATGGGTGCTGTCCATATAGAATTTTTGTTCAAATGAAAAACCTAATAACTCAAAATCTTGCGGCAATAGTCTAAAGGCAGGTTTAATATTGGACTTTCTAAGTTCAGCAGTGAGACCTTTGCTACACACAGTAGCCAGGGCCAAATCAAAAGAAGTGTATCACATTGAGCAGAGCTCTGGAGGAATGCTGTCATTAACTGAATTACCATGTAGAAATGACAAGTGATGGATTAGTCTATATTCCCCTGGGGCCTTTTTGGGAACAATGCCTAATGGGGAAGCTCTGAAATTGGGAGCTGGGGGTGATGAGAAGGGACCTATGACTCTCCCTTCATCAACTTCTTTCTGTATCTTAGCCCTAACTATATATTCTAAGCCTAATATAGAACATAAATTCTTTGAATGGTAAGGTCTATGCTGACCATAGAATGGAATGTGAAAACCATCACAGAAGCCTTCCATCAAATAGTCTGCTGCTGGCCTGTTAGGATAAATGAACAGCACCTTGAACAAATAGCCCAGCTTAAGGCCTAAGCAGATGGCGCAAAGCACTATTTTTGAGGCCAGGAAGGGGAGGGGCACCCTCACGCTGGGCGCCCCAACCCCTTCCTGAAAATGTCATCGGAGCAGCCGGCCCTCTGCACGGCAAGTGCTCTGATGACGCACTTCCGCTGCAGCGTTCGCACACACTGCAGCGGAAGAGGCGCTGAAGGTGTGCCAGAGGCCTTTTGCAGCACACCTTCGACATCTAAAATAGTGCTCCTTCCTGGGCCTGGGACGCGGCTCATTGGGGCCAAGGAGTGCGGATACCTTGGCCCCAATCTGCAGCTTCCCGGGACAGACCCATGCAGCCCATCTGTTTCCTCCCTTAATTGGACTGGGCCCCTTTTACAGGTGGAGTGGGAGCATTGGGTCCCTTTTTGTTTGAGGTGTCTTTGAAACCTGATTAAGACTTGGCCTTGGGACATTGTCGAAAGGAGTAAGACTCTTCTCAAATGGAACATTCATGATGATACCTGCAAGGACGTCTATTACAAGAACCTTGTACTCCAAAGTCCCAACATATCTTAGAAGAGTCCTCAGGGGTTGATGGACTCTTAGTTGAAGCACTAGACTGGGATTTTTGGACCATATGAACACTATGAGCCCTGATGGTGCAGTGGTTAAATGCCTGCACTGCAGCCACTCACTCGCAAACCATAAGATTGAAATTCAATCCCAGCCAAAGGGCTCAGGCTTGACTCAGGCTTGCATCCTTCTGAAGTTGATAAAATGAGTACCCAGATTGTTGGGGGCAATTAGCTTACACATTGTAAACCAGTTAGGGAGTGCTTAAGTGCACTGATAAGCGGTATAGAAATGTACTTACTTTTGCTATTGTTATTGTTATGAACATATGCATCTTGCATGGGTCATTCTGGAGTCATTAACTGCATCCATAGTTGAAAGTGGACTTGATCCCACCTAAGTGTTGGGGTCCTAGCTACTTTCATTCTGAAGGCATCATCATATTGAAGCCATGCAAAGCTGCCAAAGTCCGCATAGGCCCCATGAATTATGTCCATATAGTGAACCAGTGAATAGGCTCTGGCCTGCTGTAGTCTGGCCAGATAGATAAACATGCCAGATATCCAGTTTTGCCAATTTCAATCTTGTGTACCTCCCAATCCTTTTCTCCACTTCCCAGTAAAGAAGTGAAAATACATCAATAAATTGTCCTTTAAAAGTTTTTTTCCACTGTAGTGGGCTCACCCAATACAAAATCAAAGCTACCGTCTGGTATATAATTAACCAACGGTGTTGACTGTAATACAGCCTGACTTTGGGCTGCAACTTGTTGTGTAGGCAATGTGACCAGAAAGTTGGTATATGCATAAATGAATGCAAGGGATGGATGTTGGTAGGCTGAACTCACATAGGGAACCCCAGCCACTGGCAACTCTTGAGGTGGTATGGAGCCCTATTGAAAATTTGTATGTGTGTGGAGTCATTACCCAATGGAGTATTAATTGGAAGCCTATTAGATTCTGCATTCCAAACTCCCCATGGCCAAGCCTGTAACCAGTCAATGCAAGAAGCCTGTGACAGGGAATAAACTTGTACCAGGAGATACCGTTTGCACCATTGAGGTTAGATCAGAAGTTGACTGAGGGACCGCATTCTCAATAGTTACCTCATGACATTGGTCCTGATAAGCTCTGCTGAGAGCCTCTAAACAAGATAAAACCATAGCATTAAATGATTCATTTGTCACCCTTTTAGACTCATGTGGTTTAGTTTTTAGGCTGCCAGAATGAAGCTTTCCAAGCCAATCCAATTTGGTTAATATAGCCACCCTGGTGACCATATCACTCTCGTCATCAGATGTGATAGTCATCAGTGAATGGGAGATGGCTGCTCTTGGAATTCCCTTTTGGCTGTTGTCTTTCCTTTGCTCTTCCACTCCCTTTCTTTGAAGGCATTGTGACCAGGACCCAATATGGAAGTGATAATGACTTATATTTCTAAAGCACATAATGACTTTATAATGACTCTGTTAACCGGGGATGCAATTTGTGCTGGGAATCAGTAAACTGGTATAATGTGATCTCCCTACTGTAACTGCAATTATGTGTTTATAGTTAGCCAAATACAAAAACTAGAACTGTAAGATAAAACAGCTTGGAATCTAACCAGAGAAGAACCAGATGAAGGCAACAAGTATATTCTTTTATAGACACTGATGGTAATAGGAGCTTGTTAAACAGTATTTTGTTATATTCTAACTATATAAAGCTGAGAGAGTGTGACCAACAAAATGGCCACCGGAGTGCTTGTGTAAAACAAAATGGTTCCCAAGGCCAAGAAAACAAAATGGCACCTGGACCAAGAGTACAAAATGGCACCAAGACGAAAAAATTGGCACCAAACCACCTGCCCGTTGCCAAGAAAATGAGAGGTGCCTCAAGAAGGCCTGAGGAGGAATGCAGGCAGGGGCCCGGTGTGACCAGGTGCCTCCAGGAGAGTCGCTGCTGCCAGTAAAGGCCTGGCATGGCTGCTGGTAGTCAGAGAGCCGGCAGGGGCTCAATGCAATGTGGTGCGCTCAAGTGCAGTCGCGGTGAGCAGGCAGGGAAAGATGTAAAAGCCTGCTGTGGACTTGCAGTATTGGGAGTGCAGCCAAGGACAGGGAAGGTCTGGTGCAGTCACTCTAGTGCACCCTAATGCAGCCAGGAGAAAACTTGAGGCCAGAGAAGATACGGGGGCAGAAAACAATGCCCCTGCATGCCCTCACACAGCCGGGACAAAGGCTGAGGCCAGAGAAGAGGTGTGGGCAGGAATAAATTCCCATCAGCAGTCCCATGAACAATGAGGGGCCTAAGGCCTGGTGCAACGATGCACCATTGGGAGGCCAGGAGGAGTGCCTGAGGCAGTGGAAGGCCCGGCATGTCTACTGACAGCCACAGGAAAATAGCAGAGTCCCAGTAAAAGCTCAGTACAACCACGTGTTGAGGCCAGTAAGAGTGGCCACAGCCAGGAGAAACATGGCCCACTTACCAGTAGCCCTGGAAGCCAGTGGGATCCAAAAGATCTAGCATGACTACAAGCCTTCAGGATAAAATCTCTGCCCAAACACCAGGAACAGACAGAGGACAAGACTGGAGTAGCCAAGGAGACAGGGCTTACAACAGCTGTACAAGGCTTGGGGTAAGGATGGATCTCCACACTGCCAAGGGAGGGACAAAGAAAAAATGGGGCAAAAAACCTAGCCATTGCAGCTTCACAAAATGTCCAGTGATGTCCCTGCTTTCCAGGAAAAGAATCAGGATGGGGGGGAGGGGCACAGCTCGGCTTTGAATACTTGTGCTCCAAACCCCCCCCATCACATGCCTAAGCTTGGCCTGTTGGGCCATGCTTATATTTGACATACCTGGTCTCATTCATGGAGGGTATCAAAGCCACACCCTCCCTCCAATCGCTCTGACTTTCATCTGGATGTGAGATATTTGCTTTGATGTTTTCCATTTGTTTAACAACTAAAGTGATAACAAATACTTTGTACTTTGGTTATTAAAGAAATGGAGCTGAACTAATAATGTTAACTATAATTTAGAATAATTAAAATGAGAGCTGAGTTCAAACCCCAGATAATAAATATATCAAAGGTAGTTTGATTTTTTTTTTTTTAAAAAAATTATCTTAAAGTTATTCAGACTTCCACAAGCCAATCCAAACAAATGAAGAGCCTTTCTTTCCTAACAGATCATAAGCAAATCTAATGTGCTTTTTCAGTCTGCTTTGGGAGTGGGCTGTGTGGACAACAAGGGTTTGACCCACTTTTGGAAAAAGCAGGATCAATCCACTTTTTCCTGCCTGTCTGTTCCACCCCTTAGTTTCAAATCAGGTATCACCCATTCTATGTTTGTGCATTTTGTGTTTTCTTGTATAGATCTAGTAAAGTAAAAGGAAAAGGTAACCTGTTGACAAGGTTGTCAAGTTGTATCTGTCCATAGGGGGCAGTGCTCATCTCTGTTACTCAGTCGAAGAGCCAGCACTGTCAGAGACTACTCTGTGATATTGTGACCAGCATGATTGCACAGAACATTGTTTACTTTCCCACTGAGAAGTGGTACCTATTTATCTACTTTTATTTGAATTCTTTCAAACTGCTAGGTTGGCAGAAGCTGGGACTAGTGATGGGAGTTCACCCCATCATGCAGCGCCCAGGCCTCGAACTGCCAACCTGCCAATCTTGCAATCAACAGAGTCAGCGTCTTAACCACTCTCTTCTTGTTAAATTCATTTTGTTAGTTTTGGCCCAGCTCTTCAATCTGTCAAGGAATTTAGAATTCTGAATCTGTCCTCTGGAGAACTTGCTACCACTCCTACTATATTTTGTCATCTGCAAAATTTATTAAACATGCCTTCTATTTCATCATCCAAGTCATTTATAAAGATGTTGAATAATAGCAGAGCCAGGATGAAGCATCCCACTAGTGCAACCATCAAGTGCAATCATCAAGATTAATTTAACATGACCTGTTTTTGAGAAACCCATGCTGGCTATTAGTAGTCACAACACTCCTTGCTATGCTTGCACATACTGACTGTTTAACAATCTGTTCTAGAACCTTTGCTGGTATTGACATCATGCTGTTTAGCAGTTTCTCTGGTCCTCTTTTTCAGCCTTTTTGAAGATGTAGACAATATTTGCTCTCATTCAATGTGTTCACACCTCTCCTGCCCTCCAATAATTCTCAAAAATTATTGATATAATCTGAATTATATCTGCAGGTTCCTTTAGTAATCTGATGCAGTTCATCTGACCCTGGAGATTGGATTTATTTAGAATAGCTAGGTATTCCTTGACTACTACTTTACCTATTCTGGGCTTATGGATCATTTGTTCTTTTTTCAGTAGATACAACACTGTTTTCCTTTTGGAGAAGACTGGGGCAGAGAAGGTACTGAACATTTCAAACCTCTCTGTCCCCTGTTAGCATTTCAGAAGAATGAAAGGAGGCAGTATGTGATGGTCAAAAACTTTTATTTATTTTTTTTAAAAAAAATCCAACACATTTCAACCTTATCACCAATTGGCCTTCTTCAAGGGCTATTCTAGAACAAACTGAAACACAATTATTATATACATAATATATATAGATGGGTCCTAGGGTTTTAATTACAAGTTTTGCTCAGAGGGGCTTTGTTTAAGGCTGATGAAATGTGATTTGCCCAAGGTCACCCATTGGGTTTCCATAGCTGAACAAGGATTCAAACCCTGGCCTTCTGAGGACCTTGTCCAGCACTCAAACAACTATACTATGCTGGCTCATTACTACACACTGTAAGCACTACAAAATTATAAATAACTGCTGAGCAAGGTGACTATAAGCTGATGGGAAAGAGACATAAAGACATTAATCACCCAGAGTACTATTTATATTTGAGTCACTCCAGGTTAGAGAGAGGAAAAAGTAACACAGCAAATGTGAATTTCTTACTTTTGAGCTTATGATTTTGTAATTGTTTAACACAGGGGTAGGCAACCTTTCCCCTTTAAGGGCCAAGGGACTTCAGCTCCCAGAAGCCTCAGCCATGTTGGCCAATAGTCCCATGTTGTCCAATAGCTCCTGGGATTCTGGGAGCTGAAGTCCTGAGCCAGCCACTATCTTTCAACAGTATATACTTTTTAAAAGTTTATATAATAATTTTTGTTTGTTACAAAACTGCAAATCTAGGATTCCATAGGATGGAGCTCCATCACTTAAAATGGTGTCAGATTGCATTATTATTGTACAGTGTAGATACACCTTGGGTTGAATCTCAGAACCTATGGATATAATGTTATCATTCTATGACTGGGCCTGTGGACAATGATCCCCATTAGAGTTTGTATTTCATATTATGACCAGTACTTGTTTTAAAAGACACTCAATTGTGATGAGTATTTCATGATTCATAATGAGCATTATTAGTCCTCACACTTTAGGTTAACCAACTTTTCAGGACTTCCTCTCACTAATAAGGCACAGTTCATTGTCTTTGTGCTGTAGAATTATCATTGTTTGCCTGTTTATAAAGGCCATTTCTAGGCACTGCTATTTGCACAGTTTGCAAAGTTTTATGCAAAATGTGGCATTTGACATTTTAATGCTGTGGCTTATGTGGTTTAATGACTTGCTAGGCATTCAAGAATTTTAACACCTAATCATAATGCTACTATGTAAAAATGAGAAGGACTCTGTAAAATAATTTGCAAATCACATATACATTTGCCTTAGAGAAGTCAGATATAATTTCCTTATTCAAAACATTCTAAGAATATTATATATAGATAATGTGAAGAGACTGCTATCTATGAGGAACAGATGTTGTCACACAAATGTATTTTTAAAGCACCCAATTACACTCCTTTGTTTTGAAAACACCTAATTTACTGAACAGTTGCATTTAAACAGCTGTTTGATTTCCCCTTTTTGCATTTAAATTTATGTTAATTGTTCTTATTTCCAGACCAACTGCAGAGAGTATGAAAATGGTAAAAAATGCTTAGTCATCTGTTGTGTCTTAGTTGGACTACTGTATAAGCCTTTACATATTTGTGTTGAGAGGACATTTTAGGAAAAGACTGTAGGATGAAGTCCAATTTCTCCCCTGTTAAATTGCACCCCAGATTTGCCATCTGTGTCAGACTTTGATCATTTGTGTGGGTTTCAATTAATGTCAAGTTGAAGCCATTTATTGAGTTCTACTTTTGTTGCCATTATTGTGGAATAACATAATTTCCCCCCCAAAAAATGTGCTTTTGAAAGCATTCTCATTTCCTCTCTTTTTTTTTTTTTTTTTTTGTCCAGGTTCAAACATTAAATGTTTCAATTTTTAGAGCCAGTCTGGGCAATATATCCACCTACATTTTTTCCAGATGCCCTTGCTCAAGTTGTGAAATCTATTTTATATTTATATACTTTTGTTTTGTGATTAGCCATTGGAATATAATCAGACATTTATTGAAATCTGATTGTTATGGCTGCTATAGCTAATCAAATCATTTTGCAAGAGAGAAAATGGATTAACTGTAGGAAATGCACATTTGCCTTGAATCTAATTTGATTTTTAGATTGTTTCCATTTAATATATATCACACATGCATATACATAGTACATTTTAGGTACTGATAAAGAAAGGTTTGAAAAGTAAGGCTTATTGTATGGAAACTAACATATATTGTATTTTAAATTGCAGCTGCAATATGATAAATTCCAAGGAACTAGGTAGGTAGGTAAGTAGGTAGGTAGAAATACAACTTGCCTTTTCAAATATATATTTCTCCCCATGGGTTACCCTTAGGTTAGTCATGGACACTAATATTAGGCAGTGTTTTAAAGCATGCAGTTAATTGTTTTTCATAGACAGGAGCTGTTTAATCCCAAATCTTGGTGTTGATTCTTCTACATAGTAGATTACCTTAGGGACCTTTGCCTGCTAAAGAAGCCAGTAAAGCTCTGAAAGCTTGCATCATGTATTTTATGCACTTTGGTTAGCCTAATAAAGGTATAAGTTTTTTGTTGATATTGGATGTCATTCTACTTTGCTATATGGTCAACATGGCTATCTCTGAATATGTACCCTAGAGACAGACCTTCCCCCCTAATATACTCAATATGTGCTACTTCATACCTCAACTTCATAAGTTGGGTATATATGTTATAAGGCAATTTTGTGATTACTTTTGGGCTTCAAGCCAATAACATGTTTCCTTAGTGTTGAGGATCAATACTATTGTAGAAAGCTGTCAGCATTATTTATCTCACTGCCATTGTTGTAACCTCATTGTTGTGAAGCATACTTTCAATAGCCTGTAGCAAACCAATTGTTTTAATTTTAAATAGCTAGGTTATTGGCATTTTTCACTTGCAAAGAATTAGATGCATAGATTATATTCTTAAGGGGCAATGAGTTTATTATAATCATATTTAACTATGACATTTGCACACAATAACACTAAGGCATATAATTTTATTCATTATTTAATATTGTTTTTTTATTTTTATGCTTTGAAATTGTAGTCAGTAGATTCTATGTGTTTGATTAAATATTGACAGTTATTTGGATATAAATTAAGTCTTTCTTCTTTCTTTATTGTATATCTTCTCTTTTTATACTTTGATGCGGTGGCTCAGTGGTTATGATGCTGACTGTGACAATTGCAAGGTGAGCAGGTCATCAGCTTGAGACCCAAGCACCAGGTGATGGAGTGAGCTCCTATCACTCGTTCCAGCTTCTGCTAACCTTTGAAAGTACATAAAAGTGCAAGTAGATAAATAGGTACTACTTTGGTGGGAAGGTAACAGTGCTCCATGCAGTCATGTTGGCCACATGACTGTGGAGTCATCTTTGAAAATGCTGGCCTTTCCATTTAGTTATGGAGATAAGCACCACCCCTTACAGTTGGATATGACTTGACAATCTTGTCAAAGGGGAAACCTTTAAACAAACAAACAACATACAGTACCTTTATTTCAGCCAACAGGCCATTAGGCAAAGAGGAAACCGTTATCGTTACCTTTTCTTCCTATTTGTCTTGCTTGAGATTAAACAAAACATTATTTAATCCTTATCCATACAGATAAAAAAAAAACATCTATTGAGCACCTAAACACTACCCTTGCCCTAATCTTAACTTTTTTTTCTTCACCAGGAAGATAAAAAAGAATCTCTTCCCAAATGTAATCCTAACCCTACATCATGAACTTAATCCTCAAGCAATCTCTAACTATAATGATTTTAGTAGCTCTCTTAACTGTAACCCTAATCCTATTCTAATCCTAACCCAAATTGTACTCCTTGTTCCATTATGTAAAAAGAAATATATCCCAATTGTAATCTTAATTGTACACCCTATCCCTATCCCTTATTCAAACACAAGCTATATTTTGATAATAACAGTTGTCTTAAATCCAACTCTAATTCAGACCCTAACCCTAAACCTAATCCAAACCTTACTCCTTGATCTATAATTTCAAAAGAAGATATCACAAATGTAATCTTAACCATACATCTTGTTCCTAACCATCAATAAAAAATTAATGATAACTTGTTCATAAGGACTGTTTTTAACCCTAACCCTAATCCTAAACCAACATCATGCTCTCTTCCTTGGGAAGCAATAATGGTTCCCCATACCATGCAGTTCTTCTGTCAAGAGGCAAAAACATTTTTATTCTAACAGGGTTTTGAGAACTGAACCTTTTAAAAAGAAAGGGCTTTTAGGAAGGTGCTGTACTTTTTTTAATGCTTTAGCTGTACTTTTTTAAACATTGTTTTTCATTTTTAATGTATGTTTTAAATTGTTTTTAAATCTTCTTGGTAGTTTAATCCTATTTTAATATTCATTTGTGTGTATGTTTTAACTGCAATGTATTTTCATTTGTAAGCTGCTTTGAGCCCCAGGTTTGAAAAGCTGTGGTACAATAGAAATAGCAACTACAACAGAAAACACATATTCATATGAGGTGGAATGCTGAAACTGCTAATTTACTTTGTTGTTATGTGCTGTTGATGTGCTGACTTTATGGGTACTTTATCCTAGGGTTTTCTTGGCAAGATTGATTCAGCAGAGGTTATCACTGGCTTTTTCTGTTGTTAAGTGTGACTGCTGAGTTTATTTCTAGGCACAGTTCAAAGTTCTGGTTATAACTAGAAACCTATAGGAGAGGCCATTTTCTCAGTTCTACTACAATTCCTATCATGGTAGGTGGGGATGTGAAACATGGCCTTGGTTCTTCGCCTTCACTCTGGAACACCCTTCCCAAGGAAGCCAGAATGGCCCCCTCTTTGTTGTCCTTCCATCGGAAGGCTAAAACTTTCTCCCCCCCTTTTTTTTTTAAAAAAAAAAATCTTGACAGGCTTTTAAAACAGAAAGTTTTTAAAGAACAGGCTAGGGGGTGCTGCATTATTTCAACAGAACTGTTTTTAATACCTTTTTTATTTCAAAAGTGGATTTGTCACACTTTCAGTAGTGGATCTACTGATGCTCCCCTAAGGGAATCTTTAAGTACTTCTCAACTTTCCTTGTTGGCAGACTCTTATGTAAGCAAGATAAATGAAATAGATTCTTTTGGACATTTTTTGTCTGAGACATTTTCCATCTCCAAAACCCCCATTGGTAGGTGGCTGAAACTTGAAGACATTGAGCAATGTCATATAATGTCATATAATGTGTAATTTGTAGCTCTTCTTCTATTTGAATTCTACAATAAAAGATAACTCAACCTCTGTATAATTTCCTCTCTGCCTAATTGAGGGTTAAATATTTCTAATAAATGATAACACAGGCTGCAATCTTATACACACCTTGTTTAACTAAATGGGATTTCTGTCCTGAGGAATAGCCATATTAGTCTGTTGGATGGAGAAATTTCTCTTGTTGCCTATTTTATTACTACCACCTTAGCATTTTTAGTTCCACCACCATCACAAGTATGGTAGGTGGGGATGTGAGACAGGGCCTTGGTTGCTGTAAATTTATTACTACCACCTCTCCATTTGAAAAAAAACTTTTTTCATGAACAGCCACTTTAATACCACTGTTTTCTCAATACTGACCTTCCTGATGTCAGATTCCTATCCTTTTGTTCTTTTACATAGTGAGTGTCTTATTTGGAATGCATAAGTGCACAACTGGTATATTTGTTTTGTGTTTTCAGTTTCTTAAACTTACAGATAACCAAGTAACCAGAGTCTTTGGGGAGTGTACAGGTAGATTAAAAATCTACTTTGAACTATCACATTGGATGATGAACAGGTCATCAGATATTCATTTTGTAACTGACATTATTCAATCTGTTATAGTACTGCTATATTGGATATGGATAGAGAGTTGACATCTGAGTTTGTTGCAGAGTTTTTATTTGAATCTTTTATGTGACTTGTGACTGCTGGTAAGAAAAGTCAAGGTTGCAACCTTTCTTTTGGCACCTCTAAATTTAGTGCTTTGTTTCCAAATGTCATGTCATTTCCATTATACTTTTGCTATTAGGATTTGAAGACATACCTATCAAACTTCATGAAAACTGAATTATTGGTTCCAGTTTTTACCATTTTCAAAATATTTCAAAATATTTTAAAAATTCATATTTAATTTCTGCTTCAGATTGGACAGTTTTCAAGTCACATTCAGATAGAAATGGTAAATCTCAAGTATTCCATGTCCTGAGAAATGTTGAGAACAGTTTTCATTCCATAACATTGAGACACTTGGTGATCCCCACACACACATACACACACTAACAGTAAACAGTGCAGCATTTCCAGAATAGCTTCACAGCTTGCCCAGAAAACTGTAGAGTTTTCTGGAACATACACAGCTTCTCCTGAGAACTATGCAGCCTTCTCTGAGAATGGCAGAGCTTTCAGTATGGGAAGGACTTGTTTTCAACCAGCCATGTGAGCATTATGTAAATTGTTTTTGTATTTATTTTTTAATGTAGAAAACAGAAATGTTAAGCAAAAATCAGCAATACTGCACAACAAAACCAAGTGGCTTATTTCGGCAACACTGCTGAAATTTACATAACATTTTTGGATAACATTGCAATCTCTCTTGCCAGTTTCAGGATTCCTTCCTTCAGAGAACAAATTATAGAAATGAAGCCAAAATATTTTCATTTTGCTCTTACTTTTTCTTAGAAAGGAGATCCTACAGCAACAAATAAAATTCAGAATATACCATATATTGAACTCAGAGTTCACTGTAGATTTGTAAAGTTATGCAAAATAATTTTCATAATGCATCAAATAGCTTTGGTTTGTTTTTCTTAGCTTCCATGAGTGCCAATTCACCCTTCACATTAGTTGCAATCAGCCCATAATGATTAACATAAAATGAATAAATAAATAAACAAACTTTATTTTTATATCCCACCTTTTACGTGTGCAATCAAGGTGGCTAACATCATAAAAATGATTTAGGTAAAACATACCTTATAATAAACAATAATGGTGATCAACCCCCCTTTTAAAAAAATAACTACAATATTATGAAAAAAGCATAAAATTAAAACTGCTAGCATTAGAGCACTAATAGGTGTATAAAGGGTATATAGTGAGAGAGGGCACAGATTGAATAAAGTGATCTAATCTGGGAAGGCCTGCCAGAAGAAATCTGTCTTGACAGCTTTTTAAAGTTGTCCAAGGGCCTTTGCAAATTGCCAGAAATGTGCAAATTGAGTCCACTTTAAGGGTTAGGGTTAGGGAATCATGGGAACTGTATTTTATTGTGGCACCAGAGCTCTCTGACAGAGAAAGCTCAATGTATCAGGCAAAAACAATTCCCATGACTCCCTAGCACTAACCCTAACCCTTAAAGTGGACTTAATTTGCACTATTTCTGGCAGTCTGCAAGGCAAGTTGGTTATTTGATGGATCTCTTCTGGCAAGGCATTCCACAATCCCCCCCACTCAAAATAGGGGACTTTGGAATACTTTCATTTTTAAAGTATTTTCCCCAGTCTCTGTTGCCCATAGAGGGTCCCTAGGGCAGAAACCTGGCCAGCAAACCCAGCTGCAACCCTATTTGTGCAGACATATAATAATTTTTTTTTAAAAAAATGGAGGGGTAAACAACACACACACATAACTATTTTCTAGATATAATTATATTCTTCAGATACATCTAACTAGTGTTTGTTATTGAATTTCATAGCTTACTACTGTATTCAAGTGAGAGAAAACTGCTATACTTAAAAACTTGATTGAAATTTTCTGTCAAACTATAATTTAGAGAAAGGGTTAGAACTCAAGGATCTGCCATTTATTGGACTGACCCAGATCACCAATTTCCATCTGAATTCACAAGCTCATTTCACATGGACCACCAAAGAGCTGTCAGATGGTAATGATTTCCTGTCAGTTCCAAAGTGGGTTTATGTTTACCAATGACCTAGACCTATTTTCTTTTGAAAAAAGAAGTGTAAGTGTAGTGTAAGTAAGAGTTCTACTAAAGACTACTAAAGAGTTCTACTAAAGAGAACTAAAAGTAAGCAGGATTGTGTTTGTTTAACAGAATGCAGAACTTCTGAAACTCTGGATTAGCCTAAAATGTGGTGTTTGCACACTTAGAGCACACATTGTGTTTGATTGTTGTCTGTCAGCAATTGCACATTTTGGAAGATGATTCATTTTCACATGGAAGCCTTTTACATGTCTTAACACAGAGGGGGACAAATGTATATTGTTTTAATATGTATGCATCTTGGTTGTTCTTTAAATTGATGTATGTTTTAATTGATGTTGTGTTCTTAACTGATTCATATTTGTTGGTCTATTGTTCACTGACTTGATCCATGGGGAGAGGTGGGTAGGAAATAAATAAATAAATAAATAATAATAAACATGAACACAGATCAGAACCTGGCATTCAATGTGGGGAGATTAGGGACTCAGATGATAGGCTAATTGATGTGGGGATAATGATGCAAAATTTGGGGCCTGTGGCTTTACATAAATGCATGTTCCCTTTAGGGATTTCACACCAGAACAGATATCATCTTTGTGTCAGATTTGCAATAAATAATTTTATTCTGGCACAAAGCTTCCTTTTAGTACAGGAAGATCCACCAGATTACATTTTCCATTACTTTCCCAGCCTAACATTATTTGCAGTAACACGTTTTTCATTGCTTGGATAATAATATAATTCATTTCCTTACTAAAGCATTAACAGGCAGATGATGATTAAATAAAGACCATTATTTCCAGAGCCTAATGGGAAGTTGGAGTGAATATCTGACAGACATCCCAGTCAGTACTGAATGAATAGTTCCACAAATACAAATTATGGGACAAAACCTACAGCTGTGAAACAAAGCGGAGACACCGCATATTAGAATTAGGTTGTACAGGAAATTAAACTTAAAATGAATACCAACTGAGCTGCCTGCAGTCAGAAGCACTGATCTGTTTCTGATGCTGTCGTACTAAACAAAACAAAACACATTCATTTACAAAAGGAAGGGAAAGAAAAAGAAGAAAATAATTTTCATTTAGCCAGCATTTAGATTGATAGGATGAACTCTTATTTTCCTATTTTCTAATGTCCATATATCATTAACCACAAACTTGGTCATGCCACTGCAATGTTGGAATGGAAGAAAGAGTAATGAAAGGTGAGCATCAGTGTGATTTAGAGGTCTAGAGGAAGAAGGTGCTGGCTTCTGCCCTTGTGAGAACATATGATAAATAACAAAGACCATTCCTTCTTTGTTTCATTCATCTTGATAGGCTGTTCCGTTCACACTGTTTTTCAGAGCTTGTGGTTTCAGAGCTTTTTTTTTTCTTTCCTTGTCAGAGTGGAGGACTGAGACTCGCAAGAGGAAGCAAATGCAGAAAGAGTTTTTCTACCATCTAGCATGCACAGATGGAACATTAGTCATTCTGGACTATTAAGAAGTAGATGTCGTAGGCTTTCATGGCCAGCATCCATAGTTTTTTGTGGGTTTTTTTTTTTTGTGTGTGTGCTGTGTGGCCATGTTCTATAAGAGTTTCTTTCTTATATTTCGTCAGCATCTATGGCTGGCATCTTCAAAAGATGCCAGCCACAGATGCTGGCGAAACATCAGAAAGGAACTCTTTTAGAACATGGCCACAAAGCACAATAAACCCACAAAAAACTATTAAGAAGTTGTCAATATCTCGAGAATATTACTAATTTTAAGCCTCAATATATTAAAGAGCATAGAAGAAAAAGAGATCCTCCCATTAAGGATAACACCTTGAAGATAAACATATATGGTATATTACACCACCTAAAGTTTCCTGATGAAAAAGATGAAGACTTCTTGAGAAATTCAGTGTTCTCTACCTACATAGGGGCCTGTGGCTTCACAAAGAAAGGTGACATGCTGGATTCCAAGGAAAAATCTTTTTTGAATTACAAACGGATATTCTATTTCCTTGACTTTGAAAATCTTCCAGTGACCACTTGGCCAAAGGGGGAGGTGCCAGCCTGCAGATAGCCCTCCCCTACCATCTGAACTAAGACCAGAAACAAAAAATGCAGGCCTATGAGTAACATACTCAATTTTTTTCTCCTGTCTGCCTGATGAAGAAGCCAGTGTGATTTTGAAAGCTTGCAACATGTATTTGTGCATTTTGGTTGGCCCAATAAATGTATCATTGTTTGGATGTTATTGGTATATTTCATATTTGTGGATTCCATGTGTACTTCATCAGTTGAAGTCTATGAAAGCTTATGCTAAAATATATCAGTAACCCTCAAAGTCCTGCTTGACCCTTCCTCTTCCAAACTTTTCCTGAAACAGACTACCACAGCTATCTTCCTGAGAGTCTAGAAATTTACTTGAGAAAGGAATATGTCACAGTTAAAATCCCAAGGCCACAAAGTGATCAGTTACTGTAATGGGATGCACCCATAGTAGAAAATTTAAGCAGTGTGATATCACCTTAAATGCAACAACTCCTACCTAGAGAACTAGTGGGATTTGTAGTTTGGTGATTACTTAGAATTCCCTAATCCACTTTCTTGAACTACAGGACTAGAATATTCTGAGAGTACTAACTAGCTCACCAAACTATAAATCCCAGATTTCCTTATTAAAATGGTATTAAAGTGTTATAATTGTATGGTGAGGATACAGCCATGGTTACAATTTTAAAAGGTCTATCACTAGTTCTTCGAATATTACCTAGCAATGACAGATCAATAGCACCTCTGTGTCTAAAAAAATGCATCTGAAAAGAACAGTTAATGAGGTTTAAAGGCAGCAGTAGCTATTATATTCATTTTTTATTCATGTCCAGACCATAAGCATTTTTTTTTAATATTATTGGGCACTATCTGCATTTTTATTAGAAAGGTTTGAAATTTGACTGAATTTAAGAAATACAGTTTCCTCAAAGTTTACTCCAACTTCTCTTGAACTCTGATTCCTTTAATTTTATCAGCTGTTCATTTCTGCAAAATGCTCCAGTTACTTCTACATCACCCTGCATACTAGGATTTCTGGAGCATTTTGCAGCAGTGGTGGAAGTTGCAAGCTGCAAGTTCCTCAACCCAATTGGGCCTTTATAGACTGCCAGAAATAATGCAGCTTGAGGCCACTTTAACTGCCCTGGCTCAGTGCTAGGGAATCATGGGAACTGTAGTTTTTTTTTTTCTGAGACATTGACCCTTCTCTGTCAGAGAGCTCTGGTGCCCCAATAAACTACAGTTACCATGATTCCCTAGCACTGAGCCAGGACAGTTAAAGTGGCCTCAAGCTGCATTATTTCTGGCAGTCTGTAAAGGCCCTAGTTTGTCATTTTCTGACATTAAGGTTACAATGGATGAGAGAGGGGTTGTATGGTATGAATTTTTAATGACATTTGTTTTAGTTTTTGTAGGCTACCTTGAGTCTCAAGGGGGGGGAGGCAGAATACCATTGGGAGCAGCAGCATCATTGGGAGATGTAGTTATGATGACATAGTTCCATCATCAAAGCCATGTCTCTCAATGCAGTCCATCAAAACCTACCATAGTAGCCAGTCAATCCTCTGAATGGAAAGATTGCTAAGGTGCTGGGGAGCAGTGTATTGAGTGATGAGACTCCCAGCACTCATGGGACAGTGGGACAGTTGCAGACACTTTGCAATAGTGATACATCTGCAGTTCCTAAGCATGTCATGGTCACAAAGTGACTGGCTGCCAAGAGAGGTCTGGCTGCATCTTCACTGTTCCCCAGCACTTAAAAATCCCTCTGTTAAGTGGACTATTTGAGTTCTATATTTATTAGAATTACCATTGTGCAAAGACCATAAAAACAAATTTCAAAATTTATGACTGCATAAGTCAGGTTTAAGACATTGCAAATATTGTCCAGTTTCAAACTGGTGCAGTTCAAAATATATGTATAGCACAGTAACTCTGAAGAGTACAGCATGTGAAAATAACCACTTTCTTCTTTAATGTACAAGAGCATAGAAAAGAGTTAGACCTACCACATCACATAGAAAGTATATACATTCCACAACTGACAATAATTTGATAAATCTTTATGTGCTAGGACTCAATCCTACCAAATCCTAGTGTTTGTAATTTCTTGAGATATTTGCACATCTCCGTTAAGAGAATTTAGGATCTTCCTTTGAAGTACTTCACCAAACAACAAATCCTGAGATACCATAGGATATGGCTATGGCAGTTAGTGTGGCATCAAACTGCTGCATATAGATATACTAATGGCTAATGTGCTTTTTTGGTATATCTGTACTTAACTATAAAACTGGCCATAGGAAATACCCTCCTGGGTATTAATACAGGATTGAATTAAACAGGGATTATCCAGCACTACATGTACACACATGTAAATGTAAAAGAATCTGCACATGGAAGCTTCCTCATTCATTTAAGTAAAGAAAGCAGTATTATCTCTATATACCTTTGATAGCATGGAGATTTTCCTCTTCCATGGAAGAGGCTATCCCACATCTGAAGCTGCTCTGTGCACGCTTAGGAGCCTGCATATCTTTGAGAAAGCACATGATGGCATGTATAAAGACTGCTTTGAAGCTTTGGAAGACAAGGAGCTTGCTATATGTGAAATGCCTCTAGGTGATCAATTATTAAAGGTGCATCCTTTCTTGGTAAAAAGATGTCACAATAGCCTGGCAAGAGTGGGTATTCTCATTAAGCACCTATGGTGCTGTGAGGATAAATGTCAAGTTCCATAACATTTTATTCCTGGTGAAGAATATTAATGGCACCTGGTATATTTTTTTCCTTTCTAGGATGAAATTAATGCACTGTCTTATACCAAGAAGAACACAAGTTTCTTTCTTTTTCTTTGAAAAATCTCTAATGAAATGTCTTAGATCCAAAACATACTGCAGAAATAATCCAGTTTGAGACTGCTTTAACTGCCCTGGCTCAATGCTAGGGAATTCTGGGAATTGTACTTTTGTGAGACATTTAGCCTTCAATATCAGAGAGCTCTGGTGCCAAATGCTAGGGAATTCTGGGAATTGTACTTTTGTGAGACATTTAGCCTTCAATATCAGAGAGCTCTGGTGCCGAAATAAACTACAGTTCTCAGGATTCCCTAGCACTGAACCAAGGCAGTTAAAGTTGTGTCAAAGTGGGTTATTTCTGCAGTGTGTTTTGCAAGCTCCATACTGAGTTAAAGAGATCATCAGTAAAAAAAATCAGGGAGAAAATTGATCCAAAACACACTGCAGAAATAATCCAGTTTGAAACCAACTGCCATGGCACAGTGCTATGGAATCCTGGGAAGTGTAATTTCATGAGACATTTAGCCTTCTGTGTCAGAGAGCTCTAATGCCACAACAAACTTCAAATCCTAGGATTGATTCCCTAGCACTGAGCCAGGGCAGTTAAATTGGTCTCAAAGTGGATTATTTCTGCAGTGTGTTTTGGACCATTGTTATTTAGACACAGTTCAGATAATTATTTTCACAATTATGCTTTTTTAAACTTCAGTTTTTAAGCTTTCATTATTTACTTATCACATATTATTTTCCTTCTTTTTTAATGTATGGTTGACAAGGTGATGGGCAAATTACAGTTGTCTATGAATACTTGTACATGAAAAATGTGTATTTGTATGATGAGCGTAAGAGACATAAATGTATGTAAATATTTGTTCTTGGAAGAGAACATTTTTCATCATTTTTCTCCCCACTGAAGGATAAAGCAAATGTTTCCATTCATTCTCAGCTGATACTTGCATGTTAGGGATGTAAGTATTTGCTAAAATTGTTCTCAAAGGAAACAATGAGTAATTTTAGGAATTCCCTTCCCTCTGCAAGTCCCAAACTACAAATAATCATCAAATGCTGAAGTTTTTAATTATGATTTCACTTTGTAACTCACTTTGTACAAAATTCACACTTGCTGTTTCTTGCTATTCCTGTGGAGAAAATGCTGATCCAAGCCCATGCTGTTCTGTAGTTTATAGAAAATGCTGTTCTGTAGTTTGGAAGTTATCTTGCCATAATAAGGACTTTTGTCCAAAAATAGTATTTTCTGAGTAGAAAACAGACTTTTCTCTATAAAGACAGAAATTTGGAAAAAAAAATGTTTTCTGTGCAAAAATGCTGTTTTTCTGGACAGCAAAGCATGTTCAGAATATGTTCGAAAGTAATTCTTTAATTGTAATTTTATATTTTGTGGTTAGTCTATATTACTCCTCATCAAGGTTTCCGAACATTTGAGAATCATGTTTTTTATACTTTTTTTGTTTGTTTTGTTATCTTTGAGTGTTCTTTCCCTTCTTATCACACATCCCAAGGTGTTTTGAGAAAATATTTTGCAGGAATATATGTAGGGCTTTTTGCATGAAAATTCTGGGGATTTATGCAAAACACAACTATTTTGTTTTAAAAAAGGCTAGCTGTAAACAGAAAGATTCTTATGCAAATAACAATTGTTATCATCATCATCATCATCATTTTTTCTTGCAAAATCTCTTGATTTTCATGCACCTCCCCCCAATAAAACTCACCGCCAACAAAAAACAAAACATTCTAAATATTTGTGCACAGAATAATTCCCTCAAACACTTCAGGATCTGTGAATACCAGACAAAGAACTGTGCCAAATTTGTACCACTGTGGAATTGTCTGCACAGATTAAAAGGCCTTGGTTCCCCCTGGCTTCACATTGTCTATTTCAGATGATGTAGGCCAAGACCTAGGTACAGGATTAGGGCTGATCCTGCCAGACCAGGATTTGGACTGATTCTTGCCTCAACAGCCAATACCCCAGGGTAATTTATCCATGGTTTGCTGCTGACTTTTCAGGAAACTCTACAACAACTCCCAGCTCTTTCCATAGCCCCTATGTTCCTTACCTTGCCATGCTTTGTTCTGACTGTGAAGCTCCCTGTCACCCTGTTTAATGTGGAAACGGACCACCTGGCCACCTTGGGTGCAGCCAGGTATTCTGTTTCTGTGTCAGACAAGGCAGAGTGGGGACTTCTCAGTCAGAAAGATATCATGACAAGGCAAGGAGTACACAACCGTCCTATCCCAGGTTGGTGTGGGGACAAGTGTATAACCCCCCCCCCCATTGCCGCACCAACCCAGGGACCAACTCAGCTAAGCCCATGCTATCCTTGCTCATCTTCTGAACCCTTGTGTTATTCTTCCTGAAGTGTTTGGAAATCCATTTTTGGCTTGGAAATAAATAACAGAGAATATCTTTTTCCTAATATATGTTTAGCTAAGATAGTGACATCTTTGCTTTATGATTGTTCTATATAAACAAACTTTGTTTTATATACAAATTTATTTTTTAAAATATTGCATAAAATTACCTTCAGGCTATGTGTATAAGTGGTATATGAAACATAAATGAATTTCATGTTTAGACTTGGGTACCATCTCTAAATATTTAGTTAGGAATATGCAAACATTCAAAAACTGTAAAAAAAAAATCCAAAAACCAAAATATCTTTGGTCCCAAATGTTTTAGATAAGAGATATTCAGCCTGTATTATACTTTTACTATATATGTAGGTTTTTCTAACCTTGTTATTTGCTGTTGGGGTACTAATCATAATTATGCATTTCTGTGTGTTCATGTTACTATTAATAAAAATTTATTCTCTAAATTTTGTTAATAATAATGATAAAGTCGCCACCTACTCTTTTACATAAATCACACAAATCTAAGAGATTGTAAAGGCAATGTTTTCAGTGTATAAATCAGCTATTAACATAAAAGTGGCATCTAAGATATCCTTTTAGTACTTCTGTTTCTTTAGATAAACAGCTTTGACACACAATATAATTACCAACAATTCCCATGATAACAACCAGGCTGGACTGCTGCTATTTTTTTCCTTCTTCTCCATTTTCCTTAAGAATACAAGCAGCTGGTTAAAATTAACTTGTTGGAAGGTTTTGAAGAAAATAAAAAGACTTTAGATAAAATACTATTAAGCCAAGAAGGGAAGAAAACAGCAAAATTCTACAAACTATTACTCAAAAGAGAGTGAGAGCAAGAACAAATACAAAATACCATGACAAAATGGGTGCAAAATATAGGCATAGGCATAAATTTAGACAGCTGGATATATGCAAGGAACAAAACTCACATTTTTACAAGAAGTCAAGAATTGAATGATAATTACTTAAAAATGGCACAAAGATGGTATTTTAACACTGCTAAAAATATCTCCAATATATACAAAACAAAACAAATGCTGGAAGTGCCAACAGGCAGTAGGTTCTTGGTTCCACATATGGTGGAACTGTCCCAAATTTTAAAATATAGGATAAAGATACATACAACTGTTTATACAATACTGAAAATTAATCTTAAAATGAAACCTGAAATCTACTTTTATATATGGTAAATAAAATTCCAAACCATAATGAAAGACAGCATTGAGAATTAATACTTTTCATGGTAGCTTCAGCTAGGATTCTATTAGTTCAGAATTGGAAAAATATGAAAATTCCATCAATAGATGATTTGTTATTTCAACTACTAGGTATAATCAAATTAGATAAGCTAACCTGTTATCTAAATTATGTGGAAAATGAAGAGAAACAATCGGCTCTGACTGTAACATATTGCAAAAATAGTTGGAAAGAATAATGTAGAATAAACAGCTGATATTTACATGCAACCTTGCACATTTCTAAATAAAATGCTTTATTCACAAAAACTGAAGCTTTCATTGCTGTTAATACTGTATACATAGATGAAAAGATCCCAGCAGTTACTCTCCTCTGAAAGGCCTCCTTTGAGTTATGATAGGAAGTCCTGGTGGCACAGTGGTTAAATGCTGGTACTGCAGCCACTCGCTCACAATTGCAAGGTTGTGAGTTCAATACCAGCCAGGGACTCCAGGGTTGACTCAGCCTGGCATCCTTCTGAGGTCACTAAAATGAGTACCCAATTTGTTGGGGACAATTAGCTTACACATTGTAAACCACTTATGGAGTGCTTAAGTGCAGTGAAAAGCAGTATAGAAATATACTTGCTATTGATATGATTTACCCAAATTTCAAGGAGAAAGTGGCATTGTGGGTATTCCCCACCTTTTAGGGTAACAGGGATGCTAAGTAATTAGCCTTCTTATAGGGTAAAATATCAGCAGGAGAAGAAAAAACTATTATTAGGAACTCCACTTAAGGAACAGTAGATAATCTGGTCCCTGAATAATAGCATCATCAGTATCAGTATTAGGTCCTCTTAACAACAACAAAGGAATAGCCAGTTACAGTTCTGGTAGCAGTGGTAGCAGTGCTATTTGCCACAGTTTGGGAAAAGGGGGTTCTCATACGATCCTGTTAATGATAGTGAAGGACCTAAATGATAGTGAGGGACATGAGTAGTTACCTGCAATATCTCACAATAAGTTCACTTCACCACTTCTTCCACCAGTACCACACTAGTCAGTTCTAACTGAATTTATTCAACTTGACGCAAAAGCAGCTGGTGTCCCTTAGGCCATCCTTTCTCATGAGACTATTGTTCTGATGAAAGGTAAGAATCATGACTGCTTTCCTGAGCAACTCCAGTGTAATAAATAAATAGATAATATAATAAATTCACAAATATAATGATATATCCTGAATAAATGAGTAATGGAGAAGTCACTAGCATATAATTTTTCCCCAGCATCATCTTTGGGTTATCACCACCTCCCATCAATCTTCTATATCCATATTGATGACACCTATTCAACATACTCTTTGTATGCAACATATATAATCTAAATGCCAAGCCAATTTCAAAATATGCCAGTATCCTGAGAAATTACTCACCCCAATGAAGCTTTCCAGCTAAATCAAACTGCAATTTTGAATGGTATCAAGCATAAAAAACACTCAATATATATGTTAAGCTGGTAAAAATATTCAGAAAAGATTGGGTGATGCTCAGCATGAAATGTCTTTATTGGCTAACCCAAAGATTAGTATTGCATTATCAATCCTGATCATTGTTTAATTGTTATTTCCCCTTATCTGCAATATATGCATATATTTTATTCTGTCTTTTTTTAAAAAATGTTTTAGCCTTTCCTTGATCTATGCCATACCTTGAAGATTCACTGTAAGGTTTGCTGAGATAATATATGTGAAGTACAGAATTATGAAATAATTGAAGTGGAATGGTTATAGTGTTCCAATTTAAAGTATCTGCACAGTTTGATAGTATACAGTCTAGTATACAACATTATACAATAGAATGCTATTTGAAAACACTGAAATTCTGTACTAGCAACTACCAGTTCAGAATGCACAGGGAGGACATTGAAATCCACAAACACCTGGACACCATCAACAGGAAAGAAGAAACCCTGAAAGTAAACACAGTTTGCTACCAATCCTGAAGAACACCCAAATCAAGACTCAGTTCATGCAAATGAACACCACCTAGGGTCAGACAATGGATTGCTAATTAAATAGACACATATCCATCTTGCATATCCTCCCACCCTGACGCCTTGCCATTCAACAACAGACCAACATACAGATTAACATGTAAATCACTTCCTCCCAATCAAGGGTCACACTTTTCCATGCCACCACCCTCTGAAGATGCCAGCCACAGATGCAGGCGAAACATCAGGAATAAATTCTTCCGGAATGCAGCCACATGGCCTAGAAAACTCAAAGAAAACTAAGTATACTATCTGTTTGCTTTAATTGACTTAGGGACGAAGCAGACTTGCAGTAAGAGCTGGCTTCCCAGTGGACTGGGTGTGTGGCGTTCAGACAGCAACACCCCACCCCATCCCCCAGGCTGCTGGGAAGCCACACGGCTGACTGCACATGCAGTGGCTTCATGGTGTTTCCGTGGCGTGTTGTTTACACATGCTGCAGAAACACTAAAAAGTCACCATGGGGGTGGCAAAGGCTCCTTTTTCCCAGTGTAAAAAGGAGTGGCTTTCTACCACTTCTTTTTGCACCAGAAAAAAATGCCTGGTTGGGGGTGTGGTGTGCAGTTGCTACATCCCCAACCTGGCAATCAAAGGGGCAGCATCAAGTCACTTCATCGAGGCCTTCTGTTTTGCCCCTATGTTCACCATAATTCTCTGCTATCATGAATGCTAACATTTGAAAGACTTCCATGTAAAATATGTATGCACAAGGGAGCCTGATGTATTGAACAATGTATGTTCAAATACATTTTCAGAGGTGACAGCAATATTTAAACTTGACCAAAGTCACACAGTAGAAGTTTTAGCTCCAGAAATACATAACAAATCACACTAGGTTCTACCCAAATAACTCTGTAACACTTACTTTAGCCAGTCAAAGTAGGAGAAATAGTGTTTCAAAATGTGTCTTATAGGGTGTGCAAGTCCATTCCTTTTACAATACTCTTTTTACAGAAGGTTAAGTCTCTACTGTAGCATAAGAATCAATAAATTCCACCAGTGTTTCTCAACCTTTTTGGCTTATAACATTCCTTTTCTCAAAACATGAATCTACGGCTATTTTCCATCAAAGACAATCTTTCATTAAAACTTGAATTCATTAAAAATGATACTGATGCCAATATTTTGTGACCCATTTTTTATGTTAGAAGCATCATTTCATTGCTTGAATATATTGTATCATTAATTGCCATTCTTATTTCTCACTAAATTGTTACCTAATATTTAATTGTTTCCCCTTGTAATAGTGCTGAAGCACTGTGAACGTTCAGCAAAGAGAAGTCTTCTAGTGTCTCTTTTTTCCCCAGCACTTTTCTGTCATTTGTAAATTTGGGATGGGATGGGTGGGAGAATGATTACCCTTACTGATAATTCTTATTACTGTGTTCAAAAATAAAAATAAATTGACTTGGGTTCTCTCCAGTTGCTAGTATTGAAGGAGATACATATTACTACTAATGATGTCATTTTTACAGCAAGTGGGGGCACAACTGCACCTTAGTTTAGCTGACACCTACATGAGATGATGGGATGATTTGAAGCCCTAGTGAATCAGTGAAACACTTCCCCATTTTTCTCAGCTCTCCATTAACTGTTCACCTTTCTGGAAAGCAAGAAAGGTGAGTGAGATATAAGAGGTACATTTGTGAAGTAACGATGATGTGGACAAGCTCCTTGGTAGAGTGAGGAAGACAACTTGCCCTCTTGACCCTTGCCCTTCATGGCTTGCCGTCCAGGGGAAAGATGTCTTCAGGATGTTTCTGAGGGACATCATCAATGCATCCTTTGGGGAAGGTCATGTTCCATCTTCTTTAATGGAAGCAGTGGTTAGACCGCTTCTGAAAAAACCTTCCCTTGACCCTCTGGACATGAACAGCTATAGGCCAGTCTCTTTGTTACCTTTTTTAAGCAAGGTGATCAAGAGGACTGTTGCTCTTCAGCTTACTGGTAATTGGCTGTTGCTCTTCAGCTTACTGGTCTTCAGCTCCAAGCTGTCTTGGAGGAAACCGAGTCTGGGGGTGCTCCTCGACTCATCGCTCCTGATGATAAATGACCTTTGCCTGAGCATCAACAGGGGCAGCGTGACCCAGTTGGTGCTTTTGGACCTCTCAGTGGCCTTTGATACTATAGACCACAACATACTTTTGGAGCGCCTGAGAGAATTGGGAGTGGGAGGCACTGTTCTTCAGTGGTTCTGCTCCTTTCTCTCGAGCAGGTTCCAGAGGGTGGTACTCAGGGACAGCTGCTCATCAATACCAGAGCTAAAATATGGCATTCCTTGGGGAGCCATTCTGTCCCCAATGTTATTCAATATTTATATGAAGTTGCTGGGAGAAATCACCAGGAAACATGGAGCAGGATGTTACCAGTATGCTGATGACACCCAAATATTCTGCTCCATGTCTCGGTCAAATGCTATGACAGCAGATGGTGGTTCTCCCTTCAATCAATGCCTTGAAGCGGTAATGGACTGGATGAGGAAAAACTGACTTAAATTGAATCCAGACAAAATGGAGGTACATACAGTAAGGGCCCCCAAACCAGAGATTGGGTTGTGACCACCAGTCTTGGATAAGGTTACACTCTCCACCAAGGACTGTGTCCGCAGTCTGGAGGTGCTCCTAGACCCGTCGCTTCACATGATAAATCAGGTGAATGAGATGGTCAGGAGCACCTGTTATCAGCTTTGGCTGATACTCCAGCTGCACCCTTTCCTGGAAGTAAAGGATCTAGAAACTGTAGTACATGCTCTGGTAACCTCACGACTCGACTTCTGCAATGCACTCTACTTGGGGCTACCCTTATACCTAACTCAGAAACTGCAATTAATACAAAATATGGCAGCCATATCATGAAGTGATTATATTACTCTGGTTTTAAAATCTTTGCACTGGCTCCCAGTTAGCTTCCAGGCACAGTATAAGGTGTTGCTATTAACCTTTAAAGCCCTACATGGCCTGGGCCCATCCTACCTAAGGAGTCGCCTATCTCCATATAATCTGCCCCGTGCCCTCAGGTCCTCCGGAAGGAAGTTGCTTCAACCAATAAGAACTGGGTTGGCAGCAGCATCCCACAGGACTTTCTCTGCCATGGCTTCTAGACTGTGGAATGGCTTGCCAGAGGAGATCCATCAGATATCCAACTTAGATGGCTTTTAAAAAAGCCATCAAGATGGATCTCTTCCTGCAGGCATTCCCAGAATGATAATTTCCATAATCACTCCCCCACCATTAGATAACTCCTATAATCAGAGTGCCCTGTTTAATTCGTATTGCATTTGTAATTCTGTT
>CM034706.1:75459121-75474811 GCA_020142125.1 Phrynosoma platyrhinos | reverse complement strand
TCTTTACTGTTATTTTTCTTCATGTACATACCTTTGTAATATAACAAAGAATAGTGCCCCTAGCACTTGAAATAAGCCTTATGTACATAAAAATTGAGATGGATGGTAAAACAACATCTCCTCCATGAAAAAAAAAATCAATTTTTGAGTCTGCATATAAATACATTTTTCTCTGATTTTGCACTGACTGACAAACATTATAGACCTTTGTTCACAGCCATATCCATAAGAACTGTCTGTATAAATTACATATATCCAGGGGCTACATTTTCCATCTCTTGTTAGTAAATCAGTGAAACTTCAATAGCTGCTACAAGACTGGTGTATCCTAGAACTCCAATGGGGTGCATTTAAATTCTATATCAGGGATAGATTATTACCTCAACTGATTAACCAGATGGTCTCTTTATTGGCTTTGTGTCCATCTTGCATCCATTTCTAGGTCCTAATGTGCAAGTATACTTTCCTGAATATTTTACTTATTAGTTCTGTGAATCCATTTTGCAACAGAAAATAAAAATAAAAAGTATCCATGACAGATATATAAATGTCATATATGCACTTAATAGTGGTTATTAATAACTACAGTTACTGGCTTGTACAAATAAACAGGAAACCAAATGAAATATATGTCTGCAGATTCAGAGATTAAGAGAACCTAACACGGCTTGTGATGCTATTAATAGAGCCATACTGGAGTTTAACAGGGCAGGGTTTTCTCCCTGCTGTTCTGAATTTTCACAGGGTTCATTTCATCCTGTACCTAATTTTAAAATATCCTTTTTGAAAAGCAAGATGAACTTTTAGTGCTTCCATTGTGCTTAGTTGTGGATAAATCGTAACATTTTGCTTTAACACCAAAACAATCTTTTAAAAATATATGCAGTGGTCGTTGCCCTTGTAACTGAGGTAATGCAGCATGTTGTACAGCATGATCCTATAAATCATGGTACCAAGCTGATACCAAGAAAAGGGAATGAATATGCTAACATACTAAACACAGCATTATGAACAATTTGTGTACTAAAATATGTTTATTAACAGAAATGAATATGAAAATGAACACAAAGCTTCACAGAATAAAAAAGTACACTCCACTAAGGAAGTGGAATGAAACAAACTTAAAGATAGACAAATGAGACGTGAAGCAAAAATGAAATTGACAGATTCATGCTCCATTCATCTTGAGAGAATTGCTCGACTCTTTAGCAATTCCCGTTGGTCTTAGCACAATTATTGTCCTAATTAAATACTACCCAACAAAGTCATTGTTCTGGTGTATATGTTCAACATTGGGTGCACAGCTAATATTATTAAAATTGAAATCTTATTCCCACTTACCTGGTAGTAAACTCCAGTGAACCTGACTGCACATATCCTTCCAAGATATTGCAAGTTTCTTAACTTGTGCTATTTCTATACTGTAATTTTTACAGAACCATTTCCCACAAAGCAAAACAAAACAACACCCCTCCCTCAACAAATAGTGTGGAAAGCAAGCCCCCTTTACAGAAATTTATTCTAAATTAGACATTCTAAATTATATTTCTAAATTCTAATGTTTTACATTTGGCCTTGGTCTGTTCAGCTAGGGCAACAATATCTTCTAAGCAACAACAACAACAATAACAACAACAACATATTCTCTTCAAAAGAAAATCTGAAAATCAAATGGTCCATAGCACAATCCTCTTGAATGTCATCCTAAAGAGTTACTATGCTTTCAAATCACATCAGATTATATCAAAAAATAAATAGTAAGTGTTGCTAACTAAAGATAGTCAGTGGGAGCCATGAGAATTTAAATTTCCAAATCAAGATTTTGATTTGTTCCTTAACTGAATTTGAGACAAATTATGCTACTTACTGAGTTACTAAATTGGAATAGCAAGTGAAACTCTTTCGAGCCATTGTTCAAACAAAAATCTGCCAAACAGTGATACCTTTATTGGCCAACCAAAATGCACAATATACTTGTTGCAAGCTGTTGATGCTCTACTGGCTTCTTCATCAGGCAAGATGTTACAAACTAAACAGGAGAAAAAACTGGAGATGTTAGTCAGATGCCTGCATTTTGATGCTTCTGTCCTTAGTTAAGATGGTAAGTGGAGGGTATCTTTTGCAGGCTGGCATTGTCCTGTGCCTACAAAGAGGACTATGACCTCATAGAAATTGAGGCATATTGGATTGCAAAAGAAGGGTCCTTGCTGAGATGCAAATAGACTTTAAATTTCCAGGTCTTTGTAAATATCCCAATATCCATATGGCCAGAAGGAGGAGGGGCCAGCCTGCAAAAGAAACTCTCCACTTACCATCTCAACTAAGGACAGAAACATCAAAATGTAGGCATCTGACTAACAGCTCCATTTTTCCCCTCTTTGCCAAAGACCATCCAGTGGGTCTCATGCCAGTAGGAAATCAAACCTTACTTCCAGTCACAGTCCAAAACAGAAACCATTTTGTCATGCTGGCTCTCTAGCCTCTATTTAAAAGTGCTTAACTTTTGTGAGGTTTGTCAGGAAAATGACATGGATGTGACCACAAGGTGGAGCTGTAGGATAAGAAATGCAAGCAGTTCAGCTCCAGGGGGCAGGTGTGTGTGGGTTAGTAATTGGAAATATACACACCTGAGATGCCTGATACAACAGGCATTGTTAACTGCCTATAAAAAGGAGATGGGAATTATCTCCAGTGTGGGTTTGTTGTGTATGGTGATTGGCAAAGCAGTTTATTGGAGTGTTGCATAGTTGTGAGTATTTGAGACAGCTGTCCAATATTCTGTATGTATATATTGTACATAGTGCAACTAAAGATTAAAGCCCTTGTGTTGAGTGAAGTCTGGCCTTGCTGCTGTCTTTATTTGGAAGAAAGCCAGAGCTCAAGGCCATGTACTACTGTGAAGGAATTTATCCTTCTCTGCCAGAAGTCCTTTTGCGGACGACTCTCTGGAATCCTTCTCCTGACATCCTGTCAACGTGGAACAACTCTGCACGTGGTCATGGAGGACACAGTGCATCTTTCCATGCCCCAACAAGGTTATCTCACGATTTCTACATGTGCCATTTGCACAGAGGCATAAACAATTAAAGTTGTATATAGGGAACAAAAGGGATTGTAGCAACTACAAAACTATTGCATTAATTTCCTATGCAAGCAAAGTGATCTTCAAATTTCTACAACAAAGACTTTTACCATATATGGAACAAGAAGTGCAAGATATCTAATTTTGCTTCAGGAAAGGAAGAGACACTAGGGATCATATAGCAAACATACATTGGATAATGGACTATACCAAATAATTTCAATAGAACATTAATTAGTGCTTTATAGACTATATCAAAGTTTTTGACTGATTTAACTTGCATGCCAAAAACATATATCAGAAGAAGATGTGAAAATTGAAGGAAGGAACATTAGTAATCTAAGTTATGCCACTGACACCATACTACTAACAGAAAATACCAAACACTTCTATTGACTTGGTAAAAGAAGCCATAGTCTTGAGTCCACAGGAAATGAGCAGGTCACTGAGGATAGGGTAATGAGAGTCTCTCATTCATGGGGTTGCCATGGGTTGAAATCAACTCTAAGGCAGCTAACAATAATAACAACAATCCAAGATACTGAATCTAAAGAACCCAAACACAAAGACAGAAGCCACTAGCCATCACAAAGTTTCTGCAGGCACTTTGCTCACTGAAAAATATATTTTTCTGTTTATACAAAGGCAAAAAACTTTGTGTGTCATCTCTAGCAGCATTTCTGCATCCATAATGGAAGCCCACTATTTTCTCTGTTTGTTGTTGGGAAAGTCACTTCAATGAGAAGTTATGATTGGGTTGTGTATGTGCAGTATGTTTAATCTGCTGCTATAGAAACTACAACTGTGCATTCACAACCAATGTAAAACTTACATTTGGCATACAAAGACCTGGGACAATTTACAATTACAGTGGGAAAATAAGGTTAAAATTTAGAACTTTGTAGGGTTTGGTCCCATTCCATGTAATATAGCAGCAAATAATTCAGAAATGTAATAATATAGTCTAGATTTTTTGAAGGGGAAATCAGTTGTAACAGGCTGGATGAGCACTTAATTTTACTCATGCACCAAAAAGCATAGATGTTTTGTATCAGTAAGAAGCAAAATTTTGCTTTATTTCTTATTCAAATTTTGTAAATGTGGGTACATTCCAATTAAAAACAAATTCTCATCTATGCTCAGGGGATGGACAAATCTGTACAGTTTGCTTCCTTCCACAGTTGAATTTTGTGATTTCTTGACAAATTCAGAAAAAACAGAAGTAAAATTCTCATTCATTCCCACCTTTCGTAAAAGCAGTAAACATGGTATCTAGAATATTTTGGTTGTTTAGAATTAGCCTCAATGTACTCATCTTTTTTCCTTGCCATTTCAGCTTAATCTTCTTATTCTACAGGTTAGGGGAACACTGAAGCTGTAACATTGATAAAGCACATGCTTTTAAATTCTGAATTGTTAATTATAACAACCAACTTCCTCAATTGCTTATCTATAGCTGCAGACATATTTTTGAGCATGGTAAATCAAAGTATTACCAGGAAAGCAAGTATATAAGCCTATCAGAACACCAATCTTGCAGACTTGCTATATATGGCTAAAGTATTAATTATTTTCAAATAGAGCCAACTGATTAACCTTTTAAACAGAGGGAAATAGCTACATCTCAGGGAAACTTTAGATGTAGAATCCTGGGTGGCATAGGGACTATATGGCTCTTGACTCCCTTCCAGCTCAATGATTTGATTAGCATGTCTAATAAAAACTGTAGAACCCATCTCATTATTTCCTTTGCTGACCTTTCTGGCTTTCTGCCAAAATCCACACCACTCCCATTTTTCATTTGCCTGAGGTCCTGCTTTCCTCTTTGCAGCTTCCCTTTTGCAGTTTGTTGTTCCTGACTCTTATAAACCTCTGACAACACTGACTATTCTGCTTAGTCCAAATGAAAGGACAGAAGGGAACCAAAAGATCAGCATACCACTGACCCCTTTGTCCTGAACATTAAACAGACAAGATTAAATGTGGCACACTGTCATTTTCTAATGACAAGCCCAGTATCCCGGGGAGGGTGGGGGGTGGGGTAGTATGATACTTGCTTTGCAAAACTAAAAGAAAATCTCACTCCTTCCTTTTCTTTTGACCAGTGTGTTGCACCTGAACTCTGAAGCCGTATAAAAGATCAGTTTAATCTAGTCCACTAGAAATATGCTTCCAATCCTATAGTTTACAGGAATACATCTCGATAACAAAAACAATTATCAGCAGAGAGATCTATGCAAGAAATGTTATATTGCAGATGCTGCCACCTATTGACCAAGGAATATAACTGACAGGTAGACAATTGTCCATCCTTGAGACTCCAGTTTAAGCTGCTTCTCATCTTATTTTAGTTTACTTCCTCCATGTTGCCTTTCCTCTGGCAGGGTTTTGCTAAATGGTAAAGAACTTTTAATTCAGGCAGAGCTTTCTCACTTGAAGTAGAAGGATTTTTTAATGGAATGTTGGTGTATGTTTTCTTTTGTCTGAATTAAAAATACACACACATTTTAATTTACTTTATCTTTATCCTTTTACTTTACTTTACTTTTTATTTACTTTATCTTTATCCTTTTTTATTTTAAGCTACCTGGAATATCATTTTCAGGATAGGAAGCAAATAAATACATTATTCTGACATGGAGATGAATACTCATGTCACAAAATGTGATGAAAATGACTGCCAATTGGCTTGCCTGTATCACCTTAATAATATGTTTATTATATTATTCAATTTTAAAAGGAAAACAAAATCTTTCTCTGCCCATGAAACTATGACTGCTAATATGTACCACATTTATTACAATGAAATATATACTACAGATACATATCTCATAGTTAAAGATGTTCCATAATGTATCTGTTTGGCAGATAGAACATCAATTTTCCTGATACAATGCCTCCCCCAAAGCAATCTGGCTTTTTGTGACTTCTGATATCCTGGTTAGCATTATAGCATCTAGCATCTAGTATTATAGCATCTAGAGGTGTCTGATATCTTAATGTAAAACTTAAATGAAAAAAAATATGACAGGGAAATAATTATTTGAGTTTATTCAATAACTCATGAATGGCATGTACTGATCAATGGACCCCATGGAAATATGATACCTAAAACATATGCATGTAATTCATCTACCAAATGTTGGAAAGCAGAACAAAATAATTAAGCAGGGTTGGCCCTTTCATTAGTGTTGTTTCAGACAGCATATGTTGGCAAGTTAGAAACAATGGGTTCATTGAGAGAACAGTGTGCCAAGCAGTATAGCTTGCACTTCCTAATATAGACTGCTGAAAGTGGAGATGGAAGACATTGTCCTATCACCAGTGTCAACACCCAGTCCCATTAGGCTTTGTACAGGGAACAGGAGAGGGTTCTTCTCAACTAGCAAAATGCCTGTTTATGTAGTTTAGCCCTAATATATCTAGTGCCTTCCAATATTTGGAAGGTAAATGAGATTCACATGTTTGTCATAACATCATTGTAGGGTAGTAATGATACTTGTAGAATCAGGATAGTATAATGGTTTTGATGTTGGACTAGGGCCCTGGAGACCAAGGTTTAAAACCCACTAGGACATGGAAAGCCACTGGGCATCTTGGGCAAGCCACTCTTCTCAGAGGAAAGCAATGATCAACCCTTTCTGAACAAATCTTGCCAATAAAATCCTTTGATAAGGTCACCTTGGAGTTGCCATAAATTGGAAATGACTTCAATGCATATAATACGGGTACTAGCATAGCTGTTGGTTGCCACAGAAGCCACATAAAGTTTGGAATCTTTCATGAATAGAACTGGTCCTGCCATTAAGATGGATGAATAATCAAAATTAGCAACCTGATTCAAACAGCATGAAAATAAAAATATACATGAAGGTTAAAAGAGGGCAAGGCATTTCGTTCCTAAAAGACACATCACACCATTAGTCTTCAATGTGTGGGTTGTATGCCTTCAAATTGTTTCCATCATACCACAGCCCTAAGGCTACTGTGAGGTTTTCTTGGTAAGATTTGTTCAGAGCCATTGCCTTCTCCTGAGGCTGAGAGCATGTGATTTGCCCAAAGTCAGCCAATGGTTTTCCATGGCTGAGCAGGGAATTGAACCTTGGTATCCAGTGTTGTAATCCAATGCTCAAACCACTATGCCATGATGGCTTCAATATGGGAAACAAAATATCTCGAGGTAGTCCCACATAGGAAACTACACATGACAAAAATGGACTTTTTTATATATATTAAAGGGACTTTGCCATAAATCCCTATTCCACGTCCTGATATTGAAGAGAACAGAATCAGTAGCCTTTTCGTCCATACATTTCCAGCATGTCAGACAGTCACCCTATGTAGAAACCCATTTGTGGTATTTGGATTACATTTCACTTCCTTTTCTGCAACCTGAGCATTTATTTGAATGTTGAAAATGGGTGTTTATAACTCAGATGCTTTTGAGAAACAACAGATACTATGGCTGTCATTCAGAACACAAAAAGATGAAAATCTCTAATATTTCTTTGCTTAATTTTATCCTGTTTCTTAGCAGTGTCATTTAGTTCTTTGGTCTTTTTATCTCTCTTTAAAAAAAAAATAACAAGCACAACTTGTGTTATAATCTTCAGTAAAACAGACACACATAGATTCTAAGTGCAAGATGGATGAGGTGGATTGGTACCATGGAACAGTTTTCCTCTTGGATATTACACCCACTGTAGGTCAGCAGGCCATTGACAGGCACTGGTTACTGTCTGGTCTAACAGCATTTTGGTAGTCTGTGCTGAAATGAGATGATGATAGCAGGAAGGTAGCCAAGCCATGGAAATTCATCACAATAATTATCACTCTTGCTTGGCACTCTCTGTAAAGAAATTGTGGCATTGGTAAGCATAGCAACTAAGGTGAGGATATGATTTAGTTGGTGAAACTGTGAGCTAGGAGTATAATGTATTGTCATGACTCAATGCCTTTCTGCACAAGAATAAATGATTATCTCCAAATGTAAAGTTACTGATCAGAGAGAAGAATTGAAGGCAGAGTTGAGAAGCAACTACTACAAATTGCTGCTTATGTTTAATTCATTCCTTTATCCAGTGAAGAAGGTAAACTTAACATAAATTGCAATTTATCCAGGGGGAGCTGTGTTGGCCATGTAGAAAAGTATAACAACATCCAAAATCCACAAAACAGTGATACCTTTATTGGACCAACCAAAATGCACAAAATACATGTTGCAAGCCTGCATTTTGTCAAGATGTAGCTGTTTTCAGGTAGTGTAGAAGGACATTTATACAGACAGGCTCATACTCCTTCTGGCCATATGGGCATTCCAGAAAATAAAATTTAGTTCACATTAGCAAGACTAACTAAAAGAGATTAGCAAGACAAAAATTACAATTATTACTTAATGAGAGATAATGCCTGTCCCTTTGCACTGGAACTGGAATATTTTGGTTATTTTTTAGTTATAGGATGGGGCATGACTAAATAGTTGAAGATAAATATCACATACTTTTAAAGGGCTGGCTTGTACTGCTGCCTTATGCTTTCTTGTGGATGTTCAATTACCAATGAGGTGGACAGGCTGAGTGTGTGACTTCATACCACATGTATGAAGTCTTGTGGTGTTCAGCTGTATTTCTAAAGTAAAAACAAGTACTGCATATACTCATGCAGAAGTCTAGAAATTTAAATGAAAAAATGACTCCAAAAACCTCGGTTGAGTTATCCCAGGGTCAATATAAGTACTGTACTTTAACTCTCATTAAAGAATGAACCATCTCCTTCTCTGAGTAGAATGGCAAAAGGCAAGAGCTTAGTTCATCTTGGGAGCACCTAAAAGAAGCACCAAGCTCCTCTCTTCACCACAGCACCATTTCCTACCTTTTTGAATGCCTGGGTGGAAAAATGGCAGTGCTAGAACCTCTTTAGCAATCCCCCTCAAAGGGCTGCATGTTCTGAACTTATACGTGAGGCGGACTTATATTCAAGTATATAAGGTAAGTATTTTAGATACTTTTGATAGACATGAAGTCAAAAAGTTGCCTTTCAAAATGTAACTATACTAGTAATTAACTATCCTTTGGACATTGGTACTATAACTGTAGCCATTGCTGCTGCTGTTGTTCAAAAGAAACACCACCCAAAAGTGGTTTGAAATAATACATAGCATCTTGATTTGTAGCTTCAGTTTTTTTCATTAGTGTCTACTTTACAATACATCATGAAAAGTTCAATAGCAAATGTAATTTAAGGGTAACTATATAATGATACATAATAGATTACAACTAAAAGGTTCTTCAGCTATAATTGTGTCTTTAATAACAGAATTCAGCTGTTCTGTGAAATGCTTGTTTGAATAACAATTAAAAAAATCTGTTCCATATAGCCATGTGAGAAGCTGCTAAAGACATAAGAAAGAAATAATAATAATAATAACCTGTTCTGAAACAGATCATCTTGTCTTTTTTATTTTACCTTACACTGAAACTTTTCTATAAATATTATGCCAAGTTAAAAGAATAATATTACAACTGTCAGATTGCAATTCTGGAAAAATGTTCATAGGAGTAAATCTCATTAAGCTCCATGAAATTTATTTTTGAATAGTCATCCGTAGGGTTTACTTATTTTCTAAAACTGACGTAATTGTTTTTAGGAGTGAAGTGCATCTTGAATCCTATGACTATAATCTTTAGTCTCTTTAACTCACAGCATTCGTGAGGTATGTAGGAAGTGGGAAATATTGACCATGGCATAGAGTAGGTGATTTGATTCATTTCTTTTCTGCTGCAGATTTTCTAGCTGCTATTTGCCACTGTATCTGCAAAGAAGTGGATAATATGCAATGCATAACATGCAGTGGATGCACGCATAATTTCCCCTATTCCTGTGTATATCTCTATTTGGCCAGTGCAAAGATTGGTATTCCCTTCTTCCTTCTGCAGCCCTCCCTGCTCCAAATGACTGGCAGTTGTCACCACTGCTATAATCATTTTGCATCTGGCTACAGGGCATAACCTTTGATCCTGCCCCATCCCCACAAGACATGGAATGATGGCACAAGGAAGTACTACACTATGCTGAGGCATGCTGAATTGCATCCCACCTAATACATAGCCCACATGACATTTTTGTGTCCTCCCTGAGCTACATGGAAGAAATTTGGTGGCAAGTCACTGAAAATCATTAAAACACTACCATGTCATCAGTGTTGGCTCAATCATGTGCAGGTGCTTGACCAGAGCTTGAATGTTGTAATGAGCTGGATGAGGAACTGCAAACTGAAGCTGAATCACAGTAAAATGAAATATTTGTTGCTTGTGGTTCTCAACTCTGGAGTTGCATTCTCCCTGACAGAGCACTGTGTAGCTTGGGAGTAATCCTGGATTTATCTCTGTCATCAGAGCTCAGGAGAATACTCTGTCTTAGAGTGCCAGGTACCTGCTTCAGTTGGCATCCCAGTGACACACTTTCCTAGAAAAGGATAGCCTGATCACTGTAGTTTATGGATTGGTAAAAGCAGCAGGTCCCCTCTGATCTTGGAAACTAAGCAGGATCACCCCTGGTTAATAAGGGGATAGGAGACTACCAATGAATATCAGGTGTTGTAGGCTATACTTCAGAGGAAAGAACTGGCAAAATCACTTCTGAGTATTCCTTGCCTAAGAAAAACCTATGATATTTGTGAAGTCACTATAAGTCAATATGCGACTTGGACGCACATACACACATACAATTTTCCAGTTAGATTTCTACAATGTAATTTGTAGTGGGATGCCCTTGAAGATAACCTGATTCTACACCTAGTCCAATGCAGCAAGTAGATTGCTGACCAGAAGAACATTGTACAAAAACTAAAAGACACTGGGCTTAAAAGAATTACACCAGTTGTCAATATGCATCCAGTCTGAATTCAAGTACTAATGATAACATTTAGAGCCTGAAACAGGCTGACTTCAAAAGTTAAAGGACAACTCCCTACAGACACCTGCCTCAGCAAAAGAGGTATTTCTTGCATTATTTATTTATTGGACTTGTCATTTGAAATCTGGTGGCACACCAGGAAAGCCCACTTTGACCAAGGATTTCTTACTTATTTTAACAGTTTTCCCCAGTTTCCCACTCAATTTTTGCACTAAAGCAGTACACTTAGGAGACTACAGAGCATTGTGTTGTGTTTCTTTTTTATATTATGTCTTTTTAGATTATGTTTTTAAATTGTGTTTTAATTGTTATGTTATTTAATTCTATTTTAAGGGGGGGAGGGCTGGTACGGGGACATTTTGTACTGTTTTAATTGTAAGCCGCTTAGATTGATTTATCACATAAGCGGGATATAAATAAATGTTGTTGTTGTTATTATTGTTGTTATTATTATTATTATGTGTGGCCCATTGTATGCTGGCTTCAAATCCTCACCTGGCTATGAAGACCACTAGGCAATGTTGCACAGGAAGCCAGGTGACTCGAATCCTCTAAATGTTGAAGTGCACCTTCCAGCATTCCTCATCAATGAATGTGTTGGCTAGGACTGCTTGGATATTATACTCTAACAATATCTGGAGGGCTGCAGAGTACATACTCCTGTTTTAGATCTAATATGCACTGCAACAATAATGCAGTTTGACACTGCTTTAACTACCATGACTGAATGCTTTGGAATTCTGGGATTTGTAATTTTGTGAGATGCTTAGCCTTTACTATCAGAAAGCTCTGGTGTCTCACCAAACTACAAATCTCAGAATGCCATAGCATTGGCCCATGACAGTTCAGGCAGTCTCAAACTATATTATTTCTGTGGTACAGATTAGACTTTAGTGAAACATCTTACATTGTTATTATGAAGATAAAAATGAGTCTGGGGAAAGGGGGAGAAGAGTCGGTATACAGCATCCTTAGCTCATTGGAAAAAAAAGTATACGAGAAAACTGGATGTAAAATCATTATTACCTAGCCCAATAATATAGAAAGTAAAGAATCAGTGACATTTGCATGTGAGTTTGTAAATTATTATTATTATTATTATTATTATTATTATTTCTTACCCGCCTCTCCTCACAGCTCAAGGCAGGTTACAACATAGTTCGGAAGAGATAGGTCTTCAGATGTGTTTTGTATTCCAACAGCTGGTCTAGCTGTCAGATATCTTCCGGTTGGTCATTCCACAGTCTTGAGGCAGCTGATGAAAAGGTCTGCTGGGTGATGGCTATCAGTCAGTTTCTTGCAGGCTGTAGCAGCTGCCCCCCAGAGGACCTCAGTGTTTGGGGTGGATTGTACAGGAGAAGGTGATCCTGTAGGTAACCTGGACCCAAACCATGTAGGGCTTTAAAGGTCAAGACCAACACTTTGTACTTTACCTGGAAACTAATTGGTAGCCAATGGAGTGATTTGAGTATGTGTGTAATATGTTCATTCCTGGATGTTCCTGTTACCAATCTGGCTGCCATATTTTTAACCAACTGGGGTTTCTGAACTTGGCACAAAGGTAGCCCAATGTAGAGTGCATTGTAGAAGTCCAACTTTGAGATTACCAGCACATGCACCATTGTTTTTAGGTCCTCCAAATCTAGGAAGGGGCACAACTGGCATATCAGCCGAAGCTGATAGTAAGCACTACTGACCATTGCATCTACCTGGTCTGACATTTGGAGAGATGGATCCAGGAGCTGTGGATGCAATCCTTCAGGTAAGTGTAATCCCATTCAAAACTGGTTGACACACCTCCATTCCCAGATTCAGACCCTTGATGGCAAGCACCTCTGTTTTGTCTGGATTCAGTTTCAATTTGTTTTTCCTCATCCAGTCCATTACCACCTCCAGGCATTTATTAAGAGGAGACACACTATCTTTAGCTCAGGCTATTTTGAAAGGCATGGAGAAATATATTTGAGTGTCATTGGCATATTGATAACACCCTGCCCCATGCCTCCAAATGATCTCTTCCAGCGATCATAAAGAATGATACTCTTATATTTGGACATACTTGGGACACTTTCCACCCATCAATATGCTTTCATTAGTTGTGAAATAGTAATAGGGATGTACAAATCTGTTTTGTTTCCTATAGTGCTTGCTATCCCCCATGTGTGTACCATCCATTTCCTTTACCCATTTACATTTTAAAAATCTGCATAAATAAAGTCTGCACAAATCTATATCTATCTATCTATCTATCTATCTATCTATCTATCTAAATATATCCAATTTTGATACTTGGCATTTATGCATTTTTCTATAGATTTTTTTGATTTGAGACTTGCATCACAATATTCAAACAACTGCAAAAACTGTAGAATAATTATGTCTCTTCATGCAAATCATTTTGGTTTGTGTTTCAACCAAATGGACTTTGCCCCATCCCTTGGCACAGATATCAACTGGCTTGGGCACAGCTGGCATATCAGCCGATATGTACCTAGCTCCATCCATAGAAGCCAAAAACTGATGCAAGAGGTCTGTTATATCTTTCTCTCTCCAGGACTTAAATTTTCATCCAGCAGGAACAGCTCTGCCTTACAATATATTATAGATTTCACTCTCAGGATTCTCTAAGGCCTTTCTGAAAAGCACTATGTGCATGGATGGTATTGACAATTCCAAAATGCTATTGGGCTAAAATGCCAATTGCTCTTCATGCCTTTTTTCGAGGTCACTCTATTTTTGCTCTCTGCAGAGTTTGACTCATAGCATCCTCACAAGAAAAGAAGCTCCATTTTGGCCATGTTAGTAAAATGCTTGTCTTTCTTCCACATTACTAAATTGTTCGTCCTTTTTCCATACATTGAATTTTGCAATCTCTTTCCCAGTAGATTTATTTAAGTGGTAGTTTTCTAAATTTTGTCTGAAATCAATATATTATTTCATATGCAGTATAACAGTGTGCCATGACCTTGAGTTTGTAACCTGAGCAAAGTCATTGCTGGCTGGGGCTCTTGGGGATCTCTGATTCATAGGGTTGCCATCAGTTAAAGCCAACTTGACAGCAAATAGCAACAGCAATAAAACAAAAGCAACATAGAAGAACTCTTGGTGTGACTCTGAATAGAAATAGAGTGAAAAACTCCTACAGCCTTTCGTTTAAAAAACTGCAAACCTCCTCTACAATGATTCACTGACCAAGGAAGGAGAAGATTGTGACTGATACTTCAAAAAGAAAATGAATGCATAATCTTTCTGAAGCAATGGGATCAAAGTCATGACATATTTTCCTTATATTCAGGTTCTGACAACTGCCATATTAGGGGTCTGAAAGAAATTTCTTCTGGCTAAAATGTGAGACAACAATTTGAATGGATTCCCTTCCCTTCCCTCTCTTCCCTTCTCTAAAGAACTCACTTTTCTCTTTGTATGTGATGTGGCTTGTAAAAATAAGAAATCTGGAGGAAGTTTTTCAGAAAACTTGAGAATTTGACTATCTTTTGGACTCTTGTCAAGTCACTAGTTTTGGAACTGAAAATGAAGATGTTTAAAAGGGATTTGTTTGCTTGTTTCTTCCTCCTCCTTGTCCTCCTCTCTTCTTCTTCTTGCCTAAGGACAGAGTAACAAATTCATAAATATAAGTTTTTATTTCAGAAACAACAAAGCAAAACAAAGAGACAATTGTATAAAATCACAGGACTTGCTTAAGTAACTTCTAAGTCCTATTGATTTCAATGGAATAAATAATGAAGGGCCGGAAAAGACCAGCTCCAAAAGCCAGCTTCTAGGCAGCTTGAGGGTGTGCCATTTAGAAGTTGCACTCCCCCAAGATGCTCGGAAGCCATTCAGCCAACCACACAGGGGTGGCTTCAAGATGCTCTAGAAAAATAGTGTTTTGATGTTGCATGCTCCTGGGGCTGCCTAAAACAGCTTTATACCAGCTCCTATTTGGGCTGACTCTGGGAAAGATTGCCTAAAACAGCTTTTCTGCTTCTATTTGGGCTGACTCTGGGACAGATTGGAGCTGTGGCATGTGATTGCCAAAGTGCTGGGGCAACCCCAGTCCAATTGTGGGGTGGTCTGTTTCACCCCTAACTTTAATAATAATAATAATAATAATAATAATAATAATAATAATAATAATAATAATAATAATAATAATAATAATACTTTATTTATGCCCCGCCTCTAGCCAGGGCTTTCAAGGCAGATTACAAGTTAAAAAGAGTAGGCCCATACAAATCAGCAACAAATACCCCCCTCCCTAAAAATATATTAAATCATTAAACAGATTAAAATCTCATTTGAAACCAAATTAATAAAACATATAACATAAATAGACAGCGGCATTGCAGATATCTAGGAAAGAGCTATCTGATGGCAGGAGGGAGATTGTGTTATTCTGGGAATGCCTGCTGGGAGAGATCCATCTTGATGGCTTTTTTAAAGCCATCTAAGTTGGTTATCTGATGGATTTCCTCCAGCAGGGCATTCCACAATCTGGGGGCCATAGCAGAAAAGGTCCTCTGAGAGGTTGTCGCCAGCCTAGTTCTTATTGGTTGAAGCAACTTCCTCCCAGAGGACCTGAGGGCACGGGGTGGATTATATGGAGATAGGCGATTCCCTAGGTAAGATGGGCCTAGGCCATGTAAGGCTTTAAAGGTCAATACTAACACCTTATACTGTGCCCGGAAACTAAC
>CM034706.1:75439808-75452793 GCA_020142125.1 Phrynosoma platyrhinos | reverse complement strand
TTAAGAGCATTCCATAGCCTTTCATGATCTATGCAGTCAAAGGCATTGTTATAGTCTATAAAGCACATGCTGATTTTCTTTTGAATTCCCTGGTGTGCTCCATTAGCCATCGTATGTTTACAATGTGATCCCTCATGCTTCTTCCTTTCCTGAAATCCTCTTGGACCTCTGGAATTTCTCTCTCCATGTATGGTTGGAGTCTATGTTGCAGAATTTTAAGCATGATTTTACTTGTATGGCAGATCAATACTATAGTTCTATAGTTGCTGCAGTTTCTTGTGTCTCCCTTTTTGTGGATGGGTATGTATATTGATCACTTCCAATCTGTTGGCCATTGTTTTGTTTTCCATATCTGCTGAAATATGTTGGTTAGCACTAGAGTTGACTCTGTCAATGTGGATTGCAGCAATTCCATTGGAATATCATTTGTTCCTGGCGATTTGTTCTTTAAATGAACAGGTTGATTCAGCACCACCTGATTTTACTATGCCTCCCTCATTTAATGTGCCCTCCCTCTTTTCCAATTGCCCCTACTATGGTCTCCATGAGAGAGAAGATCAGACAGTACTTATTCCCCCCCCCCCCGTTGTCCCCTTTTCCTCATGCATTATGTCTTACTGAGATTATAAACCTGAGGAAACTGTTAAATTAATAATGTGTAAAGCCCCTCTGGGAGCTTTTTGGCTGAAGAGTATGGTTGCTCTTGTTGTTGCATGCTTATAAATTTCTAGTCTAGAGCAACCCTAACATGAAACTTTCACAGGGTTTTAATGGCAAGGTTCTTCAGAGGGTTTTGCCATTGAAATCTTCTGAGGCAGATATTGTAACTTTTCCAAGCTCACCCAATGGGTTTCTATGGCTGAATTGGGATTCAAACCCTGGTCTCCCAATGTCCTAGTCCAGGGGTAGGCAACCTAAGGCCCAGGGGCTTGGACCAGCCCCAGGCTGGTCCTGCCCCCGCCGCCGCCCACCATTATGATATTGATTATTGTTGTTATTACTTGTTCTTGGGGTTTTCTTGGCAAAATCTCCATAGGGGATTTGCCATGGCTTTTCTGGGGCTGAGAGAGTGTGCATGCATATTTTTTTTAAAAAATAATTATTGTTATTTATTTATTTATTTATTTATTTTTGGTGCTTCGGCCCCCCCATTGTCTGAGGGACAGCAACCCGGCCCCCGGCTCAAAAAGGTTGCCTAGCCCTGTCCTAGTCCAATGGACAAACCATCACACCATGCTGGCCCTTGAAAAGCAGTATACAACTACTTTAAATAAACAAATACATTTTGTACCAATTTTGCACTAATTTTTTTGGGCAACAAAAGGGCTTCTCTGCAATTTCTGAGTATAGCCAGCTCTTGCTATCCACAGGCTTGCCACCCGCAGATCTAAGAATCCACAGATGGCCCCACCCCATTCACCCCATGGTGGAATGTGCATGTGGCCACATCAGTGTGGTTGCACATACATCAAGCTGCTATTGGAAATGACAAAACCTGAGGTTCCAGAATGGAACCCCCATGGATACAAAGGATCAACTGTACTATTTGTACTTCAGGCTTCAAAGAACAAAAATAATTGGCAAAAAATTGTTTGCACAGAAAGTCATATAGTTTTCATGCATGGAAAATGTGATTTGATGCAAGGAATGTGCATGTTGTGCAAAATACAGTGATTTGTGTACAAAAATATAATTATTGCCTTGTTCTTGTTGTTGCTTTGACAGAAAATCTGCAAGGAACTACATAATGTTTTATGTGCAAAAATCTGTGTATTGTTCAAATCATATACAGTTGTTCATATTTGTGTAACATTTCTGCCTTTTGCTCAAATATACAGAGTTTTGTGCATGAAAACCTCACACAGTTTTCTGCTTGAAAAATCCAATATTTTTTTCTGTACAACAACAACAAAAGATGTTCTGTCCCTAGGTGCATTTTCTGTTTAGGAAAACAGTACATATTTTTTCACACGTTAATTTGCTTTAACAAAATCTTTAAGTGTGAAGAACTCACAGCTGGTCTCTTTTTGCTTGGGAAGATGTATTGAGTGTCAAGATACACTTTTTATTGTTGGTTCTGAGGATGTGAATATTAATGAGTATTCTTTACATCCCTGTACTAGGAGCAACATTCATATATCCAAATGAAGCATCTCATTCATTTCTACCTTTTATAATTTGTCTGAGCATTGTTTCCTCTGTTTATCATGATTTTCAAACCACTAATCTCTAGGGCAGAAAACAATTAGGAAAAAGCACAGAAAAATATTCAGAGATATTTATCTTCTTAGCTTGATGGCTTTATTTTATTTTATTTTTTACCAGCCTCAAAGTAGACTGTAATAAAGTTGAATAATATCTGCATTCTCAGCAAGAGGGAGAAATGAAACAATCATTACAGAATTTTTAAAAATCCACTAAATACAAATAGTTTCCCAATAGACGATCACAGCAGGTTGCATCATATAAAAACCTGACTCAAGACTAGAACAAGCTAAACATAGCTAAACCCCAGGGCCACACAATCCTTGTTAGCTCTTTCTAAGTGAACACAGATGTTCTATAATCTCTCTGGCAAGGCTGTCTTTTTAGAAGGTGAAACAAGATATAAAGATAGAGGGGAAATATTCCAATATGAGTTACCAGTTTTAGCAAAGCAGGGGATTGGGAAAGTCAGTGTCAGCCCTGAAATAAAATGTTGTAATCTGTTTACTTGGCATCAGCTCTTCTTTTTTCACATATGGTAGGTGTCAGAAATTCTTTAATAACTTAGCAAAAAAAAAAAAATCTGTCAGCTGTCAGGAGATTTCAAACTTAATGGTCCAGACTTCTTGACTCTGATCACCTTACAGCCCTAATCAGGCCAATTTATCTCTAACAAATTTCACCCTATCACTATGGTTACTGAACTTGGGTCATGCAGGTTAGAAAATCAAATGGAAAGTGTTATCAGGGAATGGGCCTGGTGAGTATACATGTGCAACTTCAGTTGTTTGTTCTTATTAGCATTATACAAATGGGATTTCAGAGGCAATGTGAATGCTTTGCGTTTGACAACTATTAATACCTTTTTAAAAATATTGCTAAGGAAGTTAAATGGAGTGTGTCTACAATAGGTCTCATTAAAGTCATGGCTACAGCACAGCCAAATTTAATAGTTGAGTAATGCTCATAATAAACTCCATAAATTCCTTGGCAACCCTACTTTTTTTCTGATAATAGAGTGCAAATGCCTTTCCATGATTGATTAGCCTGTATAATATAAATGTTTGATAATTTCTATCAGCTGCAGAGGCAATTATAAAGGGTGCAATGTTAGATCAATGAAAGCTATGTCAGGTCACTAAAGGACTAATGCTGAATGCTGCCAAAGATAGAAACAGGCAGTAGAAATTGGAAAAAAAATACATATTTGAACTACAACTCCAAGAAGCTGGTATTCTAATCATCTGCTGCATTAGTACAATGGAAGCAGGGCTGAAAGTGGAAGTAATAACAGAAAAAAGAAGACAAAGTTCCTGGCAGTGGTGAGGAAAACAAGAAAAAGTCAACAGCAGTGGTGATGGGGGGGGGGGAGGACCATCTTCAAGCTGTCTGTTCCTTGAATGCATGTTTTTGGTTGGGGTGGGGATTGTCAATGCCAGGAAGCTGGAGGAAGGATCTCTTGGTCAATAATCTATGCCATGGGACAGGCAGTTAACCAAACTACCCATCCCATAGCACCTTGTTTCTGAGAACCCAGTAAGTCTGTAACTTTTTGCTAATTCACTCTATATTGAAGCAGCAATATTTTAGCAATTTTGTTCTCAATGTAGGAAAGATTTCAAAAACTACATAGTTTTCAAATACTATTTACAGTCATGGCTTTATTCTGCATAAAATTTTCACATTTCTATAGGAGAAGGTGTTCTGTGCAGTATATTCTGTGTAGCAACTTGAATTTTAGGCTGCCCATCAGTGTTGAGGTTGCCACTTTTGCTGATACTGCTCTTCTTGGGTCTTATCACCTGATAGCTTTTGGTGCTACTTGCCACCTCCCACCCCACTCCCTTATTCATCACAAAGTTCACTCTATTTTTCATGCATTCTTTTAAAAGCAATTTTTTTGAAATTTCTTCATATCTTTCCAACTGCATCTCTCTGCAACCTGCAAATACTGCACCATTTTATTTTAATAATAATAATAATAAATTTTATTTTTATACCACTCTTTGTCAAACCAATCCGGGCAGTTTACAACATTAAAAACATACAACATAAACAGTATATTTCCCCCTCCCTTAAAAAGTTATTAAACAATATATCAATTAAAATCACAATAACAAATTAAAAACAGAAAATAATACTAACAATTTAAAAGGGACCTGATTATTGTTCAGAGATCTCAGAGGAGCCCTATGTGCTTCTGCCTTTGAGCAACCTTTGCTAGAAGAGCTCTTGGTTGTTTGTTCCCATGGCAGAAATTGGCAGCTGGCAAATATTCCAACAATCCAAAAATATCAAAAATCTGAAATGTTTCTGACCCCAAGCATTTTGGATAAGGGAGACCTAATCTGTACTAAAAGTTCCCAACATTATGAGAGGCTCTGTAGCATGTGTTCTTTGAGTGAGAACTGTGGAGAACGAGAAATGCAGAGAGTAAAATGAACCATTTCAGAATAACTGCAGAATAACTGATGCAGAAAAGGAGAAAGCATGGCTAAGACAACAAGCAGAAAATGGCATAATTAGAAGCTATGGCTAAACTTCTAGAGAGAAATGAAAACTAACAATTGCAGAGTAAAGGCTTGTTTATATTGCTACCACTAACATGGCAGTGTTTATATTTACCAGGATCCTGAAGACCACTTGAGGGCTACATGATTTCAATTTCTCAGTTAGATGGACAATTTGGTTCAGTCACAGATGAATGACATTCCCCGCCCCCCCGCCATTTGCTGTTAAAGTACTTTTCAAAGCCTCTTCCTCTTCCTGCAGCATGGCAGAAATGCTAACCATAGTTTGTTCCCATAAGTTCCCAACTGTACAATGAAATCATAGTGTTTAGCTTGCTGAACTAAAGCAAATCATTTATTGTTCTATAATAAATAAATCTGTATTAATATAGAACTGCTTCATGCTGCAAGTGGAAGTTGACAGGATGGAATTCCTTAAAAATTAATATGTCAGGGATAAAGTCAGACTCGCTTTCTATATGGAGGATTTTACTGACTGATTTCTATGGAACAGCATTCAGCATATCATGAGCCACCTTGTACTTTGAAACTGTGTAGTCCAGATACATTTTTACTATCAAGTTGCTGTTTGTGAACATTAAACCTGGCTCTATGGAATATATAGTAAAGCTTACTTGCTATCTTTCTGAGTGAGGGAAGAAAACTGCCTTAGATCACTGAAACAGACCTTCATTGTGAATCGGATATCAAGGGATATCCCTTATAGTCTCCCAATGTGCCTCGGAGGGTGATGAAACTGAGAGAAGGGTCTTCCCTGAAGGTATTACAGCTTTGGCAGGTTTGTGTAGGGATATGGCCCTTCAAATATCCTAAACTTTGAATTGTGACCAGAAATTAAGATGGTAGTGCACACACTGGTAACCTCAAAGCTGGACTTCTGAAATATGTTGTACATTAGGCTACCTCTGTACCAAGTTTGGAAACTTTAGCTATTTTGAAACATGGCAGCCAGACTAATTACTGGGACATCCAGGAGTGATCACATGACATTAGTATTAAAATCACTCCATTGGCTGTCAGTTAGTTTCTGGGCAAGGCACAAAGTGTTGGTTATTTCCTTTGAAGCCCTACATGGTTTGGGTCCAGGATCGGCTTCTTCCATATAATCCTCCCTGTACTTTCAGGTCTTCTGGTGCACATTTACTCCAGTCAGCCAGGGCTAGGTTGGCAACTTTCTGCCAGATGACATTTTCTTTGGCCACCCCTAGACTGTGGAATGACCTGCCAGAAGATATTTGGCAGTTGAATATGGTGATTGAATTCAAACCAGCATTAAAGACTAGTCTCTTTTGGCAGGCTTTCCCTGGTGGCAAAGTGATTAGATGCCAGTACTGCAGTCACAAGATTGTGAGTTTGTTCCAAGGCAAGGCTCCAAGGTTGACTTAGCCTTCCATCCTTTTTTAGGCTGGTAAAATGGGTACCCAGCTTGTTGGGAGCAATTAGCTTACAGATTGTAAACCACTTAGAGAGTGCTGAGTTCACTGATAAGTGGCATAGAAATATACATGCTATTGCTATTGCTTTGATTCTTAAAATGTAAATTTTAAATGATGAATTTTAAATGTGGATTGTTTTAATATGTATATATCTTGCATTTTTAATTGTGTGCATGTCCTTTCAAATTGATGTGTTTTCTAAACTGATGTTTTTAACTAAGGTGATGCATCTGTTAATTGTTGTTGTTTCCTGCCTTGATCCATGGAGAGAAGTGGTAAATAAATAAATAAATAAATAAATTAGAAGCCAGCAGAACTGTTGCAACAATGGAGTAGCAAAAAAGAAAGCAGCCCTAGTTAGCTAGTCTACACGTAAGTGTATTATGCAAATTGCTGCAGATTTTCACACATTCATTATGATGTTTCATTGCCTTCACTTTCCTGAACAACTTTGAATCTATTCACCCTCCCTCTGTCAACAAATGTGCAGCCATGTGAAACCATGTAAAGTGGTCAAAATAGTTATAAGTTTGATAATGAGCATCCTCATGGACACTTGCAGATACTCCGGTAAAAACTGTGAATCCTTTCTTCAGCAGAGTTTGTGGAGTTTTGCACACACATATTACCCCCCATCACCCGTTTTCTCCAAATTGCATGTGGCTGAATCACAATGTATTCAATTGGAATGAAGAATATTTTAATCGTGTAGACTAGCTCCTATCAATAGCAGAATTTGGGCCAACTGAAATGTCCTAATACTTTTCAACACAGTGTTAAAAAACAGAGACCCTCAACATTATGTTATTTTTGCTGGCAAAACAAACAGCCCCAAAGGAGCAGCTTGCCACTGCCCCTTTGAGCACCAGATTGGGGCTGCAGCAACTGCATTCCATGGCCCCAATCCAGTGATTTATCCAGCTCCAAAAGAAGCGGCAGAAAGCTGTTCTTTTTGGAGGTGGCAAAAAGCCACCCTTGCCACCACTGCTGCACTTTTTGGTGCTCCTTTTGGTGTGCCAAAGGAGTGCTGTAACACTGCCTGCCATGCGGGCAGGCAGGCAGTGTGATGCTGGCATTAGGGTGGAGTCAGGGCATGTGGCGTGCAGCCACCATGCCCCAGTCCATCCTGATGTCAGCATTTCTTGCTGATATGTATAGCCTCAGAGTTCTATAGAAAAGTAGGCATTGCATACACCAACAGCTCACAATCTGAATATGTGAGGGAATGCCTCACCCTGCAGTAACACCTCCCTCCCACATTTTGACCATGAGTGCTTGTGATACCCATATGGCTATATCTGTTGGAATATGGATGGGTTATACAGTCAAAGGAGAAATCTAGAGATGTGTGTGTGGAAATTTCCTCATGAGAAGAACATCTAGAGAAACAAAGAGAACTTGACTTTTGGTGGCCAAGAAGTCAAAGCAAGTACAGTTTTAGCTAGGAAAAACATAGCCAGTACATCAACAAGGTGAGCTCATGGGAAAGTAGTCACATGGGGGATGATAGACAGCTAGAGGCTGGGTTAAAATACATCATACAGGCATTATCCAATCAGCATAAGGTTAACACTCAGAAGGTGGAGTATGGGAAAGGCCAAGAGTTTCCTTTGTTTCTTCTGTTTATATATACAAGCACTGTGTGTGCATGTGTGGTTAGATGTGGTTAACTATGGAGTTAGTTTTTGGCTTTTAGTTTTTGAGTATGCTTATACTGCTTTTACAGTGTACCTCCTGGATCTGGAAACATGGATCTGTAACTTTTCTTTTTTACAACATCAGCAAGATGTGATCCTATAGTCGATTGTATGGTTTTCTTTTCTTATTTACTTTATGGAACAATAAAGCTCTACTTTAGAACTACAAGAAGTGTCTGCATGCTTTTAGCATGGGAAAGGCTGATGAAGGAAGCTGTTCTTCACTATATTCTGCTGTACTCTAGTCCACTCCCCTATATTGCATCATTAGAACCAGATAATTCTAAATATCTCACAAACTACAAGTCCCAGGATTCCATAGCAAAGAGCTCTGACTGTTAAAGTGGTATCAAATGACTACAAACATGCAACTTTTTTGTTATTTGCCATTAGGTCCTCCGTGACCCCCCTTCTTTGATCTTCAAAATTCCTGCTCAATGTGGATATACCCCCACCCCGTCACTTTATCCCCACCAGACTGATCAGAACCATTCTTGTTTTTAATGTAATGGGAATGATCTTTCCTTATGTGAAAGTTTCTGGAAGTGCTGAAGTTATGTATGTTCTCTATTATGTTCTTTCTTCATGCATCAGAAGAAATTCTATCTATTCATTTCCTGCAGCCAACAGACCAGAAATAAACCCAAACACAGTGGTATTAGACCACCTGCTTTGCAAACCAAAGGTCCCAAGTTCACTTCCCAGCATCTCTGAGTATGCTTAGGAAAAACCCTGCCTCAAACACAGGGAGCTGCTGCTGGTGTGTGTGTGTGCATGTGTCAGTGCCAGGCTAACTCAATATAAAGCAGCTTCCTATGTTCCCTGTTACAGCAATCTCAGGGGGGATGCAGACAGGCGGCCCCTGGGCTACCCTGGGAAGCAGAGGATCGAGGTCGCTGCTACCACACACAGTGGCCCCAATTCTCCTGTTTGCTGGCCTGGAAAAGAGTGGCAAAATGCCACTCCTTTCAGAGCCGGCCAATAGGGTGCCCGAAGAGCAGCCACACGGCTCTTCTGCACCCCTTCTGGCACAGCGCATCAAGGTGTTGTGCCGGGAGGACATCCTGACAGTACGCACCATGCATAATGGCATGCACTGTGATGACGTCTTCAGAGAGGGGTTGAGACGGCCGCTGTGTGGTTGCCTCTCCCAATCCCTTCCTCCAGGAAGGCTCAAAGGACCATCTGTAGAGGCTCTCAGACTTAGAAAACACACACTATTACCTAAGTACTATCAGAACAAAAGGGGGGATCCTTTCTATTTTGAACAAAGCAGAGTTCCCTTTTACTTTTTACCTAGAGGAAATGAAGTTTGTTTAAATCATGAGTGTACCCCAGCCTGTGGGGGTACATGTGATTCTGAACAACCCTCCTGTACTCCATTAATTGTCCCCCATCAGTTCTCCAAGGGCTGCTGACCAAACATTTTTTCAGCACAAATTTTGTGTGAAATTTCACCTGAAAATTTGGCAAAAGCCCCCCTACCTGAGAGCATATACCCAAAATGTCCTCATCCAACCCCCCCCATCCCCTCAGCTCCTCTTTCAAATAAGTTTATTTCCTTCCGCTTTGGAAGGGAAATGGAGAGAAAATGAGGTATTTGGGGATAGTCATGGGAACAGGGTGCCGCTTAAATGCTAATTAGAAGGAATAGTATTAAACTATTATTTGTAATTATGATTGGTTTACTAACAAAGATGAATTAGTAGTTTATTTAAAACTGGATATGAAACTTTCCAATCTCCTCATCTGATGGGAGAAAGAGAAGTGAAGGGAGAAGGAACAGAGTGTGGGTTTGAGCAGCATGTTTACATAGTGGAAAACTGATTTCATGTTATATATGAACTGGACTTTATGCTTTTGGCCATCCCCTCCCTCTCCACAAAGGAGGAGTGGGAGTGGGGATGGGCTGTTCACTGCCCTCCCCAGATAGGAGAGAGGTTAATTTAACTGCCATGGTGTGAGACCTTGGGGGCAGGGCCTGAGGCTTATGAGGCAGCCGCCCCCAGGGCGTCAGAGCTCTTTGACAGATAGAGGACTACAGATGTCTCATCTGTCCTGGATGGGGTTTTTGCCTGGGTGGGAGGGAGAGGTTGCTTCCCACCCCCCATATCTACCTCTAATAGGGATTCGCTCTCTGGTCCCTCCTGCTGGTCAGGTGGTGTTGGAAACTTGGGAGTGACTGCTGGTCCGCCTCATGGCATGGTGATAGGCCTAGATGGGCCTTGATTACCCTTTGTGCCTGGCCACAGGGCTCTTTCTCCCACCCTTGGACCATTCCCACCTGGCTGCGGGGATCCTTTCCCTCCCCTGCTATGGGTATTGGCCTTGGCCGGTTGCTGTGGTTGCGCTGTAGGGAGAGCAGTGAGGCTTGCTGGGACTTTCCTGGTTGCAGGAATCCTCCGGCCTTTCCCTCTGCACCATCTACATGGGGATTGGCCTGGTCTGTGGTTGGGCTGTGGGGAGAGCCACTAGGCTCCTCTCTGTTGTCACTCCAGCTGGGCTTTGCTCGCTGCCCCCTTTTTCTTGGTGCTGCTGGGCCATTTAACCTTGTGCATGGCCTCGCCACTCCCCCTCCCCCTCCCCTTTTTCTTTGTGGCAACGGGTTCTTACCTGGCCTGGTCTATATCCAGTGGCTGTGAGGCTGCGGCATCATGCACGTTGGTGCTCAAGGCGCATCCTCCCACCCTTTGAGTCAGCCCTGCTGTCCCCTCTCTTTACTGGAGTGCTATTTCATCTGCCCTGGCCTGGGGTGTCCCTGATAGCACTGCACCTTTTGGCTTCCTCTGGGTGACTTAGTGGTTTGAATGTTGGGTCTATGACCCTGGTGATGGAGGTTTGAGGCCCACTTTGAGGGGATAAGCCCCTAGGGGAGCTGTTTTCACTTAGCCATTGCATCCCATATTCCAAGTGTTCTCTTTGTTTGATTTTTTATTGCTGTGGGTTGTATTTTGGAGGAATCCCCCTCATACATCCATACTTTGGGTGGACAGAACCATTGTTGTTGTTGATATTATTAACATTGTTGTCATTTTTGTTTTGTTAGGATACACATATCCTTCCATTGTTGTGGGTTCTACTCACCTTGACCTGATGTTGTGCTGCATGGTTCCAAAGAAGGGTAAAGGGGAAGGGGCCTGCATGACCTTTTAAACATTCAATAGTCCAGCCTTCTTCATTTAGTGATGAGGCTGAAGACTTCATGATGGAGGGAATGTTTTCCAGAATTAGGGCACTGGAGGAGGCTCACGGTGGGCCTTCCCAGCTACATCCCTCACCAGTTCACTCCTCCAAGCACAATGGGAGGCCCTCCAAACATTCTAGGTGGGTCTGTGCTCTATGAAGAAATTAAAGCTCATATTTTTTGCTTTGGAACAGGAGTGGTCGGGCCATGGAGTGTCATCTGCGCAGGTGATCCACTCCTCTTTGAGTGAGGAAGCCCTGGCTGTGGTTGATCCTGAAGAGGTTGTCCAAGCAGTGTTAGTGTCATCCTCTACAGGTGAGTCTCTGCCCCAGAGTAACAACCCTCTGCCAAGCTGTTCTTGGCCCTGGGGGTTTCCAGGTGAACATCACCAATATGCAGCTCTGATGGGTGGTGATAAGGGTGGTGATAAGAGAGGAGTGGGTATAGTTGGACCTATGATGCCATTTGGTTGGGCTATGTTCCAACCCGCTTGGGGACAGTGGTCAGAATCCCCATTTCAGTTGGTCCCACATTTATGGCCACCTGTTGACCAGCACTGGGTGGGCCCCAATGTCACTCTAGTTATGCTGGCGTGTTCCCTTCTACCATTCCATTTGGTGAGATATCTCTCCCTCTGGGTGATCATCTGCTGCAATCTACTTACTATCGATAAGATTTTGAGGGGTGAATATATAGATATATTCACGTTACTATATCTCAAACTGGAAAAGAAGGAGAAAGAGGAGCTGGATGACAAAGAGAAAGAAAAATTTCATAGGAAGAAGGTTGAGCATAATTTTTCAAATTAGCTTAATGGTTTCCACATTTATAATAATAATTTTAATAATTTTTATTTTTAACCTGCCCCTCTGCTCAGCAACCGGGGCAGCGTACAGCAAATTAAAACAAACGACAGTTAAAACAATCCTTCAGCCCTATCCCTAACCCTCCCACCCCTTAAAAATAAATTAAACTAGAACAATATTAAAATAGCAGTTCAAACAACATAGATACAATACATTGAGCAAAGCAACTTCTAGAGAAAGCAGACAATGGAGGCAAGGAAACAGGGAGCAATCCAGATTCCTAATTTGGTCGGGAAATTATTCTGGGAAGGCCTGCCGGAAGAGATCTGTCTTTACTGCTTTTTTATTATTATTAAAGTTTATTAGAAAAAATTAAAAACAAACAAAACAACACAATAATACATTAATACATATACAATCACAAATACACATACTACATCAGATAAAAATACAAATACCTAACATATACAAATACAAATACACATTAAATTTACACATACATCTAAACACAACATCAACCTTCCATGGTCAATGCATAGGATTTACTGTTTTTTCTTTATCCTAAGACCTCTTATCGAATATTATATAAACATCATGGACCATAATTTCTTTTTGGTGTGTGACTCTCTCGTTTCGTAACATTTACTATGTCAACATGCTTTTCTTATATCATAACTCCTTACATCATTTCTAAATATGCTTAATTAAGCATTCTTAATCTCCCGGATTAATATAAATACTCTGACTCCATAATTGCTATATCAAAATCCTTATATTCACTTATCTTCCCTATCAATGATATCTAATAATCCTTAACCTTCTACCCTATCCACTACAATTATCTGTACTAAATTCTTCATTATAGAAACCATCTGAACCTTATTAACTTTATCGCTTATAATTATACCAAGAGTTCATATCTATTGCCCTATTCTATCATCTAAATGAGCGGACTCTTTCTCTTATACCAGAATCTTTCTTTTATAAGATCTACTATATCATTTCTCTAATCCCTTAAAAATTGAGTAGAGACATTTGACCTCTTATTTTCATACTCATACCAAAGATTCCACTCCCCATGAAAATCTGATATAGACTTATTTTGACCTAACCATGTTAATTTTTC
>CM034706.1:75422595-75434734 GCA_020142125.1 Phrynosoma platyrhinos | reverse complement strand
TCAAGATAATCAGTTTCATCCAAGACTGCTTGGAGTTGGGGAGCAACTACCCTCTTGCTCACCTTGCTTAAAAAGGGCAGCAAGGAGACTGGTCTATAATTATTCCTGTCCAGGGGGTCCAGGGAAGACTTTCAGGAGTGGCTTGACCACCGCCTCCTTTAAACAAGATGGAACAAAGCCCTCCCTGAAGGATGCATTGATGGTATCCCAAAGGAATACTCTCAACGCGTCACCCCCCTGGAGGACCAGCCAAGATGGACATGGATCGAGGGGGCAAGTCCTCTTCCTCATTCTTCCAAGGACCTTTTCCACATCATCGGTACTCACGGATTGGAACTGATCCAGTAAAGTGCCATCAACAGAGTTGCTGGACACCTCATCTATGGATTTTGTCAGAACACTGGCATCCAAGTCAGCTCTTATCTCAGATATTTTATCTGCAAAGTGGATGTTAAATGCATCACAGCAGGCCGTCATTGGGTTAAGTAAGGGATTTGGTGCAGGGGGTACCTGCGCCAGCTCTCTCACCACCCTAAACAGCTGTGCTGGATGGGACTCTGCAGACGCAATACGTGCAGAGGAGAAAGATCTCTGCCCTGCACGTATTGCCTCCCGATAGGAATCAAGATGTTTCCTATGGTGAGTTTTGTCAGATAAGAGTTAAGTCTTCCACCATTTGCACTCTAATTGTTGTCCAGCTCGCTTCATCCTCCTAAGCTCATCTGTATACCAGGGCTTACAATTTGGAGCGGCTGGAAAGGATGCTTGGGAGCAATTGTGTCGATAGCCTTGGTAAGATAGGTGTTCCAGGTGTTAACCAAAGTTTCGACAGAATCCCCAGTGTTACCAACCATTAAACCCTCTAAGGCTTTCTGGAAACCAATTGGTTCCATTAGCCTTCGAGGGTGGACGATTATAATGGGTCTGCCACCCTCAGAGGGGCAGGCAGAGGCTCTTAGTTCCATCTTGACCAGGAAATAATCCATCCATGACAATGTGGAGGTCTTTATAATCTCTGCCCACAGAAATTCCTGTTCCATACTAAAGACTGCATCGAGGATATGATCTGCACAGTGCGTAGGCCCAACAACCAATTGGGATAGGCCCATGGTTTCCATGAACTCCCAAGCTGCACCTGTTAGATTTGACAAACTGATCTCGAGTGGAATGTTGAAGTCGCCCAGAACCAGAAGTCTGGACAGCTCTAGCAGCAGCTCTGAGACCAGTTGGGTCAGCTCGGTCAGGGAGTCTGTTAAGCAACGGGGTGGCCAGTATACCAACAGAATCTCCAAACTATCCCTAGTTCTCAGGCTAAGGTACATACACTCGATGTAGGCTGTTTTCCGGATAGGCTTCCTGGTCAAGGTTAGATTGTTCCTATGAACCAAGGTCACACCACCACCACCACCACCCCCTCCCACTTTCCCTTATCTGCTCACTGACCTAGTACCAGGCTGGGAGGGTCTGCGCCCAAGTTACAGCACTGGCATCCCCAGTGCTGGGGTTATAGCTAAAGCCCAGCCTACTCAGGCAGCTGCCCTGATCCAGTATATGGACATTATTCACAGGGCTTACATTGACTATGCTGGCCCTGCTTGGCTGCTGTTTGATGAAGCCTTTTGCATGTGGGCAACCTTATATCCCACAATGTGTTGGGATATGTTGCATTCCCAGTTGTGGATGCAACTGATGATGCCAGCCTGCCCGATCCAAGGGGAATGCACCCACAGTGGGCATCTGGTGCAGAAATTGGGTGGCCCTTCTCCTTCTCAGCCACAGAATTCCTCTGGCCAATCTCAGAAGCTCATCTGTTGGGAGTTTAGTTTTCAGGATGTTTGCAATTGTAAGGCATGCAGATACAGCCATGAGTGTTCTGTATGCAAAGGCCATCACTCCTTTCAAAATTGCACCAAGGGCCAAGCCCAACTGGGCTACAACAAGGATGACCAAGCTAATAGAAAACCAGGTGGAGCTCCCCTGCTTTCAAAAGGGCCCCAGTCCAATCAAGCTTGAGGTTCTTCAGAGAACCTGTCATCTTATCCAGATTCTGGGATGGCACATTATCTCCTTCATGGTTTCAGTGCGGGTTTTTGAATCCCTTTTCAGAGCACCTGATGCCCATTTTTAGCTAACAACTTAAAGTTGGTTATGGGGGATGGAACATATCATTAGACAAAAGACTGATAAAGAGGTGGCTGAGGGTCATGTTTTGGGCCCCTTTTATGTACCCTCACTCCTAATTTGAGGGTATCCCCAATGGGTGTTGTTCCCAAGAAAGCAGCAGTCGAATTCCATATTATCCACCATTTATCTTATCCTCCTGGTCAATTGGTTAATGATGCCATCCCCCATGAGTTATGTATGGTTTATTAAACTTCTTTTGATACTGCTATTCACTGTGTTCGGAGCTTTGGTATGGGGATTGAGTTAGCTAAATGCAACATCAAATCTGCATTTCACTTGTTACCTATTCATCCTTTGAATTTTGAATTGTTAGGTTTTAGGTTTGATGGACAGTTCTCCCAATGGGTTGCTCAGTTTCCTGTGCAGCCTTTGAAGCATTCGGCACCTTTCTTGAACGGGTCCTCAGGACAAGGACCTATCTCAGGGGAGTTATCCATTATTTGGATATTATTATTTATTGGGTCAGCTGGTTCAGGGGTGTGTTCATTTTTACTCAAAGAATTCCAGGCCTTATCAGACGATCTGAGTATTCCTTTGGCACCTGAGAAAACAGACGGTCTGGCTACAAGATTGGAATTTTTGGAATATCTACTGACAGTGTTAGCCAGTTATCTAAACTCCTAGATGACAAGGTGTGAGACAGGGTACAACAATTCCTGTCACAGTCCAAGGCTATGCTCCATGAATTTCATGCTTTCATTGAAGCTGGGCTGATGCCAAGACAATAGAGAAGAACATTTAAAAAAAAAATCTGTCATTGTCCATATTCTCCTCCCATCCCTTGGGTTTATCTTAGAATAATTGTGCAATGATAGGAAAAAGCAAGTGCTTAATCAACACTTTGGAATTGTGCCAGTGCAAGCAGATAAGATTCAAAGTGTTTGTTACATAGTGATCCATGGGCTCTCTATAATTGAGTCAGCATTTAAAGAAATATCTCAGTCCAAAACTATTCCAACATAGATTTTATTGCAAAGTTTGTGGTTTATAACAGGTTATTTATGTGATGGTTTTCAATAAAACTTTTATTTTTAATAATAATAATAATAATAATAATAATAATAATATACAACAACAACAAAAGCACATAACATATAAGCAAGTTTTATATATAGATCTAAAACTATTTTCCACATTCTTTTTCTCCACATTTCTAACAGTACTGGTAAGGACACCATAGCTGACAATGTTACATAATTAACGCAGAAAGAGCAGATGGACCAAGCTAGTTCATATAGTCTGGCATCATGGTGGGAAGTATATGAAACTGTATGTTACAGACAGCCTTATTCTAGGAAGAACAAGGTTGGAGCTTCTTTGATTTATTTCTTTTGTGCTCATATCCAGGGTTAGTGTTTGCACCACCTTTCCCTAGTACTAAACCCCACATAAAATATTTTACTGGGACACTTATTATCTCTGAGAGTAGAAATTACATGCATGCCACTTTCTGAATTATCCTTTGTGTAATGTGTTTCCAATATAGTTGGGACCATAAATCATGACAGATTTTATTCATTTCTTAGGAAATTTTGCTGGCATGTTTAAAAAAATATCCTTGAACACATGGGAAACATTTTATTCAAAGCAACAAATTATGAAAGTGGCATCAGAAATCATGTAAACATACTTCCTTTTGTTCAACAGTGCTTCTCTTTGCTCACTTCTCTCTTCAACCTATACACATTCTTCAAATTTGCTCCTGAACATTCTGCCCCATTCATACCAGGAGATTTCCCTCAAGAGGAACAAATTTGTTCATCTCTGTCATCATTTACAAATTTGTTGTTGTGAAAGAGCAGAAAAGGCATAAGATGAAGAATTATGTGGGTAACACTAGATTTGTCCAGGATAGTCAATGAAGTATGGTAATGTGGCCAGAGAAACACAGGTTGAATATGGGCTGCCTACTGCCCAGCTACAGGGCAGTGCAATAGGATCTGTCTTTAAATTTTAGATCTCGTGTCTACTCTGGCGGGAGGTCCTGCCAGGGTAGACACGGGATCTAAAATTTAAAGACAGATCCTATTGCACTGCCCTGTAGCTGGGTAGTAGGCAGCCCATATTCAACCTGGGTTTCTCTGGTCACATTACTATACTGCACTCTCATAGTGCTGCTATTCCACTTTTACTGCTCTGGCTCCCTCCTATTGCTTTTTCACATTTGTAGTTCAGTGAAGCCTAAGAGCTCTCTGTCTGAGAATTCTAAATGCTTCTTCCTAAACTGCTAATCCCAGAATGCAATAGGAGGCAGCCAGAGCAGTTAAAGTGAAATAGCAGCACTAAAGTGTGCAGTGCAGTAATCTAGTGGGCTTCTTGTGCAGCTTTTTAAAAATGGGAAAATCCCATTTTTGAAAAGCTGTGGGAGAAGCCAAGGTTGCATATGGGCTGCCTACTGTCCGGCCACAGAGCAGTATGACAGGATCTATCTTTGAATTTTAGATTCTGTGTCTATCTTGGCAAAACTTCACTGTGACTCCACTGTGACTTCTCCTGTGACTCCACTGTAATTTATTATGTTTGATTGAAAATTCAATGAACATTGTACAGCTACCACTTTAAAAGCAGTTAATACACTTTGAAGGTTGGTTGAGTCAAGAAATGAAAACAGTGCCTGGCTGTAATACTTGGTTTTCTGATCAAGCTGTTTTCAGTTCTAGCAGCTATGCTATTATACCATTTCCACTATAGTCTGTCAATAGAGAAAGGGTAGTAAAAATCTTTTATTGTCTTTTTAAAAGGTCTCACTGTGGCCTCAGCTGAGTAATGTGCCCAGCTAATGAGGTCCCCAAAGTATGAGAACTTTATATTACAATTGGCAGCAGCCTACTCTAAAACTACTTTCATCTTCCATAAAAATTAAAAATACAAAAGCTCAAATGAATGCAATGAATTAACAATAACTTGTTTATTTGAAATTAGGATATAGTTCTGTCCCTAATAAAATATAAGCATAATTAGCATGAAGTCTTGTTTTGAAGATAAGTTGACTCAATATGTCAGAGCTGCCTTTCTTTTTTAATGATGACTGAATTTTACCTCTAGCTGCTGTAAATTTGGTCCTTCGAAATACTTTGACATGACAGAAGGTAGGCATGCTATTGTTTGGTGAAGCCTCTGTACTTGCTGATATTTTGAAATCTCACTGAGTTGGACTTTGACGTGCTCTGAATAGCAGTTCCCTGTACTTGAATTTCAGTGCTTTAATCTTGCTAGAAATGTTGAAAATGTCTTTAAAAATTAGAAATGCACTTTCAACTGGATATATGAGGATATTTTGTCCAATAGTGTGTGTTGATTCTGCTGTAATTGTCTGTAAATGGCTAAGGGCAAATCAGTTCAGGCTGAAACACCCTGGTGCATGTTCTGGAAGGATATGTTTTACAGTGGCTGTGTTTCTAGCCTGCTGCAAAAACCTGGCATTAATCTGGGCCATGACCCATGGAGATCAGGCTGAACAACTATTTGGAAAGGGCTACAAATATCCTTGCACAAACTGATTTCACTTCACTTACACAGCAGCCATGACTCTTTTCCTCCTTCCCCTGCAACATCAAGTAGACACTCCAAATCTACGGCAGAAGGTCCCCCGATGCTCTATGAGAGATTTGGGACACTGTAAAGGATTGTACGAAAGCCAGTGTGATGTGGTGATGTCAGCATTGGACTACAACTCTGGAGATCAGGGTTCTATTCCCCATGTAAACCCAATAGGTCACCTTGGGTGATTCAGATACGCTCAGCCCAAGAAAACTTTATGATACGTTCACCATAAGTCAGAACTAACTTGAAGGCACACAACAACCAACAACAACAAAACAACCTCATATAGTGTATAGGATGGGGATTCACCAGGAGTATCCAATGATTGGGTACCAGTGCATACAACTGTGTTGTTTAGAGTGCAGTTGGACATCAAATGTGCAGCTGGGAAACAACTATGCAACTGAAAAATTGAGAATGTTCAGTTGGGAAAAAAAATGAAGAAAAATGAAACACAAGATTCTTAAATATTTATTAACCACTAAAATGATAGAGATGTTACCAAACAAATAGCCCACATCATATTAAAATCAAATTTTCCCATATCATATTTCTTCTTTTTTATTCTCCTCCTTGAAGTAAACCTTCTTGAAGTACTCTTGATTTTGTTTTCAAGGTCTATCTAACATCCTATGTTCCTTTTTCACTGAGGAGTGGGCAAACTGAAAATCTGCTTTAACCTCCCCTGGGATATAACCCCATGCTACTGCCTAATCAGATGAAGAGATACGATGATCAATAAGAGAAATTAAGAGTTCACTCTTATTACCACTGACTACTTAATGAGTTGCCCTCACATTTTTAGTTCTAAGAGTGTTGCTGCCAGAATGATGCATAAGCACCACAGTATCTCTTTTTTCTAGACAGTGCAGCCTGTGGCCAACATACATTTATGACATTGCTTGTACTGTATTTTATACTCCTTATTCATAACATATATAGATCACCTCAAGGTCTCCATTTGATGGTGGTGGTGATGATAGTACATCAGATAGTGATGGGTGAGGGTTTTCTAAGCCAAAGAGGCTTCTGCAAGCATGCCCTTCCAGCACCCAAAAAGCCTCAAGGTTTTGAGGAACACGTCTCATGAAATCCCAGTGAGTTTTTCTTCTCTCCCTTCCAGGGTCAGTCTTTCCACCTTCCATGTAAATTGTGTGGAGTGTCTAGCAATAGAAGGGACATAGGGCCTTTACAGACTGCCAGAAATAATGCAGCTGAGTCCACTTTAACTGCCCTGGCTCAGTGCTAGGGAATCATAGGAATTGTAGTTTATTCTGAGACATTGAGCCTTCTCTGTCAGAGAACTCTGGTGCCACAATAAACAACAATTCCCATGATTCCCTAGCACTGAACCAGGGCAGTTAAAGTGGATTCAAGCTGTATTATTTTTGGAAGTCTGTAAAGGCCCTTAGCCTCTTTCAATGTTGCAACCCACTTTCCCCCCAAAATAATTAAGGATAGGGGGAAGATTGAAGGTTGAAAAAGATACATGGAATTATTGAGCTAGTCATGATACATTTCTTGCCAGAGAATCATGGCACTTTTAATTCAGTCTGTGATTTCCAAATGAGAAAAAGGTGTTCTTTGTGTAAGTTTTTATTCACGTTGGCCATTTTTGTTCTTCAGGGAGCACTCCTCCTTATGTGATCTTTCACTATTCCCCAAGATGAGATTTTTGTTATCTATGGTAAATTAACATTTGAAATTTTTAACAACAGGGGAAGAATTGGATGCTGCAATTTTATTCAAAAAATGTCCAACTGAACTTAACAGGGTTTACTTTTGGATGAACATTTAAAGTGGTTACATTTGACTGGATCAAAATAGCTTATTCACTTGCATAAAACCTGTGTATGAGTAAACATGAGGTTGCTACTCTAATTGCTTTGATTTTTCTTGAGCATATATAAGATTTGTTTTCACTCACATTTCTTTAATTTTAAATGGCCAGACCATATTTTGGCAGCCAGAAAAACTGTGTGTAGTTCTCCTTCTGTCACCTAGGAAATAAAAAACCTGATTTCTCAGCATTTCATCCTACCCACATAGTGGTTTATCATTTATTGGTAAGCATCTTGAAGAATGTTCTGAGGAAATATTGAAAATCTATCCAGAGAATGGGCTGGGGTAGGGTGAGGAAGGAAGAGAGAGATTAAGGAATTATTTTATTTTATTCCGTATGACTTAACATTTACTGTTTGTTTTAAAACATTGTTGATTAGTATATAGAATTCTAAAATTCTGTTTAGCAGACACTTATCCTAATTAAGGGGGGGATGCAGACGGGTGGCCCTGGCCACCCCGGGAAATGGAGGATCAGGGCCAAGGCTGCTGGATGCATAGGCCCTAATCCTCCCTTTTGCTGGCCTGGAAAAGAGTGGCAAAATGTCGCTCCTTTCAAAGCAGAAAAAAAGGCGCCCTAAGAGCTGCCATGTGGCTTTTTGGTGCCCCTTCCAGTGCAGTGCATCAAAAGGCTGTGCCAGAAGGATGTCCTAATATCAAGTGCCATGTGTAACAACATGTGGCATCAGGACATCTTCGGGGAAGGGTTGAGGCGGCCGGCGTGTGGCTGCCCCTCCCCATCCCTGCCATCTGGATGGTCCAAATGACCTGTCTGTAGAGTCTCTAACTTTTCTTAAGCCTTGCCTTGCCCACAAACCTATTCACATATGGTAGGTTGAGCCACAGCTCCCAAAAGCACCAGAAATCATGATCATTGGCATTATCCAATGCAATAGCATACAGGAAGGAAACAGTATGGGGAAGGCAACTAAAGATGTATTGCTCTTGAACAATACAAGCAAATACAATATGTGTTTGTTATAATTTCTCCCTCATCCCGTTCACCACCCTTGTATTATTTTTCTCCATTAAGAAATGGAGAAAAAAAATTCCCCTGAAAATTCTTGTAGGTGTTATCATGAATCTTCCCTTTGCAATAAAATAAAATAAAATAAAATAAAATAAAATAAAATAAAATAAAATAAAATGAAATAAAAATCTGCTGCTGTGGATAACAATCCCTGCTCCCTTCTTCTTTTCTCCACTTTTTCACATAGTACTTACCCAGAACCATGCTCTCTTAACAAATGAAAACCAGGTCATGTTGGGCTGAGCAAGATTAGAGTGTAGTAAAAAGGGTGTGACAAAGTTATTAATGAGGAAGGACACAGAAAAATGCTATTTTAGGCAGAAAGACCCTGTCTCACCTCTATGAGTATGTTACACCAATCAGTAAAGGAGGTTTAAAACCTACCTTTGTTCCTGTGGATTGTGTGGCAGGATCTTTAGCCTCCTCTGAAAATAAAAACACACTGCAGAAATAATTCAGTTTGAAAGACTGCATTAACTGTTCTGGCTCAGTGCTAGGGAATCCTGGGGATTGTAGTTTGTTGTGGCACCAGAGCTCTCTGACAGAGAAGGCTGTCACACAAAACTACAGTTCCCAATATTCCCTAGCTTTGAGCAAGGGCAGTTAAAGCAGTCTGGAGCTGGATTATTTCTGCAGTATTTTTTGGACCTGAGTCAAAGCACACAAATGCGGTCAGGCAAATGTTTAAACTGACTACATCAAAATTTGTGCATGTGTATTGCTTTAAATTGCTTTAAATTGCTTTAAACTGTTTTAATTAGGCAATTGTTCTTGTATCACATTCCTTAATATGCTATTATTAATCTCCTATTAAATTAGTAGTCTATTTAAATTATTCTTACTGCTTTAAAATGTTTTAAGTGGTCAAAATTGATTTTATTGTGCTTCCTCAGAAACTTGGAAATGGAATGTGATATAAATATTTAAATGCATGATGAATAAAATAAACTAATAACCTTCTCTTCATTTTCTTGTTAGTGGCTGCAACTTTTCTGAATTACCTTAATTAGTATTTTTGATGTTTTATTTATTATTTCTTTTCTTTTTTTAGCCATGACAACTGCACAATAATGAATTCCTTCGTATTTTGTATTCTATTATATGGGGAATAGAGTCATTGTTTTGGTGTCAAAGAAGAAACAAATAAATGAAACCACCCCCGTTCCAAAACTAACTAATTAAGTGAAATTAAGGCATTCCATGGGCACAAAAAAATAAATAGCCAATTCAGAACAAAATATAGTAATACAGAAGTACACTAATACATAAATGTAAGGAGTAGGCAATACATAATTGTAATGCAGAAATGTATACACATAGGGACAATAGCTCTGAAAATATATCACTACTGTTATGTTTGGACCATCTAGTGTTGTAACTCTATGTTAAGACTGTCCCTACTTCAATCATTATAATTGGATGTAGTAAGGGACAAGAAAACAAGATAGAAACATTGGAATGCAGTAGACTGACAGTGATGTCATTTGGATTATATGGAAAAAGATACCCACTCTTGGATTAAACAATCAGTATAGAAAAAAAAACAATATATATTTGAGGCATGAAAGAATCATCTACCTCAGTGATTCTGGAGGCTGATTTCACCAATTTGAATATGGAATTGAAATGTGTAGCTAGGCCATAGGTTGAAACTTTTGGAACAACTGTGAGTTAAGGACTATTTAGTGTTTGAGTGATGATATTTGCTTTTGTAATACTACACTTTTAAAATAGTCTATTGCCTTTATTTGTTCTTGTTACTGTCCTGCCTGTAAACAACTTTCTTATATATCTACACAATGACATAATGTTGTTTCCCATTCCCAAGCCTTTGACATGAGAACATTGAGACCCACTGGTAATGGTGTGAACAAACTTGCAACTTGAACAAATACTGTTATCCTCTGTCTTTTCCCTTCCCTTCCCTCCCCTTCCCATTAGCTGCTGCCCCTACATTTTGAGCAAAGACTCATGAACACGAGAAGAGTATTGTTCAATCAGACCAAAGCCGGATCTGGTATATTGTATATACTCATGTATAAGTCTAGAAATTTTAGTGAAAAAAAAATGACCCAAAAAAACTGAGTCGACTTATCCACAGGTCAATGTAGGTATTGTAAGTATATATATATATATATATATATATATATATATATATATATATATGTATATGTATATGTATATGTATATGTATATGTATATATATGAACCATCCCCTGGTAAAAAGCAAAACTGTAATCTGTCCTAGAATCACTGACTCTACTCTCTTATCCAGCCAGTCTTTATTTTGAGCACAGTTATGCCTACTGAAATTTTGTATGTTTTTGCATTGTTTTCCTTTGCTTCATCCTTTAGAATCATAGAATCATAGAGTCGGAAGAGACAACAAGGGCCATCCAGTCCAACCCCCCTCCCATGCAGAAACTCCCAATCAAAGCATCCCCAACAGATGGCCATCCAGCCTCTGCTTAAAGACTACCAAGGAAGGAGACTCCACCACACTCCGAGGGAGTGTGTTCCAATGCCAAACAGCCCTTACTGTCAGGAAGTTCCTCTAATGTTGAGATGGAATCCCTTTTCCTGGAGTTTACACCCATTGTTCTGGATCCTAGTCTCTGGAGCAGCAGAAAACAAGCTTGTTCCCTCTTCAATATGACATCCCTTCAAATTTTTAAACACAGCTATTATATAACTTCTTAACCTTCTCTTCTCCAGGCTAAACATCCCCAGTTCTCTCAGTCATTCCTCATAGGGCTTGGTTTCCAGACCCTTCACCATTTTAGTTGCCCTCCTTTGGACACGCTCCAGTTTCTCCACATCCTTTTTGAATTGTGGTGCCCAGAACTGGACACAGTATTCCAGGTGAGGCCTGACTAAAGCAGAATAGAGTGGCACTATTACTTGCATCGGCACAAAGGACTCGAACGCATTAGTTTGGGTAAAACACTTTAGGCCACAACTTTATTTTGTACAGGGTCGTAACAAAATAACAAATATCATTCCATCAAATATTGGTAAACATCTATATCAAATATTATTGGCGCATGCGTACCTGCGATTAAGCTAAGCACCATTATTTTAAACCATCTTAGCCTAGCATGCGCCAAGTTAATAATATTCTTACATAACCCCCTAACAATTCACCCCCTCCCCCCAACCGGATATGATGTCATGATATAACTCTTTAACCAATGACGTCATTAATTTTATCAATTACATCATTCAATTTAATCAAAACCAATGACATCATCTATTATTCAACTTTATTCAAATCATATACATATTAAATTCCCAATTGACCTATTTCCACCCCTGAGAGGGAGGGGTCCCTGCCCGCCAGTATACCACATTTTCAATATTCATACGACCCAAAATATAAGTTGCGACATATAACTTTGATGAATAATTATTTCAATTCAACCATAACACATATGTTGGACACAAATATCAAATTACATTACCAGCATTTATGCAATTATAATCCGCACCCTATAACTAATGTTATTTGTTCTCAGGGAGGGCGAAAAACCCAAACAGGCT
>CM034706.1:75390732-75402141 GCA_020142125.1 Phrynosoma platyrhinos | reverse complement strand
TTTAGCTGCTGCATCGCACTGTTGACTCATGTTCAACTTGTGGTTTACACCATACTTCTAGTTTGCACAGGATCAACTGGAAGCAAGAGATGTCAAAAGAGAGATCCTATAAATGTGAAGCTCAAAGAACCCCTCATGCCTCCCACCTCAGACTTAGCTCAGCTACAGAAAGGAGACATGGAGATCAAAGAACTCATGGAACCTGGGAGGGAGCATACTGGAAGATGGCCTGACATATCAGAGCAAGAACTGGGGATGAGCTTGCTAATTCTGGTTGCAGCAAAAAAAGCCAATGAAAAAGCAGCCCTAAATAAGGTAACTTCCTCTGACAAGGAGCACACCACTTAGAGGGAATGCCAAATCTGTATAAGGACTGAATCTGTCACTGGCATGTGGGTATCGCATGCCACAGGAAGCTCCCTAGACCATCCCTCCAATGCCCTCCGTACCCTAAAATCCACTGTAGGATCCGTGGAGCCTAGAAGTAAAAAGCCAGGGCTGCCAACCTTCCCCTAACGGTAACCAGAGACAATCCAGACTGTATGAGATGAACTGCAAAGTGGAGTATAACCTCCACCGTCAAGGGCCAAACCTCAATTTCACCCACAGCCACAAGAAATTGTCTAAAGCTCGCATTGCAAGCTGATAAGACTTGTGTGTAGAAGGGGCAATGGATTGCAGAATAGCCCACTCAATCTCTATCCTCCAAGGTTCCACAGATGGGCAGCTACTGTCAAAGGCTGCACTGCTGCTTCTAGAGCTAGCTCTTGAAAGCTGTGAAACTGAAAACGTGAAAGGGTATCTGTCAAGGGATTCAATAGGCCAGGCACGTAGTGCACCTGGAACAATACACTGTATTTTAAACACTATAACACCATAGCTCTGACCAAAGCCATCACCCTTGGAGACTTTGAGCTCTGGGAATTGATGGCATGAACTACTGCTTGGTTGTCACACCAAAACCAAACAGTTTTCTGAGCAAATTGCTTTGGCCAAAGATGAACTGTGACCACAATAGAGAACAGTTTGAGAAATGTAAGATCTCTTGTCAAACTGTTCCTCACCCAAACCTGAGGCCAACACTCTCCCTCCCACTGCCCCTTCCAGTATACACCAAACCCATGGGCTCCAGATGCATCATAATGAATCTGAAAATCTGCCTTTAGGAGCACCTTGCTCCTCCAGAATGATACACCATTGAATTCCTCAAGAAATGAGTTCCAAACCTTCAGGTCCTCATGTATCCCACTGTTAATGCGAATGTGGTGATGCGGGAAAGACACCCCCCTCGTGGCATGGTATAAGCAACCACAAAAAGCCCATCCAGGAACTACCACTTTGCAAGCAAAATTCAACAGACCTGTTAGAGATTGAAAGTCATGTAATGTGGCCTTATTCTTACCTCTCATTACCCTTACCTGGTACCTCTCATTACCCTTACCTGGTGTCTGATTCGGGAGGTGAGATAAATCCTCAGTTGTATCAAGCTCAGTACCCAGAAAGGTTAACCGGGTGGCAGGGCCCTCCATCGTCTCATTATCCAAAGGCACTCCCATCACATCCATCAAACATTGGAAAGCCGACAAAGTGTCCCAGCATGTTGCTGTGCCGGGGCCCCCAACAAACAGGAAGTCATCTAAATAATGCGTAATTGCAGGATTGCCAAACCTCTTCACAAAACACTAGTGCAAGAAGGTACTAAACTTCTCAAAAGCCGAGCAAAAAATAAAACAGCCCATTGGCATTGCCTTGTCAAAATAGAACATTCCCTCAAATTGGAAGCCTAGTAAGTCAAAATCTTCAGGGTGTACTGCATGTAGCCTGAAGGCAGATTTTATATCACATTTTGCCAAAAGAGCTCCCTTGCCCAAGGTTCTAACCATCTGTACCACTGAGTCAAATGATGCATATTTCACAGATGCCAATGCATGGGATAAGAAAGATTGTGAATTAAACGATACTCACCTGGTGTCTTCTTGGGTAGCACTCCCAGTAGTGACAACCATAATGTTGGCATTGGCAATTGTTTATGGGATCCAGATATTCTCCCTGCTGCCAGCTCTTTCACCAGCTTGTCCCTTACGATCCCCTGTAACTTCCTCACTGAATGTTCATTAGGTGCAAAACGATAAACTCTTGAACCAGAATATGGAATGTGAAAACCATGTGTAAAACCATCAAGTGAGTACTGGGCAGAATCCCGCTTAGGATAAACCCCCAAACAAGCAGTCAAAACATCCAACCTAATGGCCATTGGTGTTTGTTCATCCAGCTGGGGTAGCCTGAGGGGCAGCTCCAACTCCGGTCCGCTTACCTTTGAAGCAAGAGGTGCTGGGGTGATTCCCTCCACAGGTGCCACAGTGGTGATCAAACTTGCAGGTCTGCCACCTGCACTTACCTGCATTAAACTCCCAGCAGACTCCTGGTAATCTCTTTCCCCCATGCCAGGCCTCACATACTGCCCTCTTGGCTGAGTGACCATAGGCATGAAGCCATTGTCACATCTGCTCAAAGGGGAGGCACAAACTATCATGTCTGCCCATAGCTCAGCTTGTACGTGCTACCATGAAATGGAATGATCCAAAGTAGCACGCATCCGAAACTGCTCATCATACTGAAGCCAAGCAGACCATCTTGAGTTAAAGTGACAATTAGTGTAGGCCTTTATCATTATCTCCTGGTACTTGGATAAATTCCAGAGACCTTAAAGGCTCCTTCTCTTCAGTGATACCCCTATAAATTGGAAACCCCATTATCCAATTAACGAAATTCCTTTTCAACTTTGGGCGCTTGTGGGCCTCAAACTCTTTAGGTAGACTAAATACAACTCCTCTTTCACCATAATTCTCAGTTCTGGGTCCCAAAAAGTTAAAGAAAAAAGATCAATAAACTCACCCTTCCAAATCCGCTCCTTCATTGTGAGTGGGAGATGGGATCCTAGTGGAGTGGACATACCCGCATAAGGGTTATAATCAGCCAATCTTTCTGCCCCCACTTGACGTAAGACCCCTGCTGTAGTAGCTCCTTTGGTCACACCTACCTTGCCAACCAGGAGCTGCTCCACCCTGACCCTTGCAACCTGGGTCTGAACTGCCCCAACTGCTGCTAAGGATGTGCTCAGTGAAACTGCTGCTAAGGATGTGCTCAGCTTCGATGCCCTAGCCAGCTTGAACACCAGGCACCCATACTGTTGCTGGCCAAGAGCCCAAAGAGATAGATAAAGTAGATGTACCTAAACCTGCCAGCTGCTGTGGGATATCCATTGATGCTTGAACACCTCCAACCGAGTGTGACGCAACTGAGGCTCAGCTGTTATGCTGCAGGGTGGAGGAAGCACCTCTCACCACATTGCTCTGTACTTCTGGGGCTTCTGCAGCCGGCCCACTGGCCTGGCCTGAAGCCACCGTCTGCTGTACCACTTTATACAAATCAGCCAAAGTAGGCTGCACAGATACAGAGGCTACTGCTCCCTGCTGCACCAAACCTAGAACCTTTTTCATAAGCTCCGTCATGTCAGCTACATTTGGCTGCCCGCCCTCCTTAGTCGTAGCATCCACCGCATTACATGGTGTGTCACCCACTGCCATGCCAGATGAGGGTACCTCCTGCACCTGTGTAGCTCGTAGCACTTGCACCTCATTTGAGGACAAACGTAGCACTTGCACCTCATTTGAGGACCCCATGCTTGGGGCTGAATAGGCCAAGATTCCAGGAGTACTACCCTGCACACCCCTCTGAGCTAGTTGCTCACAAACAGCCACACATATTGCCATTGTATGTCCCAACTGAGCCAGGTGGGCAAGAATCTCATCCTCATGTCCCTGAGCCTTGGCCGAATACTTGGGCGCTGACTGGCCAGTGACAAATTATGACTTGTTTCGTGGCATGAGAAAAAATTCCCTCTTTATAATTAACAAGCCCCAGTTATAGTGTCCTGAGCAGGGACAAGAACCCTTTACACAAGTAACAGACCAATGAGGAAAATTTCCTCCTTTAAAATTAATAAGCCCCAGTGGTTATAGTGCCCCAAGCAGGGACTAAAATCCCTTTACAAGTCACAGACCAATGAGGAAAAAATTCCTCCTTTAGAATTAACAAACCCCTGTGTTTATAGCATCCCAAGCAGGAGCTAAAATCCCTTTAGAAGTCGCAGCACAATGAGGAAAAATATTCCTCTGGAAAAAACAAGCCCCCAGTGGTTCTAAATGCCCCAAGCAGGGACTAGAACCCTTTACCCAAGCCACCAACTAAGGCTCGTGCCGCCCAGGCCCCGATGGCTCTTCCCTACTCAGCTGCCGATCCTCACTCTCGGCTGCCGAGTGCAAAATGGCTGGTTCCATGAGGCAGAGGGGGCGTTATATAAGCCCCCAAATCCTGCCCCAAATCTCACAAGACTATCCAGTCTTGCAAGATTATGTGGGCTGCTGGGGGATCTCACGAGATCCCCCTGATTGTTTGAGAGCTGCAGGGAGACCAGGACTCCCAGCCCTCCCAACCAATCGCGGCGTCAGCTTCCTAAAATGGCCGGTGCAACAGAAGGCCCCTCCTAACGCGTCAGGGGTGTCTTTCAGGATGTTAGTGAACAAACTATAATTTCTGTGCAGTACACCATTCTGGTCCAAATGTCTCCTGACTGTTTTTACTTAAAGACCCTGTATGATACATTAACCATTTTACCTTTGGAATATTGTTTAAAAGTAAATGAAACTTTAGGGAATCCATGTTTTTGCAGGATACTTTTAATAGATTGCTTTGACAAAGAATTTTACTTACATGAATAGGTAAGTATTCTACTGGTACATATTCTGCTGGGTCATATGCTACCATCCTTGGCAAGGAAGGCATGGAGTTCCTTGTAGAAGGGCATGGTGGAGGGACCCCATCTGCTTTGAGCCTTGTGATCCCTAAACTTCTTATAATCTCCCCTGAGGTTTTTGGTCTTCCAATGATACTCCTCCCAAGTGTGTTGGTGGCCCTTAGCCCTCATGCCTTTTGCCATCTCCTTAAATGTTTCAGAATTCAAGAAGGAATTTCTCAATTTCTCCAGAATATGTTGCTGTGACCACAGAGCTATTAGATCAGCCATCTCCGCATGGGACCACAACGTACCTCCCTTTTTTTGGCTCATTGCTTGTGGATGGCTCTTCCATTCTGCCTGCTGTAGAAGATGAGTGCTGAATGAGCACAGCAATGAAGCTGCACAACTGCACAGGACTGCTGGGAAAATGGCATTGGAATGTACATGGGGGTCCAGCTTAAAAGTGAAACTTTTCCCTAATCACTTTCTCACAGTGAAACATCTGGCAGCAACACTTTCAGCATCCCAATAGTTGCTCAGGTGCATGTGTACTGTAAAAATTAGGGTTAGGGGCAGGGCTCTTAGGCAGGCACACCTGCGGTGGTGCATCTACACCTGGGTCATTAAATTGAACCTTTTTTCATAGGGTGCATGGGTGTCTCAAAATGTGCCACACATGTGCAGGTGCATTTACACATGCGTTTTAAATCTTGGGTGTCTTTTTTCCATTGCCCCTCTGTTGTTGCATATAGAAGCACCTGTGAAGGTGCGCATTTTTCAGGAAGAAGCAGAAAAAAGCAGCCTCTTTTTGGAGTGGCTTTTCTTGGCATACAACGGCTAGAGGGTGCTTTCCTGGTAAATTTTAGGTGTGATTCGTCTAAAGGCCAGACCTACAAGACACCCTCAAAGCACCTCTTTTTGCCTGATTGCATAGCCCCAAAGTCCAATGTTGATAATCCCATTTCTAAATGTGCAAATGTTTATGCAGTCTTCATCTCTCTATATTTACTTATGGCAATTTCTCTCTTCTTCAATCACTAAGATCACCTGACAGCAACCTGCTCATAATAGTCTAAAGATAGAACTCTAAATAGTGATCTTGTAAATTGTTTTAATCAAGCAAACATAAGTGGGACATTTTATGCCTGTGTATTGTTGTGTCAATTTAATTTTATAAATGCATTTAAAATATATTGACATTTATAAATTAACCCCACACACTTGATGGAGCCTCAAATGTTCATACACACTCTCACATACACAAACATGTACACATTCATATAAGATAATATGAGCTGTGAACAACTTTTGCATACAGCAATGTATAAACAGAGCTTATTCATGGAATGTTTTCTCCTTCCTCATGAAAAATATAATATAAATTGGACCATATTGCTCTATCTATTCACTTAAATAGAGCAAGTAATTACAACAAGTAATAATAATACCTTATCCTTCCAGGGTTCCAAGTAACTAGCAGACATGAAAACACACATAGAAAACCATAAATTACAAGTATCTATAAATTAGAAATTCTATTGAACTGCAATAAAAATAATATAAACAAATAGCACTATAAGACAAATAAGTTACTTATTGCCTGAAGGCTTATACAGATCAATGATTTTAATCAGTGCCTGAAAGACATGTGCGTAAGGGACAGCTAGATCTCTAATGGAAGGCTGTTCCATAACTAGGGTCTAATGGTTATATGCTAGGAGACTATGGTGCATTTACACTATATAAATAGTGCAGATTGCCACCACTTTAACTGTCATGGTTAAATCCTACAGAATCCAGAACTCTTTGGCAGAGAAGGCTAAAGACCTTGTAAAACTACAAATCCCAGGAGTCTGTAGGATTCAGCCTTGGCAGTTAAAGTTGTGTCAAACTGCATTATTTCTACAGTGCAGATCCACCCCTTTTACAAGTTTTAATGCAACACTTTCATGAACTAATTCCTCCAAATGCAGACTTAATACTCCACTATCTGGGAGCCTCAACTGCCCTTAGTCCATAGCAGGGGTAGGCAATCTTTCCCCTTTAAGGGCCGAGGGACTTCTGCTCCCAGAAGCCTCAGCCATGTTGGCCAATAGTCCCATGTTGGCCAATAGCTCCTGGGATTCTGGGAACTGAAGTCCCTCAGCCCTTAAAGGGGAAAGGTTGCCTACCCCTGGTCCATAGAATAAGCAAGATTTATTAAATAAAGTCTCACGGCAGGTGCTAAAAACAACTCTTCTTTCTCTCCCTCCCTCTCTCTTCATTCCATAAGCATCAGCAGTAAATTACAAAAACAGTTCATGGCCTAAGCATAAGTTCATATTAAAACCTGGTCTACAGCATTTATTATCATGGTGATAGATGATCATGGAGAGGGAAATATGTTGGAAGATGTTTTAAAAATGACAATATATTTTATATATAGTTTGTTAATTGAAGTAGATGGTACTGAGTAAATAATTCAATCTCAGGTAAAATGAGCCAGTTATAGCATTTTCTGTGAGCTTTTGTGTTTAAATTTGATGTAATTATTTAAATATATCTGTAACTCAGGCTGCATATATAACTCAAGGTCATTTCTCCACAGCAACATACACACACACACAGAGTATTCTGTTTTATACTTTCAGCAGTCATATAAAAATGAAAAATCTGTAAACAGAAATGCTAGAAACTATTCATCACAAGAGAAATTTATATCTCCAATGATATATAGAAGGCAATCTAATTTCCAACATAGTCTATTGGAAATATCTCCCACTTAAACACCATTGAAATGAACCGAGTAGTGTGGTATTGTCATTCAGCTCCCATTCATTCCTATCATATTTGTGCAGGAAGCCTTTTCTGTAGGTTGTGCCGTAACACTTTGTTTTATATAAAAGTGGAAGTATCATAAAGAAATGTTAGACAGTTAAAAATGTGTTTTCAGTCACATCCAGTCATTCAATGCATGAATCATCTAAGTGAGGTGACAGTCACCAAAAGGAGAGATGTAAAACATGAAATATTGATAAGAAATGTTAAAATCCATGGATTGAGTGACAAAGTATTTCCTACACAGTTGCACAGAGGCATACTTGGGGTCTTAGATCAACTCCTTTGCAAGTAGGACAGGGTAGAGGAAAGAGGAAAAAGATGTGGTCTGTAAACAAAAAGGACAGGTCTTCTAGATGCTTAGGCTAACAAGTAAACTTTACCTAGAAGCTGTTTTTTTTTTTTGTCTGCTTGTTTGTTTTTAGAGGTAATGGAGATTATTACATTCTTTTATTATATTCTTATTTATTACATTATTACATTCACAAATATAGAACAAACTACAGGAAAAGAGATTCCACCTCAACATTGGAAAGAACTTCCTGATAGTAAGAGCTGTTCAACAGCAGAATACACTAAGTAGTGGAGTCTCCTTCTTTGGAGGTTTCTAAACAGATACTAGATGGCCATTTGTCAAGGTACGTTGATTGTGTATTCCTGCATGGCAGGGAGCTGGAGTTGTTGGCCCTTCTAGTTTCTTCCAACTCTATGATTCTATGATTGAAATGGAGATGAACCATCTTTGTTCATAGAACCAATAGAGAGTATGTGTATGCATATATGTCAGAACATTCTGAACAATTCCTTGTCTGTAGACAATCTTATCTGTAAAAAACTGTAAATAACAATGCTTTGTAAAGTAGAAGGAGATAGTAAAAGAAAAAGATCACATTCCAGGTACATAGACCCAATGAAGGAAGCTATGGCCCTGAGATTGAAAGACTTGAGCAGGGCCGTTGAAGATAGGATGACTTGGAGGTCTCTCATTCGTAAGCTTACCATAGTCAACCTGATGCAGTTAACAACAAGAAGACTACTTTTTACTCTATCTTCTGTAGTAGAATGTATAGAAGAATCTAAGCAAAATGATAAACTGTGATCAGGTTTCAACAGCTGAATGATGACTAACAACAACATTTTTCCAGTTCCTGCCTTGTATGGCAAGTTAGGGTAACATGATGCATGTACTATTTAAAGTTCTTCTGGATTTAATGTTTTCCTTAACTTATAACTCATACACTTGGAAAGGAAATGGGAACATTTGCATTAGGTATCTGTTATATTCCTCCACTCAATCCATCATTTAGCACACACAGTGTCAAAAAACCCTCTGGAAACCCAAATGTTTCTCATCTGAAATGTATGGTATCAGTTTATCAGAATTTCCTTTGAATAATGTTAATATATTACTTCAAAACAAGTAAAAAAGTGTCACATGCCCATTTTCACAATCCGATGTAACTGTCAGCCCCATATGATTATAACACATTATAATAAACACCAGAATCTGTGAATAACTTTTTCCCCAATTTCAGAACACAAATAGATTTGTGTCCTTTTAAAATTACCATCTACATTTCAATAATATTTATGTTTTACCTTTTCACAGTGTAAGTTGTGATGAAGCCATTGTTAAGAGGAGAAGGTTTTCTGTGTTGATTTGTTATCTTGAAATGAAACCGGAGAGGTGAGTGTTTAATTGCAAGTGGGTGGCGGGGGGACTGCATCTTTTACTGATGATTTGGACCAGGGTATGTTTACAGTCTTTAAATGTCAGGTTGGCAGATTACCAACAAGACATTAACCTGTCATTTTGTAACTTATGGTAAGCAAAGAGGGGAGATATTTCTGTCTTCCATAAGTGGATGCAATTAAAAGTGGTAATTTTCATTTAGATGGATCACTGGCAGAATGAAAGTTATCTATTAGTCCTTTAAACAACAACAACAACAACTTAATGTTGGTGACATTTTAACTGGAGACAAATTGTCTGGAGGGTCATGGCTTAAAAGTATTTGAGGATGAATTCCACACTGCTAGAGAAAGTTAGGAATGCCCAAGAAAGCAGAATTCAGTGGAAGAAAAAATGTCAAAAGGGTATAAGGGGTTATTTAAACTCAGTGGAATAGTGATTGGATGCCTTATGGGTTGCTTTTCACACAACATCATTCTGCTCATTTTGGTCTTCAGGCTTAATTCTATATTTTTATCCACCTCAAAATATTACATTGATAACTCCAATCTTGGAATTGCTCTGGTTGACTGGGTTGGTGCATGTTTATTATTGATATGATCCAGTTTGGATGTATCCTGTTTGTGTTATCAATAAGCTTACTGGTTTATATGCTTTGGGTGTGTGTTATGGTACAGCCAGATGGAAATGCCCCTTCCCATTCTTCTCAACTGATTCCAGAACTGGACTATCCACAAGAATGCAATTTCATCACTAGCCTCCTGCCCCCACCCCTGAAAACAAGCTTTCCTTGAAAGCAATAGAAATGGCCTTGTTGCTGACTAACCATCCTTTCATAATTATGCTAAATACCGGGATGAGAATGATGAGTCTGAATTTTGTGGGCTCTGATTCTATTTGAAAAAGAGTTGTATGAGAAATATATGGTATAGGCAATGTGCTGGAAGAATGCCCACCACTACAGTGAGAAAGGCAAAATGGGGATATTCTTTATTTATTTTATTTTTTTTAAAAAAAGCATCAATTTATTGCCTCTCAACCCAGCAGGTACACTGAATAGCAGATTCACTGCTACAGTAGGTAGTAGAAACATGCCTTACAGGTAAGAGCATGTTTTTTTTCTTTTTATTAAATTGGAAAGTATTGTTGGAAGTGTGCCTTCCAGGCATTATGGTGGGGAAAGAGTCAAAGTGGGGGAGTGGTGAGTTAGCAAAAATATGTTCTACCAGAAGAAAACATCTGAAGAAACTGGCTTGGAAATGCATATAGATCAGGATTTTGTTGGCTGTGGTTCTGTTCCAAATTGTGTGCATGTGTATGTGGGGGACCTGCAAATGCAACTTCCTAACATTAAATGTAAAAAGGAGGAGGAGGAGGAGGAAGAAGAAGAAAAGGAAGGCAACAGCAGAATCAAATGTTACTCTGATGATATCAAATGAAAATGAGAAATATAGCATTGCAACCTTTCTTGTTGTATTTAGCTGCTGTCAAGTCAACCTTGACTCATAGCAACCCTGTCAATGAGACAGTTTAAAGACCCTCCTATCTTCTACCTGCAGGCTCATGTCTGTGGACACCCTGGTTGAGTCTAACCATTTGGTTTCTGGTCTTCTCTTTCTTCTGCCTTCCACTTTTCCTAGCATCATTGTTTTTCCTAATGAGTCTTTCTTTCTGATAGTGTGACCTCATGGTATGTCCATTTAGTCAAAGCAACCTCAATTTAGCCATCCTGTCTTCCAGGGATTGGGACTTTATCTGTTTTAATAATATAATAATAATTTTTATTTATATACCGCCCTGTGGCAAGCCAATCCGGGCGGTGAACAAGGATAAAACAGTATACAGCATAAAACAAGACAATTCCCTCCTCTCCCCCCCTTAAAAAATTATTAAATCAAGGTCAATTTAAAACAGTCAAAATTAGGTTAAAACAACTATTACATAGAATTAAATATAAAATTAAATTAATACAAACCATTATCCCCTGTTGGTTAAAATTCTAAAGGCATTGTATAAGTGTATGAGGGAAGGTCCCAATAATCCCGAGGCAGGGCAGTTTAGTCCGGAAAGGCCTGCCGGAAGAGATCCGTCTTGACAGCCT
>CM034706.1:75325208-75341172 GCA_020142125.1 Phrynosoma platyrhinos | reverse complement strand
GTGAAAGGAGCACCAATTTAGCTCTCCTTTCAGGGGCGGTGAAGCTGCACCATGGGGCTGAGGTGTGGGGACTACTTCCCCCCTCTACTTCCCCCCAAAGTCTTTGTGGTTTGGTGCAAATTCGGCACTTCCAGCTAATGATCAGGAAAGAATATATCAATTAAGCAAAGGAAATGGAACTGACTAGTGCTGTGCTTTAGAAGTAAATGGTGCCTAATGGTGGGACCAAAGTTCAAATAGGTTTTTCTGTACATTCCAAACCAACGAGTCTGATGTGCCTTCTGTGTATGCAGAGCTCCCTGGGCTCTCTCCATATCTATTATGAGCAGGAAAAACATTCTATTTCTGTAGAAACAGAGAATGCATATACCTTCATGCTGTATGAATGGGCCCCACATATTCAATCTTTTAATGCCTTGAAGCAGAATACATCTCCAGCAACTGTATATCATCACATTACTATTTCCTTTGGATAACTAGAATCCTACTTTTAGAATCAATATATTAAGGAATAATAAGTTTGTCCATGTGTAATTTAACCATCTGTTACTCTTAACATCTATTTACTTTCTTATACCCTTTGGATTTCTTTCCTAGATGATGTTGTTTCCGTTAATTTTGGTTATGGATATGCTGTGCCTTATTCTTAAATCAGTTTTTCCCCCTCTCAAATTGCTTCATTCTGCAGACTCAGGGGCTATGCAGACAGGCAGGAAAAGGTGACCTGAAGCTGTCTTTTCTCTAAACTGCAGCAATTGCACTGCTGGCCCTAAGGATGCCTTTGTTGATTTATGGTGAGAGTGTGCAGAGTGTGTGCAGAACTGCCATTCATTAGCTCCATACATCTCTAGATCTGTAGCTCCCTGCAGACCAGAGATCAGATTCTCTTCAAAAGAAGGTTCTTTATTCTTCAGTTGCAGAATTAACATGATAACTATTTACATTGTAGAACAGCCATTAACAGGCAGAAAACAAAGGAAACTCCATGCCAAGCCCAGCAATCCACTCAAGGCAATAGCCAAACTCCACCCCCAGGTTGATACCTTTATAGACATTTGCTAAATGGCTTCTAAACCCAGCCTTCTTCCTATGTCCTGTGTTATGTGACTGGTAGTTCTCACGAAACTAGATGACCTAATTTGTTTTCTTCTGGCATCCTGTGTTCCCAAACACACACTGACGTTGTTTATGTTGTTTTCGTGTAATCCATCTGCAGGCTAAAACTTTCACAGCTAGAAATTTCCCACATCTGTACATTTCCAGTTTGACTACAAAACCCAACAGCCTTAAATGGGGATGGAGCAACTGCACAGGGGCAGTTAATGCAGCTTTTCTGAGGCTGCATCAAAGCCCCACCAACTGCACTGCCAGCCCCAAGGATTCCCTAAATGGGGATGGAGCAACCACATGGGACGGCTGCTTTAATTTTTTTCATGGTCTCTCTGGTGTATGCACACACGTGCAGGAACAACACGGCCCTTTTAATAGCAATGTTGGCATTGCTGTGCACCTGCACACTCTGAGGAGCAACGAGACCACAGATGCCATGTTCTTACCGAGTAGCTTGCACTGGCACTCAGTCACAGTGGTTAAATGCCTGTACTGCAGCCACTCACTCATAAACCACAAGGTTGTGAGTTCAATACTAGCCAAGGCTCAGGCTTGACTCAGGCCTGCATCCTTCCGAGGTCGCTAAAATGAGTACCCAGCTGTTTTGCAATGAGCTTAAAGTTTTAAATTGCTTAGACACTGCATAGCACGGTATGAAGCTGTATATAAATGAAGCTGCTTTTCTTTTTTTTCTTTTCTTTCTTTCTTTCTTTCTTTCTTTTCTTTTTTTTTTTTTTTTTTTTTTTTTTTTTTTTTTTTGCAGTACACAGCTACAGGAGCCTCACAATGATGACTGCAGCAGCTGCATGCATAGAGGACAGCAGTGATGATGCAGAGGACACAGAAGGGACAACTGCTAGAGTGAGTGCCACAACAGGTATTGCACAGTATACTGCCACTGCTGATGTTCTGATGCTACCTGAGAGAGCCCTGTGCCACTGGTGGATGTTCCTCAGAAGCACCAACTGATGGGGAGGGTTTGTCACATACATCTAGTCCAATGAGCAATGAAGGATGTGTTTCCAAATGCCCTGTGCCCTCTTCCACAAGCTAGTGGAAATACTGCATCCAGAACTGGAGCGGTCAGATATTATCATGAGGAAAGCCATCCCAGTGAAGAAGTTGGTTGCCATGGACATTTGGGTAATCACCCACAAAGCCAGCTACAAGCAGACATCAGAGTAGTTTGGGTTGGCCTTACAACTATGGGGGAAGTGTTGGTGGAGTTCGCCCTCAGCATGGAGAAGCTGCTGCTGACAAAGACAGTGGACCTTAGGGGATGCCGCTCAGGTAAGGAATGTCACACATACTTATCCCTTTCCTCTCCTGTGCAGAATGTGTGTATAGTACAGTATAGAATATGCTGTTAAGTTCACTATCCCTGCATACCTACACAGAAAACTTCAAGTGTTGGCATACAGTATGGCATTTACTGTATAGAATATGTTGTTAAGTTCACTATCCCTGCTCACCTAAGTAGAAAACTTCATGAGTTGCCATACAGTATGGCATTTAATGTATAGGAAAGGTTGTTAAATTTACTATCCCTCCATACCTGCACTGATTATGTCATGAGTTGGTAAGTGCCCTGACTTTTTTCATTAATCCTCCACTGCTCCCCCTCCCACCGACAGATCATGCAAGGATTTGCTGACCTCGGCTTCCCCCAAGTAATGGGTGCTCATGCCACCCTTGGGGTGGAGGAATGAGTTTGTGATCCCTGATGCCCATCCCTACCTTCCCATCACCCTTGCCTATCCCTCTCTTCTCTCTGCCACTACTGCCCCTGTGGGCTCAATTTATGACTTTCACTAGCTCACCCAGCAGAGCAGTCTGCACTTCCAGGGTGGCATTTAGCCACTTCTACTGCTGGACAGATCTCTCTAGCAACTGCCTGCCTCTCTCTGAGCTGATAGGAACATTTCACTGATAGTAATGTTTCCCCTGTTCCAGGAGTCTCTCCATTTGGTCTCCTACTGCATTCCATGAAGCAATGCAAGGCAATAATAGCTGCTTTGGCTGCTATGTGACACACCCTCTTCTGTGTGATCTCAGTCAGGCAGGCTGCTGGTGGCATTGTAGCTCTGGGATTAGCTGTTTCTTCTTCTGTCTCTCATCCTACTTCTTGTTTCATGGGACATATATGGCACAGGGCACATTTTACACACAAAACATGTCCCACAGAGATGGGGGGGACAGGAGAGGTACATGTAAAGGAGGTTTATGTGGATAGATTGGATACATCCAGCTGGTGGTCATGCAAGGGACATGGATGACACACAGACAAATGTTCCTCCATGAGCCCCTCCAGCATGCCAGGATGCAAAAGTGCTGTGCAGGTCTTCTGAACACCTGTGTACCTGCATGGAAGACATTGCAAAAGCCACACAAACTACTATGCCTTTTGAGTACAAGTATACATGCGATGGAATGCATTTCTTATAATAAGTGGGAATGACTTCACTGTGTGCAGCCAGAACATGATAGATCAGCTGGGTGAATCATCCAGGACCTGCACTCTCCTTGCCCTCTCCTTGCTCTCACTGTCATCCTCAGTTGTCGATGTACTGGTCCGTGTGACAGGTGAGCAGTCATGGTAGCTACTGAATCTGGAAGATGTAGTGCTCCCCTCTGTTGCATGAGATGGTGATCTGCTCGTGGAAGATTTAGAGCAGGGGTAGGCAACCTTTCCCCTTTAAGGGCCGAGGGACTTCAGCTCCCAGAATCCCAGGAGCTATTGGACAACATGGGACTATTGGCCAACATGGCTGAGGCTTCTGGGAGCTGAAGTCCCTCAGCCCTTAAAGGGGAAAGGTTGCCTACCCCTGATTTAGAGGCACAGGATGGTGGTCTCTTGGCAGTGATGTCCACAGACCTCTGACTGCAGGATGTCTCATCTGAGTCAGGGTGTTCATCCTGGTCATGTAAAGAACAAGAGATGAGGTCATCTCTGCCCTCTGCCCACCCTAGTGCTGTCCCCTGCACCCCTTCCCAGGGGCCCTGCCACATCTTACCTTCAGAGGGCATCAAAAGGTCCTGGGTGCATTCTGCCTCAGAGATGTCCTCCACAGTTTCTACTCTGGCTGGCTGGCTGACTGGGACCCTTACAACTTCACTACTAATACATATTTTGCTGGGTTGTATGCCACTATCCTTGGCAAGGAAGGCATGGAGTTCTTTGTAGAAGGGGATGATGGAGAGACCACATTCGCCTTGGGTCTTGTGATCCCTAAACTTCTTGTACACTCCCCTGAGATTTTTCATCTTCTGGCGACACTCCTCCCAATTGTGTTAGTGGCCCTTAGCCCTCATGCCCTTTGCCACCTCCTTAAATGTTTCAGAATTCAAGAAGGAATTTCTCAATTTCTCCAGAATATGTGGCTGTGACCACAGAGCTATCAGGTCAGCTGTCTCCGCATTGGACCATGACATCCCTCTTCCTTTTTTGGCTCACCACTTGTGGATGGCTCTGCCATTATGTCTGAAATGCAAGATGAGTGCCAAAGGAGCACAGCTATGAAGCTCCACAGTTGCACAGGACTGCTGGGAAAATGGCACTGGAATGTGTGGGTGAGTGGGGGGGGAGGGGTTCCAGCTTAAAAGCAAAACTTTCCCCTTATCACTTTCTCACAGTGAAACATTCGGCAACAACACTTTCAGCATCCCAATAGTTGCTCAGGTGCATGCATACTTTAAAAGTTAGGTTTAGGGTTAGGGTTCTTAGGCAGGCGCACCTGCAGTGTTGCATCCACACCTAGACTATTAGGATGCTTTAAATTGAACCTTTTTTCATAGGGCACATGCTCTCAATGGGTGACTCAAAATGTGCCACATGCGTGCAGGTGCATTTACACAGGCAATTTAAACCTTGGATGCCCTTTTCCCACCAGCCCTCCATCGCTGCATACAGACACACCTGTGAAGGTATGCACTTTTCAGGAAGAAGCGGGAAAAAGTGGCTCCTTTTTGGAGCAGCTTTTCTTGGTATATGACAGCTAGAGGGCATTTTCCTGGTGACCTTTAGGTATGCACCATCTAAAGGCCATGCCTTCACATCACCCTCAAAGAACCCCTTTTTGCCCGTCTGCATAGCCCCTCAGTAAAAAGAGTTGAAAATTATTCCCGCTACCACATAGTTTTGGAAGTTCTATCACTGAATATTTAAAAAACCTGTAAAGAAACATCTCAGAACAATAAAAACAACAATCTTCTATGAAGGGACTATGGACAAGAATGATATTGAATGTCCAGATGCGGCAGAGATAAGTTGCTATTAAGATAAGTTCAATGAAACATGAAGTTATTAATCTCTTATAACTTAGGGCAGGGGTATGCAACCTTTCCCCTTTAAGGGCCAAGGGACTTCAGCTCCCAGAATCCCAGGAACTATTGGCCAACATGGGACTATTGACCAACATGGCTGAGGCTTCTGGGAGCTGAAGTCCCTTGGCCCTTAAAGGGGAAAGGTTGCCTAACCCTGACTTAGGGTCTCACAGCAGGGCGGCCATGGGCCGCCCCGAGGAGCCGAGGATTGGGGCCGAGGCTGCCCCATTCCTTGGCCCTAATCCACCCTTTCAGTGACTGGGAAAGGAGCGCCAAAATAGCACTCTTTTCCCAAGCCATGGAAAAGTCGCTGCAAGAGAAACCATGTATCCCGTTTGTGCCTCTTGCAATTCAGCATGTAAAAATGCTGTGCCAGAAAGATGGCATCGGAGTGTTTTCTGTGTGCAATGGTGGGTGCTCCAATGTGTCCTCGGGAAGTTGTTGGGGCGTCTGGTGTCCAGCTGCCCCTCCCCTTCTCTGGCTCCAAGATGGTGCTTTGTGCCATCTGCAGAGCACCTTAGCGGATGGGTGCTTGAATTTTACTATCTTTTGGTGCTTGATTGAGTTTACTGCTAGATAGGAATGCTGTCAATATCTGTTGATACTAGAAAAAGGAGGAAGAAGTCCCTGCCTTTCAAACTGACAGAGGCATTTCTGTATATTTTTGTTGTATGCCTTCAGGTCATTACCAACATATGGGGACTCTAAAGATAACTTATTGCAGGGTTTGCATGGCAAGATTTGTTCAAAGCGGGTTTGCTTTTCCCTTCCTTTGTGGCTGACAGAATATGACTTGCTCAAGGTCTCCCAGTGGGTTTGTTGGCTGAGAGGGGATGCAAACCATAGGGGGGCTGCAGACAGGCAGCTCTGGGCTGTCCCCACTAGCCATGATTCGGGGCTGCACACTGTGGCCCTGATCCTCCCTTTTGCCACCCCTGAAAGAGCGGCAAAATGCCTCTCCTTTCATGGGCGGCAAAAGAGCACCCTTAGAGCCAACACGTGGCTCTTTAGTGCCCCTTCTGGCACAGCGCATCAGGATGTTGCACCAGAAGGATGTCCTGATGCTGTGCACCATGCGTAATGGTGCACTGCATCAGGACATCATCAGGCTGGGGTTGAGGCAGCCAGCGTGTGGCTGCCCCTCCCCCTGTCTGCCTCCAGGCCGGCCCTTTGGGCAGTTCTGCAGAGGCCCTTGTTCTCTAGAATTGTAGTCCAGCATTCAGACCACTACACCATGCTATGCCATGTTATGCCTGTGAAAAATGTGTGACTTTCAAAATGGATGAATGATGATAAAAGAAAAGCAGAAGGGAGAATTTTGTGTGCATTTTTAAAGTATGTAACTGATTGTATATTAGCGTGTCCTGTGGGGGGGAAATGTATTGTTTTGTGTTTTATTTTCTACCCAAAATTAATTAGTGTGCAATTTATTCCTGGTGGCTATTAGAAATTTAGGATAATGTAGTCACATTTTGTTTACTACATTTATATTTGGGTTCTTAGTTTGGTCATCCTTGGCCTGTTTGTGCAGAGAATCTGCTAGGCACCTTTAGCCACCTTTATGGTGTTTGCTGAGACTTCCTGAAGCTCAGGGATCCAGACCCAAGTATAAGGTAAGGATAATCTTGGGAATGACTTCATACATTATACATTAGACTTATGCCATCGGGAGAGCCATCATGGTATAGTGTTTTGAGTTCAAATCTCTTTTGAGCCATGGAAACCCACCAAGTGACCTTAGGCAAGTCACATTGTCTAAGCACAGAGGAAAGAAAAGGCAAATCCCCTCTGAACAAATCTTGCCAAGAAAATCCCGTGATAGGTTTGCCTTAAGGTCACCATAAGTCAGAAATGATTTGAAGCATGTGACAACAACAAAAAGTAACAACAGCACCAATACTGACTGAAACAATGGCAGCTATAACAGCTAGAGTAGCAGGAAAAGATACCAATAGTCAATAGGAAGCTAGGGTTTAAGAAATGTGTGTGGGAGACACAAAATTGCAATGAAGAAGGGAAGACAATGGAATGGACTTGCACATAAATACATGTGAATCTGACAAGGATGGAATATATACAAATTCACCCACCTCTAGCCTAAGTCTTCAGATGAGCAAATTTCAGTTACAGGCATTCCACCCTCTTTTTCCCCTTCACAATACTAAATGGTTTCTGCTGTATCTTTTAAATGAGAGAAGTGTCTGAAATGACTGACATGTGTGGTATTTACCATATGCCTAGTTGAGCATATTCTAGCATATAGTTTACAGTGTTTGCAAACATCACTTCCAATATATGAATTGTTTCCAATAGTGTTTCCCTATTCCCAGCTTTCAGCACCCACACAAGTGCTATGCTGGCATTCTCCTGAGCAGAGATTGACAACAGAAATAAAGCATAAGGTCCTTTTATGATGTTGACAACCATCACTTTAGGGTAAGGTTCAGACAGATGAACTCATTTTCATTTGTGATGTGACAGCTACAAGCTCATGATGTTCTAAAGGTCAGAGATCAGAGCAACTGGATCACACTTTCATCTTAGCCTCCTGTATGTGTATATTAAGAGGTTGCACCAAGAAAACAAGGTATCTGAATGAAATTGTAGGACAGCTATAATATCTTTTAAAAGTATCTTCAGGTGTCCAAGCTTACAGAAAAATATATAATGTGAATAAGTTCTGATTAATTTTCTCATGCTTCTTTGTAGTATACAAAGCTATCCAGTGTCCCACTGCCAAGGAAGGTGAACTTGCTTTTTAGAAACCACTATTCATATAAAGTGAAAGGAGGCTGCAATAATGAAAACAGAGGCCCATCTAGCTTATCTTCTAGTAGTAAATACATTACTGGGCATACTTTCCTATGAGATATAGTGGGGTTTGCAAGCCAATCATATCATTCCGCAATTGGAACCATCTTCTATCTGCTACCCCCATCTATGTCCCAAGGTAAGGTTTCCTCTCTCTTGGGATAAGAAGGAGAGGTACCAGATGGAGAGCAAAAAACTACTATTTTTCAAGCAGTTAAGCTGAATAGTTAGAGGATTTCCAAGGATTTGAATGTAATACTGAAAGCAAAGAAATTATTTGAGGCTACATGTAGTATTTAAATTCTACTTGATTCATTGACTAGAAGGCTAAACAGTTACAGTTTCCAAGTGTTCCCATCAACAGTGCAATCTCAGAGGTCTTTATGGAAGAAAATGAGTTACAACCCTTGGTTTCTCATCTACTTATTGTTTTCCTTGCCTACTAGTAAGTGTGTAGAAGGTTTAAGATGGAGGAAAAGTGGTAGGTGAGAGTATGCATCTACACTGTAGAAATAAAGCAGTTTGATATGACTTTAACTGAAGGATTTATAATTTTATGAGGCATCAGCAGACTTTGACAGAGAAGGCTAAAGACCTTGTAAATCTACAAGCTACAGCACTTAAAGTAGTGACAGACTGCATTGTTTCTACAATGTAGGTAAAGGAAGAGGGGAAGCAGATGACACAAAGGGCCGTTTTGGGGGCAAGGAAGGGGAGGGGCAGCTGCACGGTGGGTGCCTCAACCCCTTCCCAAAGGCATCGTCGGAGCGCCGGCCCCTGTGCACGGCTGGTGCTCCGACGATGCCTTCCCGCTGCAGCGTCCGCATACGCGGAAGAGTCTCCGAAGGTGCGCCGCCAGCCTTTGCGGTGCACCTTCAGTGACTTGTGGAAGGAGCACTATTTTAGCGCTCCTTTCAGGGGCGGTGAAGCCTCACTGTGGGGCCAAGGTGTGGGGATACCTCGGCCCCATGGCACAGCTTCCTGGGCCGACCCAGAGTCGCCCGTCTGCTTCCCCCCGAAGTCTCTAGGCTTTGTAAAACCCTTGCAATAAGCCTAAGGGTTATTTTAACTGTGAATTCTTTTAAAATGGTTCAGAAAAATTCAGCCAACATACTGAATTGAAATAGACAGGTTTCTTCCAGCACTACTCCCAAATAGGAGTATAATTGTTTTCTTATTTCGTTCTTGCTTACAGGAGCAAAAAACCTCAGAGGTTTTCACTTTGCTACGAATGAACACCAGAGAATTTGTTCACTTCTGAATTGACTTTTTAAAAACTTATTATTTTGAATCTCTTTTGTATATAAAAATAATTGCATAAAAATGTGAAAAATGTCCCAATTTTTCACAGAAAAGTCTCCAAATGGTAAAAAAAAAAAATAATGGTGCTTGATCCCTCCCCTACAGTGTGTCTTGCTGTTTTTCTTGTTAGACAAGAAGATGATTGACTATTTGTTACAAGCCTAGCCCTGAGAAGAAGCAAAGCTTTACTAAGGCTCATGAAGTAGATCCTTGTGTAATGAGAGAATTCACATTTTTAATTTGACAGCCTATCAACAATTTCTTGGAGACTACACAAACCATTGTATCCTTTGAACGTATTTTATTCATTCCAACTTAATAATAATAAATAATAATAAAATTTATTTGTAACCCACCCCTCTGAAAGCAATAGGGGCAGCTAACACTTAAGAACAGACCCAAATACAATTGACCCCTTCTTCTTCTTATGCTGATTTTGTCTTTCAAACACAGGCAAAAGATATGCACATCATTTCATGTGACAAATCATGGAGAATACTGATGTTTCACTGACAGTTCCTTTCAATGAGAATATTCTCACACATTGCCTTTTCTAGTCAGTCCTCATGTGTACACATGCACACAAAAACACACTGAATATTTAGAATGAAGCAGCAACTGTTTCTGACTGCATGGCTTTAATCCAACACTGAGAATATATCTGGATGTTTAAATAGCATGCTTCAGAGCCTGAATACTTGAATTCAATATGTAGTATCCAAAATGATTATTCCATAGCATGCACACTGATAGCTAATTTTCATGGCTTTTATGAAGGATATAATATCTTTAAAGCAGATGGGACAAAACTACATTGAAGCCAGGTCAGACTTGTGGACTTTCTTGCATTCTATTTTTTGGCAATATACCTCATTATTGATATTAAATCTTCTTGCGTGGGAAGAGCAGAGTATAATTTTTGCATTAGTTATGTCTCTGCTTTGAGGCACAACCTTGCCAATTATGTTGACACATAGGAGGGAACCTACTGCCAGTTTGATTGATATGTAAATTATATTTCAACAGTGGAGGGAGAGAAGTAAATCTGCTCACAAATGTTTGTCTAACAAATAATTTCAAAATACAGAAGCCCTATTCAGGTATTCTAAAACTGAGTTCATTAAACAAGCAAGAAACTTTCTGTCTGTGTCCTGTTGCCTTTAGATGTGGCAGGTGAGTTTTAAAAAGTGAAAGCCTGCTTTATCACTGGATGATCTTCATGCAAGTAGGAATCCTAATTTTTCTAGGCTGAAAATTACATGGAGAATGTCGATGGGATATTCTCTTTCAGAACTCTGACCCTCCTCGTGTATTAAATGAAGTCACTGTGTCAGTATAGCTTAATAGAAATAGAAAGTACCTTGCAGGGAAATGGGAAGAAATAGGAAGAAAGAATAACTGCAAACTAAGTATGATTAGTTTATTTGTATTTACATTGCATATAAACTATTTCATATATAAAATATTTAAAATGTTTATGGACACCATACTATGACATCATAAACTCTCTCTCTCTCTCTCTTTATCTATCTAAACTCCAAAAAATTATATCCAAACAATAAAATAGAGCAATGTCAGGGAAAACAAAGGTTTTTAGAAAATTTACTGGAGAGCACTACCTTTCCAGCCAACTCACTATTTTATACAAACTGGTTGTCTGTGAATCAGGGATAAGGAATGTGTGGATCTTTAGTGGTTACTACAAATCCTAGAATATCTAACCATTGTCCATGCTGGTTGATGCAAATGAGAGTTGGAGTCCAAGAACATTTGGAGAACCATAGGTAACCCACTTCAACTGTAAATTATAAGGATTATTTGTTTAGGGGTACAAGACATAGAATCTCTCTGTTCATAGCATCACCTTTCTTGTGTATAATGTATTTTATTCTATTTTTATTAATTACAATATTTATATCCTGCTTTATACCCATGGAGCTCAGGGCAACAAACAATAAAATCAATTAAGCAGCCTAAAATAACTTAAAACACTAAGGGGTGAATCAGGCAGGCAAAATGGAATGATCTGCAGCCGCTCTGGCTGCAATAGCTCTGGGACTGCAGTGACTGGATGTCCTGTTCCTGAAGTGGGCCAACACCAGTGGTCTAAAGCCACTGCTGGCAGGAGTGGGTTTTTTCCATTGTTTTTTCAGCCCACTTCAGGGTGCCTTAGATGACCTCAAACATGACTTCCATCTGCTTCAGGGGCAAGCATTGTCTAAATGCTATTTTTTTTTTGTAGCAGATGGACACCACTTTATCTGGCTTGTCTGCTTGAGGCCTAAGACTACCTTAGACTATGTGTGTGTGTGTATGTGTACACGTGCGTGCACGTGTCAGACACCAAAATGATATCAGTGTTTCCATCACTTATGGCCTCTGCAGACAGCCCTTTGTAGCATGTTGGAGGCAGGGAAGGGGAGGGGCAGCCACACTCTGGCTGCTCCAACCCCTCCCCGAAGACATGTTAACCGCACATGCCGTTATGCATGGTGCATGGCATCAGGACATCTTCCTGGCTCAGCATCTTCACACACTGCACCAGAAGAGGCAGAGAAGAGCCACACACTGGCTCTTGGGGCAGCCTTTTACTGCCTCTAATAGGAGTTGCATTTTGCCACTCTTTTAGAGGCTGCAAACGGGAGAATCAGAGTTGCTGCATGTGGTAGCAGCGGCCCCAATTCTCTGCTTCCCGGGACGGCCCAGGGCCACCTGTCTGCATCCCCCCTTAGAGAATGTTCCACAACTAGGGCACCACATAAAGAAGTCTCTCTTCCACGTTCTCAGACAGTATATTGTATTCATTGATCAGACACAGTGTAGAATCCCTCCAACAGTCTTCAGTCCTTTAACAGACTTATATATAAAGAAACACTCTGTCATGCATACTGAAGTCCCAAGCCAATTGGAACTTTAAATGTTATCACCCAAACATTCAATCTGTATTAGAAGCATATTGACAGCCAGTGCAATTCCTTTAAACTATGGTGTTCCAGCCAGTGATCTAACTATTGCATTATGCACTAGCACAATCTTCTGAATTATCTTCAAGAGCAGCCCCATGTACAGTTGTCTATATATGCATTACTATGGTAAGGTCATCCCTGACCAGGAAAGGTTGTAGCCAAGAGTACAATTCAAGCTGGCCTCAGGGATGCTGAATCATGGAGTCCACCTGAGAATCCAGTAACAGAGGTAAAGGACACATTGTATATTTAGTTTCTGGACCCAAGAACTACCAGTCCTTTGAAACTTCATCTTAATTTGGATGTATGTTCAGTTTATGAGATTTCATCCAGCCTATTAGAGCCTATCTTGACACTGGTCCAGTCCCTGCATAACTTCAGCCAATCCTGATGACAAGAAAAAAAATAGAGCTGAGTGTCTTCATTTAATCAGCTACTTTAAATGAAGGGGATCAGAAGAAACTGTTAATTTAAGAGTGGTTTTGGGGAAGCATGTGAAATGGTCTGAATGGTTCAGATTAAAGTCTGAGGAGACTTGCTTTACCTATCATCTATTGTCTATGATGGTAGTGATCAGCTTCAGTGGGTTTTGAGGCCCGGTTACTGCAAGCCACAAACCATAGTACACACTGCCAAAATTGGGTGGCACAGGATCAGGGATAACATTAAGAGGGTGCAGAGTGTGTGGGCCACACCAGGTAACACCCAAGAAGAGGGTGTACAGCTGGTGGGGTGGTTCACCCAGAGGGAATACCACAGCTACCTGGCAAGCATGAAAGGGTGTCACCTCCCTTTCTTGGTCACCCAGCAGTCACACAAGATCCTGAACAGACCGTCCAGAGGCCTCAGCACTACACACCAACAGCAGCCACTGCTGCAGAGCACTGCCTTCCATTTAGGACCTGGCATGGCTGTTTGCTGGAGCATCCATGCCAAACTATAAATGGGCCATTTGGAGGCCTCAGTAATATTGAGAAACAGTGCCTTCCATTTAGGGTCTGGTGTGGCTGTTTGTCTAAGCAGCTAAACCAGATTCTTAACAGAAGTCTTCCTCATAGTGGTCTGCCTGGGTGACAGGGGGCAGATGAGCAAGCCAGAGGGAGGGAGGGGCAGAATACCCCCCTCCCCTATCCACACCAAGAGTCACCAACCCCAGTAACACCACTGCACATCTTTTTTCTAGCTATCCTTTTGGCAGCAGGTAAAGACATTTTTATGCTGTCAGGCTTTTTCAAGCTGCTAAGAGCTGTTTTTTTAATGTTGTGATTTTAAATTTTAAGGTTTGTATTTTAACATGTTACATTTTAATTCATAACTGTTTTAACTCGTAAAATTGTTTAATAGTTTTGAAATTTTATATTTATGCATGTGTATTGTTTTTAATGTGTATTGTTTTTAATTTTGCTGTTAGCTGCTTTGAGTCCCTATGTTGGGACAAAGGTGGGATATAAGATGATGATGATGATGATGATGATGATGATGATAATAATAATAATAATATCCCTTTAAAGTAAAATGCCTCCAGATCCATCCTGCCTTGTGTACTATGTCTACTTTAAAAAAAAAAAAAACAACCCTTAGATATGCCATCAAATTTGACAATGGTGGCAGTAAAAGATGATATCGAAAGCAAAAAAAAAAAAAAGTGTTAATTTCTCAAATATTTTCTCAATTTGTCTGTATTTAGGATAGAAAAAAAGTGAGAGCTTCAATATTCAAATGCAGAAAAAGTATGGCAGATTTTTGTCATCTCTCTATGTGGATCATTAAAGATAAAGGCAACATGGATGACAAGTGGTACAGAGACTGGCAAATTTGAATGCCATGTCTTCAAGATTATGAAAAATCAGTGAATGTAGAAAGCAAAAAAGTTTATCCAATGAAACACACAAGAATAACTGCCTTGACAATATTGATTTTATTGCTACACTGAGGAAATGAGAGAAAGATACTGTATTTTCCAGTGTATAAGATGACTTTTTAACTCTGGAAAGGGGAGAAGGAGAAAGGAGCCAGGAGAGAGAAGAGAGGAGGAGGAGGATGAGAATGAAGGGAGAAAGAGGAGGAAGCTAGGAGAGAGGAGGAGGAGAATGAGAATGAAGTGAGAATGATGAAGATGATGATGATGATGATGATGATTACTATTATTAAAGTTTATTTCTAAAGTGCTGTCAATGTACACAGTGCTGTACAAAGAGATAACCAAAGCATTAAAATAAATAAAAACCTTCCAAAGGCGTACAATCTAAAAATACAAAAACAATAGGTAAAATAAAAATGAATTAAAAACAATTAAACATGAAGATCCACTGTCTGCCCAAATAACAGAAGGAATATATGTATATTAGACAAGGGTTATGGGCCCAGTGCGCAGCAGAAGTGCACTGGGCCCATAAGTCTTGTTGGGACAGAAAAAGACGCACTGTGTGCACCAACATTTTAAAATAGCCTTGTAAGTTTAGCATCCCTAACTGGTGATGGGTATGAAATCCTTTTTAAAGGGGATGATGGGATTGTGTACAAGGATGGAGCAGTATGTGGTTTTTCTTTGCAGCTTTACAACATACTGCTCCATCCTTGTACACAATCCCCTCATCCCCTTTAAAAAGGATTTCATACACATCACCAATTAGGGATGCTACACTTACACAGCTATTTTGCAATTTTGGTGCACACAGTATGTTATGGAAAACTTTTTTTAAACCTGGGATAAACACAGACCCTTGTACATCTACATTGCCAGTTTCACCATGTGCAAATACTACAGTGTCCACTGGTGCTGGCTTTGGGTTCTGTAGTTCTTCCCTATTAGAAGTCAATGTGATGAGAACACCCACTGTCCAAAATCCAGACAAACCTGACTGCCATTTTCAAACCTGACTGCTGTTTCCATATTTGCACTGAGTCTACAACTTAAACAGATGCAAATAAACAAACTGATAACAGTCTGGGCAGGCTGCCAAAAAACAACTAGCTTCCAAAGCAAACAGATAAGAGCAAAGTCTGTGAGTAGACACACCTAACTCACTCCTTTCCAGGACTTTTCTCTTCAGCCCTCCAGGAACACAAAACAGCTCACCAATTGCAGAACTATATCTCCCACAGCTTCTCAAGCATTGTCCACACAGACACTGGGCCCATAACTGTTGTTGGGGCATAGAAAGATGCACTGTGTGCATCAAAATTGCAAAATAGCCTTGTAAATGTAGCATCCCTAACAGGTGATGGGTATGAAATCCTTTTTAAAGGGGATGAGGGGATTGTGTACAAGGATGGAGCAGCATGTGGTAAAGCTGTAAGGAAAAAACACATTCACCACATGGTGGCACAGGTGCAGTGTGGGAATGTAACAATTAAACCACTGCATGATGGGTGTGCTCATTACCTTCATAGAGTAATGGGCTATATAAGCTTTAAGGGTTTGAGAAACCTAGAGAAGGTTTGCCCAGAGT
>CM034706.1:75292874-75311659 GCA_020142125.1 Phrynosoma platyrhinos | reverse complement strand
TTATTATTATTATTATTATTATTAAGTGGTAGATAGAGGCCGTGGCAACCATATGCCATCGCCCAGATCCTCCCTTTTGCTGCCCTGAAAAAAGTGGCAAAATGCCGCTCCTTTTAGGGGTGGCAAAAGGCCACCCTAAGAGCCGGCACTGTGGCTCTTCCTCGCCCATTTGGTACAGCATGTTTAAATGCTGCACCGGGAGGGCATCCTGATGCCGTGCACCATGCATAATGGCACGCAGCATCAGGACAGCATCAGCATGGAATTGGGCAGCCAGCATGCGGCTGCCCCCCCCAACTCTACCCCCAGGCCGGCCCTTTGGGCTGGTCTGCAGTGGCCCAAAGTCTATACTTTTATGACAATAAATCTCAGTACAAATATAGCAATTGCTGCTGTTCTTTTCATGGGAGAAAAATTTATGTACACTATGGAAAATTACACATATGCATTTGATCCATGCTATTGTGTGTATGCAGAATATAAATCTGGAAAAATATAAAGTAGGAAAATCACCTGTGTAAAGTATAGGTTGAGAAGGTATCACCCCTGTGGCCATATCTATCTCCCCAGGAACATTTATGAAGCCTTCAGCACCTGCAAACTCTTCAGACTGTTCTGTTTCTCCAAAAGAGAGAAAGATTATCACATGCCTTAAATAATACTCCTTACCTCACCTGAATTTAACTCTGATTTGTGTTGCAGCTGTGTTTTATCACATGGCTTTTTCAGTGGAATCCGACTTCAGAGTAGATCCCTACTCCAATGCAAATTAGGAAATACACTCTGGCAGCCATTTTTCCAAGTTGGAACCTTCCAACTTGGAAAATGGCTGCTGGAGTGCATTTTTGAATGTGCAGTGGGGTGGGGGTCTACTCTGAAGTTGGATTCCACTGCAAAAGCCATTCAATAAAACACGGCTGCACTGCGAATTAGAGTTAAATTCAGGTGAGGTAAAGAGTATTATTTAAGGCATTTGATAATCTCCAAAGAGAGAGAAAGAGATGAATTGCCTCTCCTGAAAATCCACAGGGCCTCCTACACTGTTTAACATTTCAAAAATAAAAAAGGAAGGTTGATAATCTGCTTCAGCAAATATACTTCTGCCTGGGTGCTATCATATGTCCTCTGGTGCAACACCATAAAAACATTTTTTAAAGTGTGGCAGTCACCTGTTCTTCAAAATAACCTCTTTTGTATTGATGGACAGTGGAGGAACCTGTAGGGACATGTCCACGTATGTTTCTTCAGCTGGATGTACCATGAGGACATCTTCAGGAACCTCCCAAGCATGCACCTACAGGATAAAACTTTGTGTATCTCTGCTGCTCTAACTTCTCCACTCTCCACCATCACTATAATGACCATCTGGGCAGGTTGTCACACTGAAAAGGTGGGCTGGGGGGATTTGGGGTGTTGCATAATCAAAAAAGAATTCTGATTTCCAAAATGACCAAAGCAATGGGATATGAAGGTAGACTTGTGCATCAGGAGAACCAGGATGCTGTAGAGTAGGGGCAGGCAAACTCGGCCCTCTTAGGGATTTTGGATTTCAGCTCCCAGAAGCCTCAGCCATGTTTGCCAATAGTCTGGGATTCTGGGAGCTGAAGTCCCTCGGCCCTTAAAGGGGACAGTTTGCCTGCCCCTGCAGGGTTTGAGTATTGGACGGACTCTAGGAAACCAACATTGAAGTCAGAAATAACTCAAAAGAACACAATAATTATAACCCACTACCAGGGATGCCAGCAACCCCCCCCCCCCATTTTTTCACAAACAAAGTGGACATCCAGCCATTTCCAATTTTAGGGGGGGAGGGAGATTTTTGACATTCCATGAAGATTTTGAAAGCCCTAGAGACAGAAAAGTGGTCCCAATCCCACCCTGGTTGTCTAATACTAATGCAATGGAGTCCTGGCCTAAATCCAATTGCTGTTATCAAGTACAATAAACCCCACTGAATCAACTGGATTTATACAACTGTGACTTAGCATTCATTGACTATTTATTTCTATCCCACTTTTCCCAAAAAATTGGGACTCAAAATGGCTTACAATTTAAAAGAATACAATTAAAAAGATTCAAAAGTCAGCATTAAAATAGAATCAAACTGTTACAGTATTAAAACACATCACTCATTAAAATAATAAAAAAACATTAAAAAAGATAAAAGTGCTTAAAAACAGTACAGTGAAAACAGGAGAACATCCTTTAAATACTGTTTTAAGCCTTAGTTTTGCTTCAAGAGTGAGGCAGAAACAAGGGAGGCTTGAAACACAGAGACGTTATTTATTTCCTTGCTTCTCATTTATATTTGATAAAGAGATTCATATAATTAGGTTAGTTTAGCTGACCAAAGATATTGAATGACAAGGTGAAGCTCTTGCCCTTACAGTAAATCAGAAGTTTGTCACAAATTGTATAATACAATGAAGCACTAATTTGATTTATTTGCTTTTGCATTAGAGGGGATTTGTTTTTGCGGGCAAATCAGGATTAAAAGGCATGCATTTTAATAACTTAACTGACTACTAAGAAGTGACCCTCAGAAGGAATCCTTATCATTACAATTTGATCAAATAATTACACTTTACTAATATCTTTGCTGGAGAGACTATGCAAACATTAAGCTGTGAAAAATAATTAAATATGTTTAATTAGCTGGGGTTAATGAACATTGCTATAGCAGGAAACAGAGTCACTGAGGAAGTATACTCCTCACTGGCAACTTAAATAGACTGGGACCAGGATTTTTTGCTTAGCTCCCACTGCTGGACATTCCAGGTCCAGGAAAGTTGAAATATTAAAAAGAACAAAATAACAGATGTTAGTAGATGGCCATTTCTAGGTTTCCTGTTTGGGGTGTCTATGAAGGTGGTAGGGCAAAGAAAAGGGTCTCCCCAGCACATCTCAAAACATGGGAGATTTGTATGGAAGAATATGGTCCTTCAAATAATCTGGATATGAACCTGATGCCTTTTTATAGTTAAAAGTTCTGCCCATGTGAGCAGGAGGAAATTGAGCACTGAAAAACTGATTTCAAAACACAGATTGGGTTTCTCTGAGCTTTAGAGATTATTAAAAGGAAGAAGATGGGTTAAAAATAAGCAAACTTCTTTCCATGAAACCACCTGAACAATTTTAAAAAAATAAATCCCTGTCAAATCCATATGTAACAACTATAGAGCTTGCTGGGTGACACATACAGATAGATTTGTCTACAAAGAGTTGGGTGTAAGTTACATGTCTGCTTCTCCTGCCCATGTTACACATACCCAGTTATTTTCAAGCCTGGTTTTACTTATACAAAAATATAATGTTCTTCACGTACACAGAAGGGCCAACTATTAAAGAACAGAAAAATGTGAAGACCAGAACAAGGAATATATCTAATAGAATATTAAGAGAGTTGCAGAGGGTTCAGAATGGATTCATGTACTTCAGGAAGCTTCTTCAATCAGACAAGCAAGTTGTGTGCTCACCCTTCTTCTTCCTCCAGAATAGAGGTTCCTCCATTCTGTTAATTCCCTATGCCAAATATCTCCTCCATTGTTTCTGGGAGATTTAACAATCAGTCTTTTTGGGACTTTCTGTCAGAGCTTTGATTAGTATCCAGAGTGTGGGGGGAAAAAAACACAAAAGAAAGAAGCAGTTTTGATGAGCCGTTGAAAATTCATGTCTCCCATATGTCAGGAATTCATTTTTATATTCTAAGCCAGATAGAAGAACCTTTAGGGAAATTATGCTGAAGTCATAATGTGGTTCAGCATTACATGATGGACAAAGTCATATTTCAAATCATGATGGGCTTTTGCATGCATGGCTTACATTAGGTTGGCTCTGAAGTAAGCCATGCTGCTTGTCAAATATCAGGAGATTTCTGGTTTCCAAGGCAATCCGGAATCAGTTTTACACTGCCTTTCCTTCTAGGAACCTACCAAACATCTTCCTCCTACCTATCCTGATCCTTCTTTTCACCCACCTATCAATCTTGCTGTCTCTTACACCCTCTTACACCCTTACTACATGAGCTGATCCAATGGTTGTACCATCTGGTGGCAACCTGTTGTGAGCATGCAGAGAAGGAGTTTGCTTTTTAGCCCAGTGGGGAAAAAAAGTTTAAGATAATTGGAATTATGTTTTTCCCAAACCAACAAGAGTAAGATGTAATATTAAATTGAGTTTTATGCAAAATAAGGTGGTGGTGGTTTAATTTCTCAGATGTTTCATGGCCTGAGCTATTTGGGCAGATAAAGACAGACTGGGGTTCCATGAGATATTTAAAGATCCCATATTGCTAAGCTCTTTTCACAAGCTTTTAGTAGAGAGGAGTGATACTCCAACTGAATAGGAAGTGACCTACTGACAGCACATAAAATTGTAAATCTACTGGTAGTTGGTGGGTTCCTTGTTATTGGGTGGTGAATTCAGGCTGGGTTTGAATCAAAATTTTAAAAGAGCAATCCAAGGTACTGGATATATTTTGAAGAGAGGCACTAATATCTTAGGCTGCATCGTCATTACAGAAATAATCCAAGTTGACACACTTTAATTGTCATGGCTCAAAGTTATGGAATGCTGGGAATTGTAGTTTTGTGATACATTTAATCTTTTCTGTCAGAGAGCTGTGGTGCCACAACAAACTACAGTTCCCAAAATTCCATAGCATTGAGCAGTTAAAATGGCGTCAAACTGCATTATTTCTGCAATGAGGATGCAGCTTTTGGCAGCATTTTTTTTAAAATAAAAATCCGACTAAACCTCCCTACTGATAAGGAACCTACCAATTTCTACTGCAGAAACATGAAATCACAATTCCAGTAAGAGCTAGTTCATGTAGAAATGAATCATGCACTAGGATGGGGGTGTGCACTATGAAATGTGTGGCTCATGACATATTGTAGCTCTTTACCTCTAGAAATTCCAGTTCTACAACATGCCACAGCTTTGTGCCCAATCCAGTGGTTCTGGTTATTTCTGGTTCTAGATATTCTCCATAGACATAGAGAAAATATGTCTAAATGAATAAGAAACTGAGAGTATACTCCCCATAATGCAGATGGGATAGCACCCTTCCAGGAGTGTATCCTTTATAAAATGACATAGAATCAAATCTGATCTGTTGCTTGTTTTGGGCACAAGACTATTGAACACACCACCTCCATATAAGCAACAGTAGCATATGTATTTGGAAGTTATTAAGGATTAAGCGCATTGCATCCTGAACAAAGAACTGGATCACTCCAATGCCACACCTGCAGGACAGCATCCTTATGAGACGACATGGCACCATGCTTCATCCAATTCTTCCTAGAGTGGCTCAAAGTATACTAAAGTGTGCAGACATAAATTTACATGTTAATTTTGACTTTAATTGGCTGGTATTGATATTTAGCTGGAATGTATGATAGTTTCTTGTGTCCAAACAGAGCAATGGAGCAGATGCATTTCTATTTGGTGGAATTTTATAAGTGGTTGCTAACTTCTGCAATGGTTGATGGCTAAAATCAATAAATATTTTGGATTGGATTGGAGTTCCACTGTCAACATTTGTTATTGCAAATATAGCAAAGGAAATTATAAGAATAAGTCTATAATTGTTAGAGGATAGGTTGTGGGTAGGTTAAAAAATTTGTGGGTAGGTTGAGAAATTGTGACCATTATGCTGATAAGAAAGAAGCACAAATGATCATATTAAAATATTTAGATTTTTAAAAGCTGTTTTACAGAAATGGGACCAGTTTGAGTACAAGGAGGCAGAGATGTTAGAATATCAAAGAACTATTACTTCACATCAATTTCACACACAAACAAAACCCTGGACATTTAAAAATATTTTGCATTGATCTATTCATTTCATATTAAAGTGTGATTTTTCTTAGGCTAGTCTGATTATTCTGTGAAAAAAATATTTGAATTTATTTTAAAGTTATGATTTGTAAAGTACAGTACCCATGACTGGTGTTTATGAGGAGTATAACTACAGAAAACAGGTATTGATCTGTGACTTTCATCAGTGGTGTCCCTAGAGTTGGTGCCACTGGTTCAGGTGCCTGTAAGGGGGTGGCAGGGCTGGTGGCATGCTCTGATCCCCTCGCCTCCCATTGACTTGTTTGCTTGCGCCCCCTCCCCCAGCTGCCAGCCACCACCCAGCAGAGAAGGCAGGAGGAGGGCCAAATCAGGTGTCGCTCCTCCTTGGAGGTGTCAACCAGTGTGGTTAACATATCCCAAACATTGCTCCAGGTCATCCATGAAAGCTCTCCATTTGGCACAGGACCACGGTGACCAGAAGCTGTGGTCCCGAGGCCACCAACTGTTGCCGGGGTCTGCAACAGAGCACCAGCAAGGGGAGCTTCTTTTGCACTCCTTTTTGCATTGTGTTTGGGCTGCCTTAGGCAAAAGCTGGCACTTTTGGTCCATTTGTTTCAGTCCTATATCTATCAGACCTTATGGTACCAACTTCTTTCTCTCTGTTAATTTCAAAGTATTATAAAGTCCCTTTGAATAAATTAAACATTGTTTCAATACTTGCATTGGCCTCAGGTTCTGCCAGAAAGGTGATAGGGGATGATGGATATGGGAATAAAGTGAGCATTGGTTAAGTGTTGAAAGAACAGGGTTGGAAGATACGGGGGGATGGGAGGTGAGCAGCTGCAAGGTTGTTTTGATAACGGGCCCTTTGGAATGCAAAGAACTGGAAGGGAGGATGGCACTACTCAGAACTGTTGGTAGAGGCAATCCAAAGGTGGGGGCTAAGGAGCTAGAGAGTTGAAACTGTGAGAATTGTAGGTGGAGATGAGGTTAGCGCACCAAGAGACTAGGGAGCGGAGTGAAGATTTCAGTGGGTTTAATTAGGTGTTGTAATGTTGGGAGGGCAGTTCTGGCTTAAACACAGTGTAGTGGAATGCTGACTTTGTGTGCTCAATAATCTCCTAATTACTGCAATTGGCTGGTTTACTGACTCCACAGAGTTTTGCTAAACCTGACAGTTTGAGGCAAAAAGGGCAAAACCCAAAAGATTTTTAGGGAGTTATATGGTAAGTAGGGCCTAAATATTCACCATCAAATCCATACTGATCTTGAAAGCTAATCAGGATCAGCCCTGATTAGTACTTGGATGGGAGATTGCCAATGAATAACAGGAACTGTAGAATATATTTCAGAGGAAGAGATTAGCAAAGCCACCTCTGAATATTCCTTGCCTAGAAAAACTCTATTAAATTCATAGCGTTCCCATGAGTTGACAGTTGATTTGAAGGCACATACATATAGACATGGTAAGGGGATGAATGTTGGGGAAATATTTGAAATGTTATGGATAATTCTGTCATATAATGCCTATATTGTAGGTCTAGGACTAGGATTCTACAATTAAAGGTGCCTGTGAGGATAAAATGTCTTCTCATAATCTTGGAAGCTTAAACTGTTCCCAGTGCTGACAGCTCTTATTTTTGTTTACCAGAAAATATGGAGCCTCTTGAGCTATGAAACAACTACACTTCCTATTAACTCCATATTGCATTTAGAGAGTCATATTGTAATTTAAATGGATACCCTAAAATCCACTGCTTTCAACTGAAACTCAGAATGTTCAAAACAGCAGCTTTAATGCACAGTTTTATTTCAAGAATAGCACAGTTTGTATCTTGTTTTACGTAGAACCACTTCAAGTTATTTATTGCTACCGGTATTGGGTGTTATACTGCAGTAATTATGAATGCAAAACAGGTATCTGGTGTTGTAATGAAAGGCAAGTCTTGCCTATTCAGAAAACAGGCATGCAGGGGCATAGCAGGAAAGAACTGAAATATATGTTGAAAAAATCTTTTTCTGACTATGGAACTCTTTTTTTATTTTTTTAAAAATTTTATTGATTAAAAAATATCCATCCAATTAACATACAAAAAAAAAAAAACCCAATTACGTACATATACATTTAAGTCATTCCATTACAATGAAGATTTTAATAATTTATAAAAGGTGATATGAGATACCATTATTGATGAAAAACAATCCTGTTTACAAAATTATATCTATTAGCTTAAACAAAAAAATTGGAATGAGAAAATAAAAGACTTCCAGAATTTGTATATCTTGCCATTTAGCGTGCTTTGATAGACTTCTTAAACGTGTCATAAATGTAATATCTGTCAAACAGTATGATACCATATATCCTATATTCCCTGTCGCATATCTATAGTAGTGCTACATTCCAGAGGTTTAATCCTAAACTAGTAAATTCATTACTACTATATTATTATCATAAACTATTATCTAAAAGAGAAGAGAGTCTCTCTGTAATGAATTTACTCAGATCTATCAAGTCTATCTAGAAAAAGTTAATACAAAAATATCTCATTACTTACATTAAAAAAAATATCTTTATTCCATTTTGTTTCAAATAGTTAATCACTGCTTTCCATTCTTTAATAAATTTGTCGTAACTTGAGCCCTTTATTAACCCTGTTAGTCTGTCCATCTCCATAGACTGCATAATTTTCGTTAACCAATCTTGATGGAAGGGTACTTGATTAGATTTCCATAGAGAGGTGTAAAGTGACCTGGCAGCTGAAAGAGAGTAGAATATCATTTTCCCATGATCTTTTTCTAATTCTTCATCTAAGCACATTCCTAGTAGGAAGAATTGGGGATCTAATTTTAAATTATAGTTTAGAATTTCACTTAAGGTGGTTTTTATCATTTGCCAAAATTCTTGAGCTTTCTTACAACTCCACCAAAGATGAAATAAAGTCCCATTCTTCTTATTACAGTTCCAGCATACATTCGGGTATGCTTTATTAAATTTTGCTAAACAGGCAGGAGTCAAATGCCATCTATACAGCATTTTATAAAAATTTTCTTTGATGTTATAGCTGAGGGTATATTTTATTCTCTTTGTCCAGCATTTTTCCCACTGTACTAAGTCTATAGAATGACCAAAATCTTGTGCCCATTTTATCATTGGTGTTTTTATTAATTCCAATTCAAGTTCTATTTTTTGCAACAATTTATAAAATTTAGAAACTTTATGCTTATCTTTTGACCATTCTATCTCTTCAAATTCTTTGTCTAACACTCCGAATGTTCTTGTCTTTTTGTCTATTAATAGCTGTTCCTGAATTTGCCTAGATGAGAACCGATTACAGTTATATCTCTCTGCATTTAATTGTTTTTGGGATTTTAATTCTATATTTTCTCCTTTCCTATCAATCAAATCTTCATAAGTTAGCCATTTCTCTTTTCAAATTTATTGTCTTTTGCGACTTCTTCTCCAAGCGCTGTCCATCTGGGCAATACATCTCTCCAATTTTGTTTTATTTTATACCACACTCTTAGAAGGGATCTGTGTATATAATGATTGTTAAAGTTTTTTGGCATTTAATTTTATCATAAAATAGATAGCTATGCTATCTGTATACATTGTGAAATCTCTCTAATTTTAAATTTCTTTCTTTTTTTAATTCAATTCAATCTAGTAGCCAGAATAATACACAAGCATAGTAGTAATTTCTAAGATTCGGTAGGCCCAAACCTCCTCTATCTTCTGAATCCTGCAAAATCTTATACTGTACTCTTGGCTTCTTTCCCTGCCAGAGAAATTTAGAGATATCTTGATCCCATTTAGTAAACGGCTTATCATTCAGTATGATTGGCACATATTTTGATTGTCAAAATACTACCCAGCCAAGAAATATTAACTTTTGACCATCTTTTTAAATCCTCTTTTATTTCAGCCCATTTTCTATTGTAATTATTTTTGAACAAATCACTATTTTTACTTGTAAATTTTATCCCTAGATTTTTAACCAAATTAGATTCTTGAAACTGAGAAATATCCTTTAATTTCTTTTTAACCTCTTGGGTCATATTCATCAATAACTTTGTTGTTTTCTCTTTGTTAATTTTAAGACCTGCTGCTGTTGCAAATCTAGTTAATACTTTTAGAAGAATTTCAACATCCTCACATGGGTTAGAAAGGGAGATTAACAAGTCATCTGCAAATGCCTTAACTTTATATTCTTCACCTTTAAAATTGACACCATGAATATCTATATTAAAATGAATATTATTCATTAAAATTTCAAAATTTAAAATAAACAATAAAGGGGATAAAGGGCATCCCTGCATACCCTTTTCAATCTTAAAGGAAGTCGTTAAATCACCATTCACTATTAACTTAGCCTCTTGCTTTCTATAAATTGAGAAGATCCAGCTTGATATGTAATTTCCTATATCTAACCTCTCCAATAACAAATGCATAAATGTCCAACTTAAATTATCAAACACTTTTTCTATGTTAAAGAATATTAACGCCAAATTGTCGTTAATATTCTTGTTATGAAATTCAATTAAGTTAATCACATGTCATATGTTATCTTTCATCATTCGATCTGGAAGAAATCCAACCTGATCATCGTGTATCCAGGAGAGTAACCATTTTTTAAGTCTGTTTGCTAGGATCATTGCAAAAATCTTATAGTCATTGTTTAGGAGGGATATAGGTCTATAATTTTTTGGGTTAGATTTATCTTTATTTTCTTTTGAATAAGAGTATTATTTGCTTGCAGCTATGACTCAGGAGGTGTACCTTTCAATATTCCATTTATTGTTTCTAACAACTGAACAACTAATTGATCTTTACACTGTTTATAATAATCTACACTAAAACCATCTGGTTCTGGAGATTTACCAGGTTTCAGGTTCTTAATTTCATCCAAAAGTTCCTGTAGTTCAATTTTTTTTTTGTTCAAATCCTTCTCATATTCTTCTGAAATTTTATTTAAGGTTTGCCCATTAAGATAATCTTTTATAACATTGAAATTGACTTGTTTCTCCTTATATAAATTTGAAAAGAAATTTAATAGGATTCTTTTTATATGAGAGTGCGTTGTGAAAAAATGATCTCCTTCTTTGAGTTCTACTATTATTCTTTTTTCTTGTTCCTTTTTAACAAAGTTGCCAATCATTTCCCCAGCTTATTAGAAAATTTAAAATATTTTTGCCAGGTAAATTTTAATTTTCTATGTATTTCTTCCATTGATAAGATTGAAATTTATTTTCGAAATCTTTGAATATTGTCTTTTATATTTTTCTGTCTTGGGTCTCTTTTTAATAATTCTTCATTTAATTTTAATTCATGTTCTAAGACTTTAAACTTTTTTCTCTTATCCTTTTAACTTCAACATTTTTTCATAAAAAAACCCCCTCATGTAGGCTTTAGAAGTATCCCAAACTATATTCATGGGTGTTTCATTGTTTATATTTTGTTGAAAAAATATTTTTTAATTCATTTTGTGCTTCCTTGAGTATTTTTTCATTTTTTAGTAAGTTCTCATTTAATTTCCATCTAAATTCTCTAGGGCCTAACTTCATATTCATAATCAGAGGATTATGGTCTGACCAAATCACTGGTTTAGTATCTATTTTTATTACCCAATCACATAGTTAGGAAGAAACCAAAAACATATCAATTCTCAATCATGTAGAATGCACATGGGAGAAGAATGTATAATCTTTAGAGTTATTATATAACAATCTCCAAATATCTTTTAAGGCCAATAATTCCTGAAGGTCAAAAAAGCTTTTCAGCAATTTCTCTTGTTGTTCAGTATTGGGCAAAGATCTATCCAGTTGAGGGTCAATTACCCCATTCCAATCTCCTAATGCAACAATAAGTTCATTATTACATTCTTGCAGTTGGGTCAAAAGCTGGACAAAGAAGTTCTTTTTATTAGATAACGGAGCATAGACGTCAACTAGTAATTTCCCCCCCCTCTAACATTAATTTCCACAATAACATATTGTCCATTTATATCTGTCTTAATTAATTTAGATTCATATTTATTAGCCACATAAATCACTACCCCTTTCTTTTTACTTTGAGTTGTCACCAAGTAGGCTTTGCCTAATTTTTTCTGTTCTAAATATTTTGAGTCCTTAGTTCTAATATGAGTCTCTTGAAGACAGAGTATGTCCGCCTTAGTTTTTACAAGATAATTAAATATCTTTTTCCTCTTTTGAGGAGTATTTAATCCTCTCACATTCCACGTCAAAATTTTTAAACCCTCCATCCCTGAAGATGAGACCAATTACTTACGTTGCTAGAGGTCTCCAACTTCTCCCTCTTCTGTGAGGTCTCCTTCTCTACTTAAATCATTCTCTCTGACATCAGATGAAGTCGCTCTTCATCTGCTCTTTTGCCGCTCTTTCATTTTTCTGCTGCCAATTCACTGCTCCTTCCTCCTCTTGTCTATCACTCCCTTTTTCTAAAAAAAAATCATCATTCTGTAAATTAGGGCTAAGGCCTGAAATATCTTTCCCAGTTTGCATTCTTCTGCTTTCCTACTTTTGGATCTGTCTCCCCTTTCCTCCAAATCCCAAAATCTCTGTGCATCATCTATATTTCTCAAAATCATTCTCCCTTTTCTCCACCAGAAGACTAAACCATCAAGAGTGCCCCATCTATAAGGGACACCTTGTTGTCTCAAAAAGACAGTCAAAAAAGAATATTATTTCCTCTTCCAGAGTATTCTAGCGGTCACATCTTTTAAGATTTTAATCTGGATACCATCAAGAGTTAGAGGGGATTCATTTTGCAGCTTCAGAATCAGGTCTCTTATCTGTCTCCTTGCTAAATATACTATAATATATCTTGGTATATATTTCTTTTTTGCAGTTAAGGAGTTAAGTCGAAAAATCCTGTCCACTTCTATCTGGAAAGAGTCTTTATCTTTATTAAAGAATGCTGCCAATTTTGGGACCAAATAATCCATTAATCCATTAATCCATTAAGTTTTCATTTTTATTTTCTGGGAGACCTCGAATTTTAATGCATTTTTCCCTCAGTTTTTGATCCCATATAGCCTTATCATCCAAATCTTTTTCTCTGTAGGCCTCGGCAGACGACTAATAGGGTCGTCTTGGAGGCTTGGAAGAGGAGGGGCAGCCGCACGTTCGGCGCCCCTTCCTCTCCCTGAGGTCGCCCTCGGAGTCGCCGGCCCTCCGCACGGCCGGCGCTCCGGGGAAGACCTCACGCCGCGGCAGCCGAACGCGCCGCGGCGGAAAAGACAGCGAAAGTGCGCCCGACGCTTTTAGTGCGCACTTTCGCTGTCTTGAGGAAGGAGCGCTGATTTAGAGCTCCTTCCAGGGTCGCCGCCGGTGCGCCGAGGTGCGGAGGCTGCGGCCCCGCGGCGCGCCGGCCCAGGGCGTTTGGGAAGCTCTCGTCTGCTTCCCCCCTTAGTCTCCTGATATCTTCTAATTCCTCTGCTAAACTTTCTTCTTTATATTCCAGATTCCCAATTCTATGATTTACTGAAATAAGCTCATTTGTTATTTTGTCAATTGTATGTGTTATCTCCTGTAGTTCTGCCCTAATTTCGTGCCTAACTTCTGTCTTAAAATGTTGCATCTCCTGTTTGATTGGTATCAAAGTTTTTAGCCTGTTCTATTGAAACCCATCTCGGAAGTTGAGATTGACTCTGTGCCTTGGCTAGTTGATTTCTGGACATCATATTCAAAAACCGAAAAGTCCAAATATATTTTGACACTAAAAGAGAGAGAGAGGAAAAGCAAGCCTCCCCTTAACACTCTATTACAATAAGTAGGAGGTTCTATACTACCAATTCAAAATGTCATATAAAATCTCGCCTGGAATATGGAGAGGGTTAGAGCAGACACTTAACTATTAAATTCCAATTCTACACAACAATCTAAAACTATATCACCAAAGATTTTCCAGCTAAATACCATTAACGAAAAGTTTTCCCCAAATTCTTATAATATTTCAATAAGCAATATCCTTTTCAAAACAATTCAAAACATTATGAAGAGATAACTTCATAACAGTAAAATGGCAACAAGGGAAAAGTTTTAGCCAATCCTATTAACTCTTATTATTAACTCCCCTAACCCAAGAAGTGGAGAATATATATAGAGAAAATAAAGTCCACTTGATATTGTTCATAAAATAAAAATATAATCCAGTCTCAAATTAAAGGCTTTTACCTCTCCACTCCAGTTCAGAAACACCAAAGAACAAGAGAACAGGAGAGAGTCCCCAAAGATATAGCTATTAAGTTGTTTAAGTAAGTCACAATAAAAGAAAACACTGAATAAGTCACAGCTGGGAAATGCCTCCGTCTTTTCTCTATGGTCTCTTCTATAGTCGCCTCTCTTTCCTGAGATATTCTATGATACTGCTGGAGGACTTCCTCTTCCTGGTTGCCGCTCTAGGCCAAGGATCTATGTTCTATATATGCTGCTCTTCTTCTCTAGGAATGCACCAGGGTAGTTGAGTGTTGATTTTACTCTGCCCAAACAAGTTTCACACGATGGAAGGGGACCTCTCCACTCCTCTCCAGTCTCCTTCTCTTGTTCCAAGCTGCCTCCCAGGTTCACCTTCCACGGCACACTCCTCCATCCTGGATAAACGCCTCACCTCACAAATTCACTGTCCAACAATCCTCCTCCTCGTCCTCTTAATTCCAGAACAGGCAAGCAATTGTTTTAACCTTTTTTTAACTCCTCAATGTGTTTCCTCTTATGCTGCCTTATATTATTCAGAAAAATATTGACAAGTAACAGACCAACTCGTAGCGGTACTCCTTATTTAATTTTTAAATTTTTTAAGTCTTTCTCTTTTTCATTTGTAGTAAGTTGTTGTTATAAATCACTTTTATAATTACGGGATCTAGTGTTTTCTTTACTTCAGCAAAGGGGGGATCAATAAGACCACCCCATAACTTATTCCTCAGTTCCCTGATATAGTCTGGATAGAGTCTGGGAGTAATCTGCTCTTCTAGTACTCCTTCATTACAGAAAGTGACAGAAAAGTCTCTTTCTCTCTTTCAACTAAAATTTAATGTCACTGGTTGACCCAATTCTCAGAAGTTATGAGTCCAAGCATATACCAATTCACCAATACTCACAAATGAGTTGATATGTGGTAGTTTTAAAAGAGTTGGTGGTGCCCCGAGTCTTCCTTAGGAAGATTGTAGAAACGTGGTCGTGTTCTCTACAGACTAGTTTGCTCTAAGCCTCCTTATCCCTTGGGGATCGATGTCCATCCAGGGCTCAGGGGCTTCCAAGCAAAAATTTCCTTGGTTCTAGATAGAGTCGTCAGGATCTCTATACCAAGGAGATATTTTCGATCCGAATTAAGGTCTCCTTTTGGGATCGATAACTACATTTCTAGAGTGACTCCCTGGAGGCTAATCAGAGAGCCTCTCAAAGGGGCGCCATACCAACCCAGAAGTCCCTGACTATGGAACTCTAATACACTCTCATTGTTATATACAGTAGCCTTTCCCAAAAGGTGCCCTACAAAATTTTGAAGTGCAATCCTTATACTGACTGGATGGCTAATGATGACAGTGGCACAAAATTTCATCTTGTGGATACTAAGGTAGGGAAGGCTGCTGTGTACAATGTCTGTGTGCAATTTTTGTGATGCTGTGGGATTACCTTAGTGGATATTCAGGTCTACAAGGGATAATTCACATTTTTACTGTTATTTTCCTCTTAAAAAATAAATTGCTTTCAGAAATGTACCTTACAAGAACTTGTTTAGACAGCGCAGGGCTATTTTTCTTCCCCTATGGCTTACAATGATCAAGACACAGTGATTTAGAGAATAGTAAACTCCAATGCTAAACTTATAGAAATATAAATCAATTTATTATAGCCTAAACTGTCATGTGCACTTTTTCATTCCTTTCATTCATGATCACACCATGAACCCTTCATTCATTCATCCCACAGCTGCCACCACCCTATGCAAAGAGCCACTCCTTCACCAACCTTCTCTTCTAAAACTCTTTGGTATAACCTATCTTGTATAAGGTTTAGTAGCTTGGATATTCATTCACACTGTACACAAGTAACAACAAAACTTACAATACAAGTAACAATGTTTCACTTGGTCTTGCTGCACTTGTTATAATTGGTTATAGTTACAAATAGTAAAACTCTAAAACACTCCTTTCCTTGGAACACTTTCAATTACACCCACAGAACACTCTTAAACTTTCTTTGGGTACATTAACCCCTATCTCTTAACCGGCATCTAAGGCTATCAATACCCCTCAGGATATTCTCTTTATTAACTCCCTTACTTGGAGTTTAGTATGGATATTAGGCCTCTCTCTTCTGGACCTTAACCCTTCTCCACAAGACCCTCAGTGTCTGGAATCCAAACCTTAACTGACTTCCAACTGTTCTTAATGGAATTTTCCCCTTACAGCCCAACATTCTATTGGCTGTCACCAGCTCAGTCCTGATTGGTTGTCACCAGGGCTGGCACTAAATGGATTTCTCTCCACATAAGCTTTTAAGGACCCTCAGATATATAGACTGCCTATGTCATGGAGGGACAACCTTTATGATGAGGACCATTCCCATGGGGATACCTGTTGGGGGTCACTGCTAGTGGACAGGATTGGATAGGGCCAAGAAATAGAATCTCAATCCCTTTCTCTCCCCCATTCCTTCTTCCTTCTGGTTTTGTGGGCTTGAAGACGTCTCATAATACCATTTTCAGAGTGCTTTCAAAATAAGGGTGAGGGCTTCATAAAATCAGACCAAAGGTCTTATGGAACTATATCCTTTACTATTAAATGTAGATGATGCTGTTTTAGGGTCAATACAGATGGCCCATTGAGGACAGCTCTCAGCTGCCCCTGTGAGCGGTGGATCGAGGCTGTGTCAACCACATGCTGTTGCCCTGATCCTCCTTTTTGCTGCCCCCAAAAGAAGATCTGCTGTGGCAGCTGTTGTAGCAGCTTTTTTGCACCCTTTTGGTATAGTGTGTGTACACATTGTGCCAAGAGGGCGGCCGGCATATGGCTGCCCTGCCCCAACTCCACCCCCAGGCCGACCCTTTGTGTCGGTCTGCATCGGCCCTTCATCTCTTGTACAAGACCTGGATTGAAACATCTAGTTTCATTTATCATTATTATTACTGTAAAAAAAATGACCTCAAAATAAACTTTGGAAAACTCAAAGTAATGGTCTTTGAAAACAATTTTTTAAATTTCAGTGGACAATTGACTGTAATACCATGGAACAGGTAAAAAACTTTACAAGGATAGATTTTCCATCATTCCCTGACTTGGAAACCTCACATTCAGGCTATTTCTAAAAAGCACAAATAAGTTCATCTGCAATAATTTGTTTTCCCCCTTATATTCCAATTAATTGGAATTAATTAAAGTGTTTAATGCCAAAACTGTGGCGTAGTTATTATATGCTTCCAATATTTGGATAGGGGTTTATGTATCTCCTGAAATGGACAAACAACAGACCAAGTTCCTGAGGTCGTTGTTTCAATTTCCAAACTGTGTTCCCAATTGTGCGCTGTTGCAAGAAACAGGGGAAAGCCCCCTATGTAATTGAGTTTGGTGGCTTGCCATTAAGTTATGGATGAAGGTTATAATATTTGGTGAGGGCTTAGATCTCCTTAAACATCTGGCACAAGATAAATTATGATAGGGCCTCTGCAGACGGGCAGCTCTGGGCTGCCCCAGGAAGCGGCGGATCATGGCTGCAGCAACCCCATGGCTGATCCTTCCTTTTGCCACCCTAAAAAGAGCAGCAAAATGCCACTCCTTTTAGGGGTGGCAAAAGGCCGCCCTAAGATCTGGCGTGTGACTTTTCCTCACCCTTTTCGGCAAATTATGTTAGAATGCTGTGCTGGTAGGGTGTCAGGAAGGCATCAGTGTGGGGTTGGGGCAGCTGGCGTATGGCTGCCCTTCCCCAACTCTACCTCCAGGCCGGCCCTTTGGGCCAGTCTTCAGAGGCCTTAGTTCCTGCTCCAAGTGTGTAGCAAAGAAAGGAGCATCTATTGGCCTCTCCTCGTCTCTTCTTTCACATCTGGGCTTGGATATTGCTCCTAAGGTCCAAAACACACTGCAGAAATAATCTACTTTGAGAGCACTTTAACTGCCCTGGTTCAGTGTTATGGAATCCAAGTAATCATGATTTTTGAAGATTGCTCTTGGCATTTCTTCAGCCAGGAAGAGGAATTCTTAAGTACATTTCTTCAACACTCAATATATGGATATTGAGGAAATATTGAGGAAATAATCCATTTGTGGGATCAGTGACCTTAAAGCAAACTTTCATTATGATGTCTAGGTGTAATGTGCCCTGAGGTGGCCACCCTGCCCGATAACTTGGCCAAGCCACTTCACAAAGTGTTTCAAAGTGTTTTCTGGAAGAAGGGGTTTCCCAAACTGCTAACTAAACCCTTTCTTGATGTTCTTCAGCATGCACTCCAAAGGCGTTTCAGGTTGCTTGCTATGTTTTCTACCCATTGCCTCCCGCTAATCAAACAAAGACAGACACAGAGGGAAAAGGAAATGGGGCCACAGCAAAGGGTCTTTTCCCCCGGAACAAGAGGAGTTTTAACACACAATTATTCACCACTGGCCCGCAACACCAGATCTCAGCACTAAGAGTGTACCTTAAGGTGTAACTGCCTTACGGACATTGGAGGGATGATCACAGTGGCCTTTCTCTCACACATTCACACACCACAATCTACCTCCCCACTCTCAGTAATTCCTGTACTGACTACCTTGGACCCTTGGTTCCTGAAGTTTCACAGAGTCTCCCTGGGCAAGAACTCTGCTATTAGTTCAGCAAACTGGGAGGTGGCCGGGCTCCCATTACCCTTTTCTTTTGGGCCTATTCTCTTGGTTCCTTTTTCCTGTACACTTACTATCTATTCTCCCCTTATACTTGCCTGCTCCTGAAGAGGCTTCTTTTCCCCTTCTGTGTTTGCAAACTACCGG
>CM034706.1:75268208-75284175 GCA_020142125.1 Phrynosoma platyrhinos | reverse complement strand
AGGGAATTCCTGCCTTCTAGCTATAAGCCTGATGGCTGTCGGACAAAGTTGTTGATAGGTTTAGCTTTGTCAACCTAGGTGTGAGCATAGTCTACAATGCATTTGGTTTCGAAACTATCAAGGAAGGGAGGCTAGAGAAAAGGGTGCAGTCAAATCTGATCACTGCCCCATTAAGTGTGAGACTCAAGACAAACACCATTAGGTGTCCTTTCCAATACAATGGTCTTTCCCTTTTGGCAATTCCCAAACATGTCCATTAGGGAATTTTCCAGTGGTCTTGGGCAGGTCGCTCAGTGCCTACATGACCTGCCATCTAGGGGATTATGGCTGACATCCCTCAGAGGTCAGTCTGAGGTCATAGAGGGAACTCCACATGTGTCTAAAACTTTATGAAAATGTGCATATGCTAACATAGGGTCCATAGTCCATATAGACCACATATAATCCTCAAGGACTATAGATGACCAAGACTTGCATTTCCCACTGTAACCTGCATAGCCCATCCTACCTTTTCAAAAGTACTTTGAAAGACTTTGGGGGGTTGCAGACTGCCAGAAATAGTGCAAATTGAGTCCACTTTTAGGGTTAGGGTTAATGTTAGGGAATCATGGGAACTGTATTTTATTGTGGCACCAGAGCTCTCTGACAGAGAAGGCTCAATGTCTCAGAAAAAAAAAAACAATTCCCATGATTCACTTGCACTAACCCTAACCCTAAAAGTGGACTCAATTTGCACTATTTCTGGCAGTCTGCAACCCCCCTTTGTTTTTCAAATGGGCTATCCATCCAGCTTAAAAACACTTTATCCCAGGTTAGTGAGGAAAGAATAAGGGGTGAAGGGAAGACACAGTTTGTTTATATAGGAGGATAGGAAGTTGTGAAAAAAATATGAGTGAGTTGTAACAAATGCTAGATGTCTTTGTGTTGAGAAAGGTGAGAGTGAGAGATGTGTCTGAGAGCAGTTGTGCCACTAGGGTTGGTGTCATCCAGTGCAGTAACTCAGGGTGTTACACACTTCTGTTGACCTCTTTGTATGCTGCACCATGAAGAATCCTTCATTATGTTTTTTGTACTAATCTTATTCACAAATTCCCATATATCACTGAATGTAATGGTAATAGTTGTGACCTAAATAACCAGCAAAATTAAATATTATACTTTTACATTACAATACCATGTGTACAGCTTACACATATTCATGTGTGCACAGGTTCATGTCATTAAAGTGAAAATTTGGTAAGATGTGATTTTTTAAAAATAATTTTATTGAGTTTTAAAAAGAGTATAAAAGTATATATATTCAATCAAACTATTCATACATAACATAGACATATCACATACATAAAGTACAAAAGAAAGAGGAAAAAAGAGAAAAAAAGAAGAAGAAGAGAAAGAAAAAGGAGAAAAGGATAGGAAAGAAGAAAAGAAAAAGGAGAAAGGAAAAAAAGTATAAGAAAGACAAAGTAAAAAAAAATCCAACATCTCACACACATTTCTACCCTACTGCATGACTGGGATTGTGATCTAATCACTCTTTTTGATTATCTAAGAATAAAGGTAAACCGAATTTATTTACCCTTCCATTTTTGTAGTCTTTTCCTTTCAAATCATGTTTAATACACAAGTATCACTTACCTACACAAGTCTAGTGATATTAAGTTCTTTCATTCAATATCTTGTTCTCTAATCTGATTCTGTTCCTAAAATGCTAATTTTCCCCACTTTTTTTTGAAGATATCCTATAATCTTCTTCCATTCTTCTTTGTACACATTTGAGGTGTTATTCCTAATTCCGTTCATTAGTTTGTCCATTTCTAATAAATCCAAGAGTTAAATGTTCAGTCCTCCATCATTGGTATCTTCTTAATTTTCCAGTTCTTGGTGTAGAAAGATGTGATGTTTTTAAAGAAAATTTAAAAATAATTAAAAAATAAAATTTTACATTTTTAAAATTATTTTTTTTAAAAACAACAACACTGGGGCTCCTCTTTTCTCCTGCCAATGAGCCTTGCCCCACTCTCACACCGTCTCTTCAGCACTTTAAAGGGACACAGGTGAACTCCACAGCCCATTTTTGCCTAATGACACCCCTGACTGAGAGGAAAGCTTATATATGCATATTTATGTGTGTGAGAGTGGGAATTCTGGGGAACAACAACACTAACTTTGCCATTTCCACCACATAGCACCATGTGCAGCCCTCAAGGACCACTCCTGCTCACAGCAGATTATGTATGCTTACCATCCCAAACTCTGACCACATTTATTTATTTATTTAGTATTCATGTTGTTTATATAAACATTCCCCTAAGTCAGGGGTAGGCAACCTTTTTGAGCCGGGGGCCAGGTTGCTGTCCCTCAGACAATTGGGGGGCCGAAGCACCAAAAATAAATAAATAAATAAATAAATAAATAAATAAATAATATATTTTTAAAAAATTAAAAAATTAAAAAATTAAAAACATATGCATGCACACTGTCTCAGCCCCAGAAAAGCCATGGCAAAACCCCCGTGGAGATTTTTCCAAGAAACCCCCAAAAACAAGTAATAGCAACAATAATCAATATCATCATGGCGGGCGGCAGCGGCGGTGGCAGGACTGGTCTGGGGCCAGTCCAAAGGCCTCGGGGGGCCACATCCGGCCCCCAGGCCTTAGGTTGCCTACCTCTGCCCTAAGTCTTGGATAGAATGGAAATTATTTGGTAGAGATATCACTCGAACCATGTACTTCCTAGCTCTGGAAGAGCTGTTTGTCCAGGACCATTACTTAGTAAAAGTTTCAAGTTAATTAATGTATTTGGCTAGGAAGATATTGGTTGTTTCAGGGATCTTTTCAACATTTCTGCTGTTAAAGTGAAATTAACTTGTTTGTAGTTTCTCAGAGGGCTTTCTAGGTGACTGCTATAAAATCTGGCAATTTACCTGATTTGCATATATGGTATCCTGGCACTGCAGTACTAGGATTGAATGTAGAGTCTTTAAGGAACTCAGTTATCCTGCAGCTGGGCTACGTCATATCAGTCACTTATGAATCTCTGTGGTTATGGGTTACATTACCACTGTATGCATGTATAACTCTTTGCTAGTTTCATATGCTCGTAGGTACTCAAAACTCCCCCCCCCATCTGTCCATAATTTTAGAGCTATAGAGTTGAATCACAAATTGTCAAAGAGAAGGAATCCCAATTAAACAGAGAGGCACAACAGGAAATGCACTTTGAGTCAATTATCTTATGGCCTGGATAGTGTGATCAGGCAAGAAGCCAAAGGCAGAATTTTGGTTCCTAGAGTGTCTCCTGATGTTAAGTTCACTGACAGTTAAAATGACATTTTCAAGGCATTCCACTATTTAACTGACAAAATAATGCAGAATATTGGCCTAATCCAATTGTTTATCCCTCCTAGAGTACAGTAACTATGAATGGGTGTTGATTTCTCAAATTGATTCAGTGGGTCTCCTCTAGTTGAGACTAACAATGATTGGATTTAGGCCCTAGTGCAGGGGTAGGCAAACTGTCTGCTTTAAGGGCCTAGGGACTTCAGCTCCCAGAATCCCAGACTATTGGCCAACATCCTAGGCTATTGGCCAACATGGCTGAGGCTTCTTGGAGCTGAAGTCCCTCAGCCCTTAAAGGGGACAGTTTGCCTACCCCTACCTAGTGTTTAGATTCTCCCCATGAATCCAGGTCAGTATAAGAGTCCTTGTTCATTTAAGGTATCTTTAACTCTTCAGCATTAGACATAGAGATTTTTCAGTAATGGCTTTTTCCCAATGGAATTATCTCCCCAAGATTATATGGATGACCAGCTCAGCTGTGGTACCTGAAAAGCTTATGAACACCAAACATTTTATGTGACATTTCAATAATGTGTTTTTACTAGATGCATTGCTATTTTGTTGCTGTAGCTTTCAAAATTATTTCATATGGGGTAAATTACATTTTGATATATATTCAGATATTTGATATTTTTAAAATTTTAAAATGTTAGTAGAATTAATAAATTATTGTGATTTTGTTTATATACTCTTATTCTCCTATTGACCTTGTCCATAAAAGAAGCTAATATTTTATGTGAAGTTGAAGAATACATTCATCTAGAACATAGCCTCACAGCCCCCAAACCCCACAAAAACCTATAGCTAATATTTTATAATTAAAATAATAACTAAAAGATAAAATATAAAAAGGATGCTGTAAAACATTCAGTAGATTAAAAATAATGAAAATATGTTCTTCATTTGGTTCTCATATCATTTTTACTTGGGAAGATGCTTTAATTTGGAAATGGTTTTATTCATAATCTTTTACTTTCGTTTTTATATATACATTGTTCAAAATTCAAAATCCAAGATGCATCAGAGCAATGTAGTCTAAGCAGATGTCTGATTATATTTTTCAAAAACAAAAACAAACAAACAAAAAACACCAAACCACTGAGTTTCATTTGTATATGTTCAGTCTAGGGATTCAAATAATATTTAAAAATATTTGACTTACAGATGAAAAATACTGACAAAGAGAATATTGGAGAAATGAAAATCTTCAGTTTGGGACTTCCAGTATTTGAAGCAAGGCAAAACCAGTCACTACAGAAATACAAAGTTATTTGGGATAGTAAATAATTCTCAGTTGTGCCATTTAGTTTGTGGCCTCCATTTTTCTTTGTTTTTGTGCAAGCTGATCCCTCAGATCATCTTTCTCTCTCCAACCTCTTGAAATAAATGAAAAAGGGATTATACAAGGAAAACAGAAAAGGAGGTGATTTGCAATACACACACACACACACACACACACACACACACACACATATATTCATTATTTTCTGTGAAAAAAATGATTTCCTGTGTGTATGTAAGTAAATGTTGTGGCATGTCAGATGTTGAGCAAACTTCCTGGTTTCTCAGGGCAGTAGACAATGCAAAGAGGCTCACCAGGACCCTACTAGACCACCAAGCATGTTTGGAGGGCTCTTTTCAGCACAGTGAGTCACTGTTTGTTCAACCTGCTTTAATATAAAACCAGTGTGTTGCATTAGAATAAGTAAAAAGGAATGATTGGTGTTAGTGGCCAGGTAGACCAATAGGTGGAGTCAGTTGAGAAAGACAAGTGCAAGCTATCCTCTGACAGAGGCAGAGTGATTTTATAGTCTGAGATAATATTGAGATGAGAATTACATTGCTAAACATACTGTTTCAAGAGCCATCATCCTGAGAGGAAACTTTGTCTTTCAGGTAAATTTACTTTGAAGTAAATGCTTGCATTGATTGTGCAACGTATTTTTTTACATTTGAGTGTATCCACTGTTGCTTTTTATGCACATTAAGTGCACATAGAATTGTGGTGCTGCTCAAATTATGACTGTTATTTTCTTCTTATTTCTTTATAGCAGAAATTGTGCAGAATCTGCATAATTAAAATCACATACTGACAATTTACCAGCTGCCACAGACAGGATTTATAGACAGGGCAATGGGATAGTGACAAGAAAGCAACTACTGCAACATTTTCTGCTTACCTTTCCACCATGGTAAGAGGGATATTTCTCAATAACTTTTGACTATCAGATCCTTATAAAATCCCCATAGGCCCACCATAGATTATGTTTCTTAAAAAACTTCCATGGACCCTCAGTAATAAAAGAGTCACTTTTATTATTTTCTAAGTGTTTGGTAGTGTTAGCCACTCCATCTGTCCTTTCCCAGCTGGTCATTTCAAGCCATTCAACAAAAATATAGTTTTGAAAATGAACTCTTTAAGCCAAAATCTTCAGTAATGATCCTCATCCCATCTGCCCTGTCTGTGTTCTCATCTTCATCAGATGCCTGTCCCCATCATGAGGCTATCCATTGACCAAGATGCAGTAAGTACCTAAAATTAAGCCTTGTGCCAGCCAACCCTGTTTTCCTGTATGTTATCTATTTGCAGTATGATGATGTTTCAATATCTCAAAGTACTTTCATTAATGTGTGTGTGTGTGTATTATGGTAATCCAGGACATCTTTTATGCAATTAAGCATGCAAAATTTGGAATTCTGAGATCTAATTTGCACAAGAAACTGTGGCTGAAGTTACCTTTGAATATTTGCAACATTTCTTAAAACTCCAGCATAGGCCCCTTGTGGATGAAACAGTGAAGACAGGAACAGTGAAGAGAACTCAAATAAATATTTGTTATGACTAATGAAATGTATCACAATTATTTCACATAATCTTCATTCCAACTAACAGATGACTTTACCTTCTTTTCCTTCTGCAATGATTTTTTTTTGGTCTAATTTATTGTATCCAATGGTGAGTGAGGATTGATTTTCAAGCATTAATACACACTTCCATGCAACTTTTCAAGGCAGATGTCTTTCAGGCAGCAGGTAATATTACAAACAACCAATAATAATATTGCCAGAATTGGATCTTTTATCACTATAGCTTTTGCCTTTTGTTAGATAGCCAAGCCATTGTATTCCCCATCACCATGTATAGATGCAAGAGCTGGACAGTGAAGAAAGTGGTTAAGAAAAAAAAATATTTTATTTGAAGTGTGGTGCTGGAGAAGAGTGCTAAGAAAACCATGAATATCCAAAAAGACAAACAAATGGGTCTTTTAACAGATTAAGCTTGAAATCTCGCTGGAAGCCAAGATGATCAAACTGAGACTGTCATATTTTGGTCACATAGTGAGAAGACACAACTCATTAGAAAAGAAAAGATGGACTGAAGTAGAAAGAGAGGAAGACTGCTAGATGGATGGATTCTATTAAGGAGGTCACAGTTATGAATTTGCAGGGGGGGGGCTTGGAGACGTCTCACAGAATCACATTGACATGAGAGCATTTAACAACAACAACATAACTTGAGGTGGCAGGAGCCTGGAAATCAGCTCATAATGTCTTCTATGGCAAATGATGGAATAGACAGTGGTCACTAACAGTAGTGGACAAAATAGCAAGCCATATAAGAATGAATAACATGAACTGTTAAGGAACCATTTCTATGCCCAATATATTGGTATCCATATACTGATTATACTAATTGTAAGAAAAATGGCATATGCCTTTCAGATAAACTGTGTGGAGATTTGCTGGAATCTGACTCATTAAACTGTATGCAAATGGCACTGATGTTGCTATATGTCATTCTGACCAATGTCTGATGTACATTATTTTTCCTATTGTGTCAGGTGCTGATTACTGATTTGTAATATTGTAACTATCTTTTAAAGGATAGTAACATATTTTAATTGTTTTAAAAATATATTTCTATACTAGAATTTAGCAATTTTGGATCCACTAATCCAGATGGAGCCCACCTTCCAACACTCTGATTTATAAGATAATCCCCATGTCTTTTTATAGGCAAGGAAAAAGGTTTTGGTTATGTTCACCTCATTTCAGTCCTGTTCTAGTCTAATTTCTTAGTTCTATGACCCAGCTTGAATATTTATAAAGCTACCTAGTCAAAATTTCTCAGGAGCTTTGCTATGCAAATAGAAGGAATAACTCTAAAATGAAAATCTCTAATAAAATGCAAAGAATGACTCAGGCTGCATCTGCACTGTAGAATTAATGTAGTTTGACACTGCTTTAATTGCCATGGCCAAATGCTATGAAATTCTGAGATCTGAAGTTTGATGGGGCATCAGAGCTCTCTGACAGGGAAGGCTAAATATCTCACAAAACTACAAACTCCAGAATTCCATAGACTGAGGCATGGCAGTTAAAACAGTGTCAAATAGCATTATTTCTACAGTGCAGATGTAGCCTCTGATGAAGCCTGATCTACAACCTCAGAAAACCTGTGAAAAAACATCTTCAAAAACTGTGCAGTTTTTAATGGCTATTTCCAATTTTAGAGTATAGTCTGTGCAAAATTTGCATATAGTTTAACACTGAAAACAACATTTTCTATGAACAAAACAGCATTTTCTGTTTACTAAAAGATTTCTGAACAGAAATATTATTTTTCAGCAAACCAAATAATGTTCCAACTTCAGAAATGATGCTTTCTTCACAAAAAATAATGTGTGAATTTTGTACAGAATAAGGACAATATCACACTACACTGTTATAGCACTATTATTCCACTTTAACTGTTATAGCTTTCTCCTGAAGAATCCTGGGATTTGCAGTTTAGGGAGGAGCATTTAGCATTCTCTTAGGCCTCACTAAACTACAAACCCCAAAATTCCACAGGAGACACCTATAGTAGTTCAAGTGGAATAATAGTGCTATAATAGTGTGTTGTAATACTGCCCTATGTTCCCAACTACATAATTTTCTATACAAGAAACAGCTTTTTCTAAGCCCCCAATACTGAAAATGTTGTTTTTCTACAAAACAAACATATCTGAATAATAACCTGAATAAGCTGCAAAGACTTGTATCAGTCCAGTCTTATCAGTAATTAGGGCCTCTCAAAACTTGAGAAAAATGTTATTGACCATCTAAAAATATCTAAAAATATTTTCAATTGTCTTTCAATCCCTAGTTTGTCAGGTTAATATTCTTGTCTCAGTAGAGTGTCATGACAGAAAGGAAAATACGCTTCTTACACTGCTCTATAGACATTCATCACCTTGTCTGTATCCACAACAGCTGATGAATGTTTACTCAAAAGCAAGTTTAAGGGCCCATGCAGACTGACAGTTTAGGCTGGCCTAGGGATGCAGTTGGGACAGGGCAACCACATGCCAGCTGCCCCGGCTCCACCCCAACTCCACCCCGATGCTGCATGCTCATCCGCATGGCATGCAGTGTCAGAGCACCCTCTTGGTGCAGCGTTCATACATGCTGCTCCAAAAGGGCACAAAAGAGCTACAGCAGTGGCTCAAAGGATAGCCTTTTGCTGCCCCCAAATGGAGCGGCATTTTGCTGCTCTTTTGGGGGGAGCAAAAAGGAGGATTGGGGCTGCAGCATGTGGTTGCTGCTTCCACGATCCGCTACTCCCAGGGGCGGCCCAGAGCTGCTCCAAACAGGCCATTTGCATCAACCCTAAGTTAAGTTCCAGTCAGGTAAGTGGTTATAGAATTGAGGCATCACTGAAATTGGTTCTCTTAGTTGCAGGTCAACTGTGTAACTTGTGTTGTATGCCCCAAAAATAATAATCTACTTTTGATAATCCTTTGGGCAGAATTACATAGACTGCTCAGTGAAAAGTCTTGAAAAATAGATCTCACACTAATATGCATTTAATAAGCCACATCCCTTCAGCTTTAAGGTTTTTCTTCCCATGCCAACTATAATCCTAGGAAGACATATGCACCCATGCATAATCATGGATACATTCACCATGAACAACTAGAAAGCTACTTTTCCATTTATAGGCAGGTATAATAAAAATCAGAGATGGGATGGGGAAATCAGGAAAAAAAATCAAACTGTGTTCACACTTTCCTTTTTTACATCTTCCCTGTAAACCTAAGGAGGGGATGATAGCTCTATGGCAGAATAGTTTTTTGTTTATTCATTTTATTATACTTCACACCACCAAGTAATGAACATATTTGGGTGATGCATGAAATTTTAACTAATGTAAAATAAGAGCAATAAAATTAAAGTTACAATCAGCATATAGTAAAATGAGGATAAGAACACTGACACAGATAAAGTCAAAGCATACTATACATACAGAAACATCTAGGAGTAGTAATTTACATCTCCACCAAAACATGATATATCAACTTATCTGAGACTAGAGATCCAAAGAAATGAGACTGAACCATTGACTATGGTAGGTGAATGACACTTAAATGTTTTTATCTTTGTCTAGAATGACTTTCTAGTTCCATAGATTTAACATCAGATCTTCTTCATGTAGACTCAGAAATAAATCCCACTGACTATTAATGGGAATAGGATTGTAGCTTTAATGTCTAGACCAGAGGTAGCCATAGTATGACCAATATACATATTGCTCCAAAGGACATTTTTGTGGTCTGTAGGTCCCCCAGATCTGCCTTTCCCATGTTTAGTCAGAATCATTTTCCCACTTCTCTAAGAATTGGTGTTTTTATCCTCTAACCCAGGTTTAGGCAACCTTTACCCTTTAAGGGCTGAGGGACTTCAGCTCCCAGAAGCCTCAGCCATGTTGGCCAATAGTCCCATGTTGGCCAATAGCCCCTGGGATTCTGGGAGCTGAAGTCCCTCGGCCCTAGCAAGTCACAGGGACCACCAGCCCTAGCAAGTTCTGGTATTGGTCTTTTTGTTGTTCAGTTCCAGAGCTGTGAAGGCCTGCAGTGAACCTTGGGAGCCAAACATTTGGCTTCCAGATCATCTGGCATTATTCCTCCCTGATCTAGAGTATTAAAGAATGAGTTTCTGATTTAGAGTTTTTTTTTTCCTACCTAGGGTAGCAATGACAGCTGCCCACAGAAATCAAAATTATTCTGCACCAAGACAGTCACCCAGGGCACTGTGATCACAGTGACTTGACATGAGAACCACTCAGGGTAAGGCCTTTGGGGCCTGGCCAACTCAAGGGAGAGATTGGTCAGCTCTTTGTCTACTTAGGTTTTGTCAGAACAAGAAATTAAATGGTGTGGCTCTTCAGAGTGTGGCAATTCCATATTCTGGAAAGCTGGACCTCTCTTTCCACAACCAGAAAACTGTAATCAAGACTTTATGGAGCTGACAGGGACTGTCCTGGAACATATGCGAGAGGCTGGCAGTGTATGATCTATTGCCTCTTGTGCTTTTCTGCCTCAATTCAGGATGTGTGTTTCATTCTGCCTAAAGGAAGGCCTTGTCATGAACTAATGTGCAGACAGGAACTTGTTATATATCTACAATTCAAATTTGACAGAATCTTCTGACATAGTTTTTGGCTAAGCAAATTAATCAAAATGTGTTTTAAAATATGTGTTTTGAGAGTAAATATGATTGAAAATACATATTTAAATGCAAAATTCCAAGCAGATAAAACACATATGCACACACACACACACATACTGGACTAGAACTGATTCCACACTGCAAAAATAAAGCAGTTTGACACCACTTTAACTTCTATGGCTCCATGCTGTGGAATCTTGGGATCTGTAATTTGGTGGGGCAGTACAGGTCTCTGACAGGGAAGGCTAAATATCTATTACATGAACTGGAACTTGGGGAATTTTCAATATTAGCTCAAATGGGTAGCAGGAGGCATACCCTATTTATATGCAGGGGGAGGAAATAGAGAACCCTCACAGAGACAGAATTCTTCCAATGATTTAGGAGCCCTTATATAGCCCACAAATGGCTTCAGGCAAAGGGTTCAAAAGGACATTTTTGTGGTCTGTAGGTCCCCCAGATCTGCCTTTCCCATGTTTAGGCAGAATCATTTTCCCACCTCTCTAAGAATTGGTGTTTTTATCCTCTAACCCAGGCGTAGGCAACCTTTACCCTGTAAGGGCTGAGGGACTTCAGCTCCCAGAAGCCTCAGCCATGTTGGCCAATAGTCCCATGTTGGCCAATAGCTCCTGGGATTCTGGGAGCTGAAGTCCCTCAGCCCTAGCAAGTCACAGGGTGGTGCAGTGGTTAAATGCCTGTACTGGTGGTGATTAATTTGCTTAGCCCTGGTGATTAATTTGCTTATCCCTGGTGGCGCAGTGGTTAAATGCCTATACTGCAGCCACTCACTCATAGACCACAAGGTTGCAAGTTCAATACCAGCCAGGGCTGAGGCTCGACTCAGGCCTGCATCCTTCCAAGGTCGCTAAAATGAGTACCCAGCTTGTTGGGGGGCAATCAGCTCACAGTTGTAAACCACTTAGACATCCCATGTGTGATATGAAGTGGTATATAAATGAAGCTGCTTTGCAAAAGATACCTAATCTTTTGATTGCTTTGAGATAGATAGATTCCAGAGATGAGAATGGCTTTTTCCTCTGGCTCTTATCATGAAAACATCCTGGGTCATAAATCTGCTGTAGAAGAGTGTGAATGCCTCCTGATTGCAACTCCTATCTTGCTGCTTTGATCTGTATTGCAATGAGATGTCTATGTGATTTCTCCATTTTGAATCTATGGCTGCCTTGTTAGATCTCATTTATAGCTCCACATAGGGCCATGGGGGTGGGGGGAAGCATGTACACCCAAAAATTATGGCAAAATCATGGCCATTTCTTGTAACATATCTAACAAAACTACAAATCCTAGAATTCCATAGTATTGAGACATGACAGTTAAAATGGTGTCAAACCGCTTTATTTCTACAGTGTCGATGTCCTGATTCCACTATGTGATCACCTGTTTGCACTAAACATACCAGACATGGGGATTGATTTCCCCATCTTTAACACTTGATGATTTGAAATACACATTGCATGAAGCACACTTAACAATTCAAGGCTATCTCTGGATGTTAATGTACTCAAAATTCATCCCCAATGCATCACTGATGTTAACCTAGTTTCTGGGAAAATGTCATTATCTGTGCTGATATAATAATGCTCTTTGAGATTTGAAGCACTCTACAGATATAATCTATTAATCTTCTTTATCAATTATTAGCTGACAAAAATACAGAGAAATAAAGGTGGATTCAGTTTAAAAGTTAAACACATATTAGATCTCACACTGAAATAACAGATTATGCAAATTAGTTTTCTGGCTGTAATAGATGATATCCAGTTGTGAACAGCTGGTACCTCTTTGTTACATCTCCTGAGAATAGCAATAAAGAAAGTTGCTGTAATGGCTATTTACATTAATATATGGACACTGGACTTCTGCCAAGTAAGCTTTTTCACCTAGATCTCTAATTATTTGCATTGTGTTGTTTTCTCAGCCATTCTCAAATGCTAATCAGCCACAGTTAGATGCCAAATGTTGAAGGTCTCCCATGGATTTGACAGACAAATCAGATTTAATACCATCAGTGAAATGTGTTTTGTCTTTCAGGAGGGGAAGTTAGTGGTACACTGAGGCACAATGTTGCCAGCTGAAAATAATAGTTGATCTACAGTTTGTCAAGAATCTTGAAAAGGCTGTTACAGAATAAATCACTGACCAATCCTATCAGCAGCAAGGGTTTTTTTGGGGGGGCGGTCTGAAGTCTACTTTTTCTGTCAGCTGTTGAAGATGAACTCCTACTCATGGGAAATCCCGAATGTCACACTGATACTCTGTTACATAAAGTAATCATGTTACTAATGGGCACTGTGATATTTCAAATTTCTTGGTGCAGAACTTTGAAAAAAGGTGAAAGGGGAATATATGCAAAGACTTTGACAGAACAGGCTCCTAATTTGGGAGGAACTGAATATACAGTTGGCCCACTGGATCCATGGATTTTTATCCATGGACGCAACAGTCCACAACTTGAAAACATATAAATATATAAATATATAAATTCCACAAAACAAATATTAATTTTGCCATTTTATGTAAGGAACTATATTTTACTATGTCATTGTATTTATTGGAACTTGAGCACTAGGGGTCCTGGAACCAAACCCAACTAATACCAAGGGCTCATTGTACTCCCCCCCCCCCACCATCCATCCCCTGCTTCTTCCAAAGAGGTCAAATCAATATAGATATTTTGCCTTCTCTTTTCTATCTTGTACAAAAATGTTAGTTTAAACTAATAATTGTCCAAAGGTCATGCAATGAGTTTCATGGCTAACATGATGTTCACTCTCTCTTCAGTCCACACTTGACATTCTCTCCACTACTTCAAAGTTGGCAGCCATGTGGCCCTCAGATGCAGCTTCCATAAGCCAGCCTAGCCAGTGATGAAAGAAGATGAAAGTTGCAATCCAACAACAGATGGAGGAGCACATATTTCCTTTTCCTACTCTACATGATTGCAGATTTCTGCACTAAACCAACATTTTATAACAAGCTAATTATATAAGATAACTGATGAAGTGCATGCATTTCCTCCTCTAGAATTATCCATCTTCTACATCAACCTTAATTAAGGGGGAAGCAGACTGGTGGCCATGGGCCGCCCTGGGAAGGTGCGCCGCGGGACCGAGGCATCCCCACGCCTCAATCCTGCAGCGCACCTTTGCCGCCCCTGAAAGGAGCGCTAAAATAGCACTCCTTTGGGCCTTGGCAGATGGCTAATAGAGCCGTCTTGGAGGCAGGGAAGAGGAGGGGCAGCCACACGCTCGGCGCCCCTTCCTCCTCCCGAGGTCGCCCTCAGAGCCGCCAGCCCTCTGCACGGCCGGCACTCCGAGGGCAACCTCCCGCTGCAGCGTCTGGACACGCTGCAGTGGAAAAGTCAGCGAAAGTGCGCCATAAGGTTTTGCAGCACACTTTTGCTGACTTGTGAAAAGAGTGCTATTTTAGCGCTCCTTTCAGGGGTGGCGAAGGTGCGCTGCAGGATCGAGGCGTGGGGATGCCTTGGTCCCGTGGCGCACCTTCACAGGGCTGCCCCATGCCTCCAGTCTGCTTAGGCCCTTTCACAAGTCAGCAAAAGTGCACTGCAAAAGCTTTTGCAGTGCACTTTTGCTGACTTTTCCACCGCAGCGTGTCCGGATGCTGCAGTGGGAGGTTGTCCCCAGAGCGCCAGCCATGCGGAGGGCCAGCGGCTCCAAGGACGACCTTGGAAGGAGGAAGGGGTGCCGAGCGTGCGGCTGCCCCTCCCCTTCCTTGCCCCAAGGACGGCTTTTTAAGCCATCTGCCGAGGCTGCTAGTTCCTTTCAGCATTGGTTAGCATCAGAGATATCAGATTAATCTCAATGGATATTTTTTGTTTCCTTCATTTTACTGCTGAATTCATTAGAGTCCCACTCATGGTTGGAAGCTCCTTTCTATTAACACCACCAGGGCTGGGGATGGATGGGTTAAAGCTATTGTGAGCTTAGAGAAGTACAAACTGAAGCAGTTTTCTATGTTCCTTGGAATGCCAACGTATGTCAATAGTCTTAGGGATGACAATGGCCTTAGGGATGCTTGATGTTAACTGTACAGATACTCTAAATCAGGAAGGTAAAGAATATTCAGAAATGCCCTCTCCTTGAGAATAAGTTGCATCTTAACAAAGAATCATAGAATCATAGAGTTGGAAAAGACCACAAGGGCCATCCAATCCAACCCCACTGCCATGCAGGAACTCCCAATCAAAGCATCCCTGACAGATGTCCATCCAGCCTCTGCTTAAAGACCTCCAAGGAAGGAGCCTCCACTACTCTTCGAGAAAGTGTGTTCCACTGTCGAACCGCCCTTACTGTCAGGAAGTTCCCCTAATGTTGAGGCAGAATCTCTTTTCCTGGACCTTACATCCATTGTTTCGGGTCCCAGTCTCTGGAGCAGCAGAAAACAAGCTTGTTCCCTCCTCAATATGACATCCCTTCAAATTTTTAAACACGGCTATCATATCACCTCTCAGCGTTCTCTTCTCCAGGCTAAACATCCCCAGCTCTCTAAGTCGTTCCTCATAGGGTTTGTTTTCCAGACCCTTCACCATTTTAGTTGCCCTGCTTTGAACATGCTCCAGTTTCTCCACATCCTTTTTGAATTGTGGTGCCCAGAACTGGACACAGAATTTCAGGTGATGGCTGACCAAAGCAGAATAGAGTAGCACTATTACTTCTCTTGATCTAGACACAATACTTCTATTGATGCAGCCTAAAATTACATTGGCCTTTTTAGCTGCTACATCACACTGTTGACTCATGTTCAACTAGTGATCCTCCTAGAGTCCTAGATCCCTTTCACACATAGTCTCATTCAGCCAGGTGTCCTCCATCGTATTTCTGTGCTTTTTCCCCCCACCCTAAGTGCAGTACCTTACATTTCCCTGTGTTGAATTTCATTTTGTTAGCTTTGGCCCAGCTTTCTAGTCTGTTCAAGTCATTTTGAATATTGATCCTGTCCTCTGGGGTATTAGCCACTCCTCCTAATTTGGTGTCGTCTGCAAATTTGATAACTATGCCCCCAATACCATCATCCAAGTCAATATTAAAGATATTGAATAGCACTGGGCTCAGGACAGAGCCCTTTGGCACCCCACTGGTCACTTCTTTCCAGGTTGA
>CM034706.1:75222727-75237985 GCA_020142125.1 Phrynosoma platyrhinos | reverse complement strand
AAAAAAACCAAAACTGTGCACCATGAGGGAAAACGTTCAACAACACATTCCCACAAAATACAACCTGTCAATTCCTGATACCCTCTTTTTTCAGACATATTCCAACTAAAATTGAAGCTAGAAGTGACATAACATCGCCTCTCTCTTCACCAATTTTTGCTGGATTATGACTGAGGTATTTTTATGCAAGTACTCTTACCCTTACTGAAATCTTCTAATTTTGTGGTGTGATTCTCTTCCATGGCCCAAAATAGACTCTGGACTGGGAATCGCCATAATCCTAAAGATGGAGAGTCATGTACTCATTGCACCCACAAACACATCAAACAGATTAGTTTAGGAGTTGCAAATGAAAAGACATTCACACTTCACAGATAGGAAGACAGGAGATTTACAAGAAGAATGTGCTGCTGGACAAACCAGATAAGGTTAATTTACAACTTCATTCTCACCCCAGAACTGCCAGACCTAGTGATCCTCCCTCATGTAGATTTGGTTCCCTCTGACCTCAGGCCATTTTTGGCTCATAAAAGATCTCTGAAATTTATTGTTAGCGGGCTAGGTAGAATGCATGGAGACATTCTATCACTGTGAATTCTGACTAGTTCCAATACATCTATTCCATACTGCTCATCAGAATGGCCATGTCCCATGCCACACAAACCAATTGGAACCCGAGCCAAGCCTCGTGTTGTGTAAGTATCACCACTAGTTCAGCCTCTAACTATTCCAATGCTAACTCCTGATTTCCTTAGTCCTTGTATGTGTGTGAATGAAAGTGCTTGCTCTGTGATTCTCCTTTAATAAAAGATACAATTCATTTAGAGAATTCTGCCTCTGTGAGATTCCGTAAGTCTCTTTTCCTTTGGTATATATAAGAGACAACTGCTATGGGCTATTATAGCCAGCCCATTAGTTAATTTAAGGCCTAAGCAGACTGCCAGAAATAGTGCACATTAAATTGAGGCACTGCCCTGGCTCAGTGCTAGGGAATCATGGGAACTGTATTTTTTTCTGAGACATTGAGCCTTCTCTGTCAGAGAGCTCTGGTGCCACAATAAATTACAGTTCCCATGATTCCCTAGCACTGAGCCAGGGCAGTGCCTCAATTTAATATGCACTATTTCTGGCAGTCTGCAAAGGCCCTAAGCTAATTAAAAATCCTGCTAGACATATCTATTGCTAAATATTGTGGGGAATTCCAGGCATTAATTTCCTTCAAAGTCTGGGCACTCCAACTGTGCAATAGGACTGTTCAGATCCTGGATGTAGAGTGTACGAGGATAAAAAGGGTTTTTTACAGCTGCAGAAATAAATTTGTAGGAGACCATGTGAATGCTTTTCTTTTATGACTGGCCATGAGGGCAAGGGCTATCATGTGTTGGCTGCACCTGTTTCATTCTTTGGTTGGATGTCCTGTCAGCTGGCAAGGGGTGAGTAACCCAGTGGTGGGTACCCAATCATCTTTGGGAGTGATGTCAGAGCAGATTGCTGACTCCTTATTTTTATTTTTGGTATTGTGGGTTGGGAAACAATGACAGGTCCTTCTCTACCCCCTTCACATAATTCCAAAATTAAACCACATTAAGAAATAGAGTGATATGCATAGTCTCAGTCAAGTGGAGAAGAGGAGGGGTTGAGGTGGCTGCCGTACAGCTGCCCCTCCTCTTCTGTGCCTCCAAGACAGCGCTTTGCATTGTCCCCGAGGAGTTGGCATGACACTTTGCCAAGTCAGATGCCAACAAAGTGAGGCTGGTAGACCACTTCTTTTATACCTTGTTCATCTTTCTCTTGATGAAAACATATTTTTCCTTAGTTTCCATAGTTTCATAACATACCAATGCCTTATCTGATTTTATATTAAACATCCCGGACCATCACATCAAGTTCTTATCAGTTGATCTTCTGCAGCTCAGAGCACAAGAACACATCTTGTTTGTACAAATACCTTCTTGTTTTGCAAACTCCATCTGCTCCAGTCAGTTCAGCATTCCTTTTAATTTCTCACTTTCAAGGTCCAAATCCATTCTCCAGCAATGCATTGCATGCAGCCATTTTCTCTGGTTCAGGACCATACATTCAACTTGAAAGCCACTCATTCATCACATACACTCCTTCTTTATACTTAATTATTTCATAATTGAGTATCACAAATACAATGTTTATAATAAAAGGATAATAAAGTGGTTATATAAAAATTATATATGATTAAAATAATGGCAAAAGCTGCAAAATAATATACAAATCCCAATCAATCCACCCAACAAAGGACCATTGTTCATTTCATCATCTTAAAATGTTGACATTTCAATTTTCATTTCTTCAAAGTCCCTTTAAAATTTTTTCACTTGCCTAATTAGATATATTAGCCATATGATTATACCTATCATAATCAATATTAACCATACAATAGGGTGAATCAATATATGTAAAAATGCAGTTGCTTTTGGAGAATACCCTTTAAATATATCATACTAATGGTGCTCAGTCAATTTACTTTCTTCATCAGCAATCCTTTGGAATTCTTCATTTTTATATTGTATCCTTACAAATTCTTTTTTAGATTTCCATGCATGTTTCTGTAAGTGCTTCCTTATTTGTTCATTGTGCTTCAGTAATTGATCTAATTTTTCCCAATCTATCCCTATGTTTATTTGATATTTAATATCACTTATGTCCAAAGTAACATCAGTATTTCTAATTTCCATGGCATATATTAATTCTCCCATCTTTACACTGTGAACATAAGTCACATTACATTTGCATCTCATCTCTCCATCTTCTTGATATTCCCCATCTGACCAAAACAAAGGTGTGGGTGAGATTCCACACATACATCCTAACCCATGATCAAAAATCAATATTTTCTTGGTCATTCTCTGTTGTCTACACATTCCTTCTGATAATTCAAAAGCACATGGTTCAATTTGTTTTATCTCTTGTGGACAGTTTCCCACTTTTCACATCAATCCAAATCTACTGTCTCATTTATTTTTATTATATTGGAGTTCATACAGATTGCATGTTTTGACTGCAAATAGGGTTTTCAATAATTTTCTCTTATGTTAAATGGTAAGGATTGAATATCACAAATCCAATTTTTCTCAGTCTTTTGGGCTTTTTCTAATTCATCAATTTTATCTGCCACATTGATCCTTTTATTTTATAATCCAAAATTTTATACCATGATTGAAAATCTGTATGAATCCATCGTTCCAATCTTCTTATTTTCACAAACAAGTTTCCATGATTCCCCTATAGAGCTGATAACATTTGATCTCTCCAACCTGATAAAGTGGTCTGAACTGTCAAACATGACAAAACATCAGAAACAGCATCCTAGGTCTAACTGCCACTTCCCCTAAGTGCATACAGTGTACTGTTTAAATGTTCAAAGGTTACTAATTGTAAGCTAGCAGCTGTGTCATGCAACCTAAAAGTTCCCCAGCCATGTGTATGACTTTCCATTGTAATCCTCCTAAAGCAGACAATTTATTTGCTTGTTTCTCAATATCCCAAGAATTTGCTATGGTAACTCCTGTTCCTATTCCACCTAATATGGTGTCTAGCAAATCTTTTTTATCTTGTTTCCACATTTTTCCTTTATTTCCTGCAAATTCCAAATAGGGATTTGCATATTTACTGCATTCCAGTCTCAATTTTGTTACATTAAACATTGTAACATTTAGCCTAATATTCCATTGGTGTAAATTTGGTTCAATTACAACAGGAGTGGATATATGCCATTGTTTCATTGCAGTGGTTAAATTTTCTTTTACAGTTTCATTAGTAACATTTGGTATCTGAAAAGTTAAATACCACAAAGACCTAGTTCTGTTTGTGTCAGGATTTTTACATTTCCTTCAGTCATGTTTTTCAAAAAATCTCGCATTATTACTACTTGTACTTTGGAGCAGTTAAATTCAATATCACATTTATGGCTACAACTTTGGTTATTAACCATCAACTACTGCTCCCATTGTTCCAGTCGGGTGTCTTCAAAATTGCAAAATACCTAGTTGCATATATTAAGTTTCTAATTTCCCTGGTCCTACTTATCCAATTGGTTCCCTTATATCAAGGGTAGGCAACCTTTCCAATTTAAGGGCCAAAGGACTTCAGCTCCCAGAATCCCAGGAGCTATTGGCCAACATTGGACTATTGGCCAACATGGCTGAGGCTTCTGGGAGCTGAAGTCCCTCAGCCCTTAAAGGGGAAAGGTTGCCTACTCCTGCCTTATATATTTCAAAAGGTTTGTCCCATAACATTGACAATCTAACTTTTCCTATCTGATGTCCCCTGTAATACCATAACATGTTTTTCCTCAACACGGTACCATTCACAGTGGTACTATTCACACAGTTGGTTGCACAATAAAAACCCGTTATTGAATATTGCTTTTCTCCCACTGGATAAAGGAATGATTTCTTTGATTGATTCCCTCTTTCCATCTTGGGGTTGCAGTTATCTCTTTGTTTAACTCAATTACCCCAACAAAAAATACTGAAAATAACAAACTGGATCCCCCACTTCATCATCTTCTTCATTTAACATACAGATTTCCTATATTTCCTGGGGGATGTCTAACCCAACACAACTTTAATGAATTTATGTTCTGTGAATCCCAATTAATATACCACCTCAATTTTTTCCCTTCAAACAGGATATAATCTAGCTAATGCAGCAGCCCTTAAATTATAATCAAATCAATTAGATCCTGGAGGGGCTAGATTCAACTTTCCTCATAGCAGTCTTTCCATCAGTTTGTCCTAAAAAAAGTAAACATATTGAAAAACAAACGCAGTTATTCATCAACTTTATACAATCTAATTTGATTACAGTGACCCCATTTTGACTTTCCTTCTTTTTCAATCAGATAGCTGGTGAACCATATTCGATCCATTATTAAGTATGGCCCCTTCCACTTAGGTTTCAGGGCATGCTCTTTTGGACCCAAATGAAGGGACAAGAAGAGTTCCAACTGGTATCATTTCCTTCTCTGTTTGAGTAGGAATTTCTATGCTATTTCTCATGTCTTGTTGTATAAACCATCTTATATCTTCCCTATCCTTTAAAGATTGTGACCATTCCAAGTCATTTCCTTAAATATATGTGGTAGTCCCAAATTCATTTTGTTTCCAAATAAAACCTCATATGGTGTATAACCATGATTTCCTATAGGACTACTTCTCATGGCCATCAAGGCCAATGGCAACTTTTTTGCCCAATCTTTTCCATTTTCTTTGACTAATTTCCTCAACATACTTTTTATGATTTGGTTAGCTCTCTCAACTTTCCCTGAACTCTGTGGCCTGTAGGAAATATGCAGTTTTCTTTTTATTCCCAAAGATTTTATTAATTCTTCCATTTCTTTACTTATAAAGGCCACACCTCTATTGGAGCTAATTATAGAGGGCACTCCCATTTGGCAGAACAGATCCTTACAAAGTCTATTCACTGTTATTTTAGCATCATTTCTTCTAATTGGAAAAGCTTCTATCCAATTGCTATAACTGTCAATGACTACTAACAAATATTGGTATCCTTCTTTAGTCTTTGGTAATTTGTCTATATAATCAATATAAATAGTCCCAAATGGTAACCAATCTTTTACTGGAATCAAAATCCCTTCAAATTTTTCATATTCTCTTTTTACCATATTACACTGTACACATGAATCAATAATCTCTTTAATCGTTTTTTTTTTAATTTTCCCAGTGACCAAATATTTCTAATATTTTCATTACTTTCTTGACTCCCTCATGTCCTATTTCGTGTAAATCTTTCCATATCTGATATTGGTCTATTTGCATTTTTTCTTCCTTAAAAGCATTTATTTCTTGCTTACTTTGTTTGACTAGTTGATCTACATATATATTAGCTTGTTGTTGCCACTCCAATTTATTTTCCATTTTCTTCTCTTGATGGGCCTTAATCCATGCAAATTTTACTTTTGGCAACTCTTTCATAAGGCTCCAGATTTGTTTCCATTGACTAAGATGTTTTAAGTCTTTACTACCTGCATTTTTAAATCCATCTTTTGCCCAGAATTGGATAAACCTTGTACATCCATTATATACATATTCACCATGACAATTATAGATTCCTCTTCCTCCCCCTCTTGTTCTGAGTTGTTGAGATTAGTCTGGTATGGCTCTGGTGAGGTGGTAGGAACACTGATTAATTTGAACCCAAGGCAAGTGTCTAGCTAGGGATCAAAGCCCCTGTATTGTTTTAAGTCAGCCGCTACTTAGCTCCAGCTGGACAGCAGTATCAGAGCTCCCTAGTAAAAAGATTGGCAGCATTTGGTCTGACTGTCTTTCCAGGTTTAACTAAGGATCATTGTGGTCACATTCTGCAGAGTGACCTGGCCCCTCAAGTGAATGAGTGGCAGTGTTCTCCCCAGCCCCGAGTTTCATTGGAAGAAGAGGGAAAGACATCTCTAAGAGGTTCTAAGATTGGGTAGGATAGGAAAGGAAGAGAGTTGTTTTGTCAATTTTCCTCTTTCCCTTTGAGAACTTATAAAAAGCAGAAGGGAGAACCCCCTCACTTTGCATTATGAGGAGTTAACCCTTACTCCTTTTCCAGTTCCAGATAGGTTTCTCTCTCTGGGCAGAGAGACATAAGACACTGTGCCTTTAAGAAGCCAGTAGTTTTAGAGTCCTCCTTTTTTCACTCATCTGGAGGCAAACAGATCTTGAAAAGAATATAGCCCCAGGCCAAGGAGGAACCCCCATGAGTGGGGGGAAATCCTAAAGTCTAAACCCTAGAGGTTGCCTGCCTTTGAACTCTCCATCAGCTGGGAGGAGGAGAAAATGCTGAGCCAGGAAGCCTTTAGCCCCATGTGGAGCAAGTGGGTTTAGCCCAGGCTCTTCACTGGAGAAACCTTTTAAGAGCTCCACCATCTCAGGATGGATTGGGTCTAAATCCTGAGCCCACGATGCTGAAGCTTTTTGAAAGTCTTTGCAGCTTTGCAGCAGACTTGGAGGACAATCCTGCAAAGAAAGAATAGTAAGTTTCCCCCCCCCCCCGTTCATTATCCTCCCATCAGAGGTCAGACTCCACCAGAGAGATGGAGTATCAGAATAGGAAAGTTAGAGAATTGGCAGCCCAAGTTAACTGCTTCAAGGAGGAAAATTCCATTTTGGCAGCCACCTTTGAAGATGTGTTAGACAAAATCCAAAAATTAGAAGATAAATCCACTCAAGAAAGAAATCTTTTCTCTAGTGCATAAGCTTATGACATTGCAGATTTATTGGGACCCCTGAACTAATAAATGAGCATACAATGGATGCTAAGGGCTGTAAATAATTGTCCATCTGCAACAGTCTCACAACTGACACACCTAGCCAGGCAGTGCATGTCTCCCACAGACAGAGATGTCCTGGAAGCAGCTGTGCTGTTTCGAGACCTTTTGTCCAGAGATATGTGCACTTGGATGGGAGAAATCCTGCACCTGTTGTGGCCAGGACAACTTGCTGTGAATTTATACTATGCATAAGAACAGCACAAAAATGAGAATCCAGAGACATACATTGGGGGGCTGTAGATGGGCGGGACAGAACCACCCTGGGAAGCAGTGGATCAGAGCAGCAGCTACTCCATGCTACGGGTCCGATCCTCCCTTTTGCCACCCTGAAAAAAGTGGCAAAAGAGCGCCCTGAGAGCCAGCACATGGCCCTTCATTGGCCCTACTAGCACAGCCCTGCCCCATCACTGCCTCCCCTTGGGCCAGTCTGTAGAGGCTCATTGACAGGAAATGTTGCTTGCAATAATAGCTCTCCCCTCCAATTGCACAGATAGAGAGATTATCTATGAGCTACATAGGGGATTCCATCCAAGAGCAAAAGGGGTCTTGAATGCCGAATCAAGGAGCCAGCATTCTGGGAAACCATTTCACAACAGGTAAGGCATGCCTCTTCTAATTTCTGTTTGATGCTAGTGCATAGACAAGAAAAGGCATTAGCCTGAAAAAGGGAGATCAAAAAAGAAGCCAGAACAAATTGCCTAAAGAAAAGCTTTTTAGGTCCACTAATTAAAGGCCCCAACCAGTCTTCTCTCACTCCTCAAGGGGAGGTTGAACAATCAGAGGGTTCAACTCTTCCTAGTAAATAAACAAACAAACAAAAAACAAAGACCCCCAAAGGACTTCACTCACAAGGGCCAGGTACCAACAGTTGCCCTACAAACCTAGGGAAAACAAGCCCTCATTGTCTAAATAAAAAGAAAATTACTCCCCTTCCTTCTGGAAACACCTTTCCTACTGTTCAGACTACCATCCATAAACAAAGAGATTTCAGCAGTGTTCCGAATGAGTGCCCTGGAACAAAGAGAGACAGAGCCTTAAAAAACACAGCAGCGGCCCAATCAAAAAACCTTAAGCCTTGGAAATCTTTTCAGCCAGCTAAAAAAGAAAGAGAGAATGCAAGAATATCATCCTTGCTATCCGTCACCACATGCTGGATGCCCCAACCCCTTCCCGAAGAAGTCATTGGAGCGCCGGACCCTCCACATGTCTGGTGCTCCAAGGATGCCTATCCACCGCAGTGTCCACACATGCTGTGGTGGAAAAGGCGCCGAAGGTGCGCCGGCAGCCTTTCGTGGCGCACCTTCGGAGATTTGTGGAAGGAGTGCAATTTTCTCTGCGGGCCGAGAAATGCAGATGCCTAAATTAGAGATGTTTGCTTTTATGTGTAGAAAATAATGGTCAAGCAGCCATGCAAAGGGGATTTTGGGAAGTGGGCCTCTAAGAAAGATGCTAGAAGGTTTAAACTCAAAGATTACTAGAGGGTTGTTTAGATACAGCTTGACCTCAGGGCTGGTAACCTAATGCATTAAAGACCTTCATTAGGAGCCAGTGTGGGCCAGAGAGCCATAATAAATCATTGGCAGCTGTTTTTGTTTGTGTAAAGGGCCTTCTGCCTGGTATACATTAGTTCATTTACTGATAAGAGATTTTGGTATGTGGTTGGCATGGCAACATGGTAACTTAAGCATATTATAATGTATTCTGAAATCTGTATTTTCATTGCTCAGGATTCTATATATTTAAAGTTTAGAGCATCCAATAGAATGTCACTTTGAATTTCTTTGTCTTTGAGTGCATAAAATTACGGCCATCTTGGCTTGTCTTTTGCCCAATGATCTGAATGCTAATTCCATTGGGACTTGCCAGCAAAATAAATTTGTTTTTTTAAACTACTTTAATGGTCCCCTGCTTTGCCTCAAGCTCTGCAAAGAACCATGGATGCTGGGAGTTAATTTGTAACAGTTGGTTTTTCCACTACAAAAGCTTTTGAAAAATATTATGAAACATTATATAAAAATCTAAAAGATAATGTGATCAGAGAGAAAATACAAGAATATTTAGAAACACAGAATATACCATAGTTAAGAGATGATCAAAAGAAGGAATTAAATAGAGATATAATGGAAAGGGAAATATCTAATGTAATTAGGAAAATGAAGACACAAAAAGCTCTAGGGTCTGATGGCTTCTCAAGTATTTTCTATACGAAGATGGAGGAAATTTTAACAACCTCATTAAAAGTACACTAAACAATATACAAAAATGCAGTATTCCAGAGTCCTGGGAAAATGCATACATCACTTTAATTCCAAAAGACAATAGAGATAACTGAGAAATCAAAAATTACAGATCCATTTCATTGACCAATGTAGATTATAAGATATTTACTGCAATTATTGCAGAAAGGCTGAAGAAGATCTTGAAAGCTTTGATCCATGAGTATCAAAATGTTTTTTTTTGCCAAAAAAGAAAAAAATAATTTGATAACAGTGCTAAATATTATCCATTATGTTTAGAAACATAATGAAAAGAAACTTGCGATGATCTTTATTGATGTTGAGAAGGCTTTTGATAAGGTGAGCTGGAATTTATGGAAGAAGTGATAAGAAGAACGAAGATGGGAGAAAACTGGAAAATGGATAAAAGCTGTCTTTAAAGATCAAAAAGCACAGACTATAGTAAATGAAGAAAAGACAAAACACATCAAAATACAAAATGGTACTAGACAAGGATGTCCACTATCACTGTTATTGTTCATACTGGTCCTTGAGATAATAAATATTAAGATAAGGGAGGATAAGAACATACAAGGAATTAACATAAATTGTCATAAATATAAAATCAAAGCTTCTGTGGATGACCTGGTAATATTTCTAGAAGACTCTCTTAAAAGCATAATTTTTTTTCCTATATAGCCTACAAGAATTTGGGGAACTAGCAGGTTTCAAAATCAAACAGGACAAGACAGCAATAATGACAAAGAATATGTCTGGAGAAGAGGAAGAACAACTGCAAAGAAAAACAAAATTTAAAGTAGAAAAGAAAAGAAAATATCTAGGAATAATCATAACAAAGAGAAATGCAGATCTCTTTGAAAATAATTATAACTGAGTGTGGAAAGAACAGAATATTGTTAATCAAAATGAGTGTTCTTCCAAAATTAATGTACCTCTTCAAGAATATACTGATTATCCACAATGAGAAATGTATAGATGAATGGAGAAAAGAATTGAGTAAATTTTTATGGCAGGGTAAAAAACCGATGATTAAATGGTTGGGTTTAATAGAATCAAAAGAAAAAGGAGGATTTGCCTTTCCAGATCTCAAGCCATATTATTACACCAATTGTATGACCTGCATAGAGGATTGGATAAAGCTTGAAAATGAAAATTTGCTATGTATAGAAAGTGATAATATTGAATTTGGATGGCATGCATTTTTGTGGTATGAGAAGCTTAAAATATAACAAAAACTTTGAAAATCATTACATTAGGACAGGGGTAGGCAAACTGTCCCCTTTAAACACCAAAGAACTTCAGCTCCTAGAATCCCAGACTATTGGCCAACATGGCTGAGGCTTCTGGGAGCTAAAGTCCCTCAGCACTTAAAGGGGACAGTTTGCCTACCCCTGCATTAGGAAGTCATTACTTAGAATATGGATAAAAATAAAAAAGTAATTTTATAGAAAAATGCCACTATGGGTGTCACCCCAGGAAGCCTTTTTATACAGAAGTAAGAATAGTAACATACCATGGACAAGATATAGCGATTTATAATACAAGAAGGAAATAAATAATATAAAATGAAATTGAAAGAACAGTTAGAAAAGGGAGGATTAAGCAACAACTGGTATGTTTACTTGCAACTGAAAGAAAGATTTAATATAGATTGAAGAAAATAAGGGTTTGAAGAAAATAAGACAGAGCTAGATAAAATAATAACAGATAAAGGAAGTCATCATACATCACAATAAAATTGTTATTATAAAAAAGCAAAGGACCTATATAAGAGGATTTGGATATATTAAGGAAGCAATTATAAATACTATAAATTATCCAAAGAAAGAAGTCTAGAAGAACAATATAACATGTAATGATACAATGTCTCAAGATTTGGAAAAGAACATTCATCTAGATCATTGGGAAAAGACATGGTGATTAACTAACAAATTTACTCGTCAAGACTTGAAAGAAAATTTTCTTAAAATGATGCATGGATGGTATCTGTATCCAACCAAATTAAACACAATGTATAACACAGGAACTATGAAATCTTGGAAATGTCAAAAAAGGTGATGGAACATTCCACCATATGTGGTGGAAATGCAACTTAGCAAAGAAGTTCTGGGGTAAAATCTATAGAACAATAACAGAAATATTACAAGTCAAAATACTAATGAGCCCAGAATTGTTGTTGTTGTTGTTAAACATGACTCATGGAATAGACAAGAAGACAGAAAAAGAATTTGGAAGATACTGCTATATATGGTATCAATAGCTAGGATTATATATGCAAAATATTGAGGAAAAAATGAAATTCCAAGTACTGAAGAGTGGCTAGTACGAATAAGAGAGATGATGAATATGGATATCCTAACAGCATTAGTCCAGAACAGACCAGCAGATACGATAGAAAAACAATGGGATTTGTTAAGGAATTATGGAAATAACAAAGATAAATTATAAAAAATAAGAAATAAAATTGTTATTATAAATAAGCAAAGGACCGATATAAGAGGATTTGGCTATATTAAGGAAGCAAAAGATAAACAACAATTAATTTGAGATTATTAAATACGCAAAAACTTATATAAGTTAATTTGTTTATTTTTAGAAATCAGTTATAGTGAAGTGGTTAATTATTTTGAAATGCTGAATGTAAATAAAGATTAATGTTGGAATGTAAGAGAAATAAAAAAAAATATGGTAGTCCTTGGAGATATTTCAGCTAGAAAGATACAGTTTAATTATGTTTATATAAGGTGAAGCCAACTGGGAAGGAAAAATTCAGAAACTATTAAATTAATCAAATAGATAGATTTGTGTTTATATAATGTTAGTATTTGTATTGTATTGTTTGTTTTATATGTATTTGTATTGTATTGTTTGTATTGTATTTGTTTTATATGTAGGAATATTTGTATGTATTCTTTGTATGTATGTATTTTTTTGTATTTTATATTTTGTATTATATATATATTTAAAAAGTGCTTGCTGTTTGATTCCCCCTTTAATAAAAAAGATATAGGGCTGATACAGAGCGGTGGATTTGCGGCTGCAGCAAATACATGTCATGGCCCCAATCCTCCTTTTTGCCACCCCCAAAAGAGCAGCATAATGCCGCTCCTTTTGGGGGCAGCAAAAGGCCATTCTTTCAGCTGCAGACACAGCTTTTTTTGCAACCTTTTGACATAGTGTGTGTGCACGCTGCACCAAGAAGGTGTCCTGATGCCACACACTATGTGGATGAGCGTGCACCATCAGGATGGCATTGGGGTGAAGTTGAGGTGGCCAGTGTATGAGCTGGCATGGAAAGAGTTGCATGTGGAAGGTACTTTATCAGTGAGCATCATAACTGATATATTCTTTCCTAGTACAGATATTAGTGTGTATGTTGTTTTTAAAAAAGTATATATGGAAAAACAATCCATATCTATTGCCTTCAGTTACTCTGTACTTGATATGCCCTGCATATATAGAGCCAGTAAATTCTTGAGCTCTCTGCTGTTAACATACCAACATGGACAGAATCAATACTTTTTTAAAAAAATAAACAGAAAGAGTCTACAAATCTGGAATTACATTACTCAGGTTTCAACACTATACTTCTAGGCATTATATGTTTGGTTGGTTATATTATTTTTATATTTTGTAACATACCATTCTGTTAGTTTCTTTAAGTTACCCTTCTTCACATTCAGCAAAATGCACTACTCTTCAGAGCTCTGCATACAAATTGAATTCCAAAAATCAAAACTTGCTTCAGGAAGAAAGAAAAGAAAAGAAAATCTCTCTTCTTTATAATAGAAGGGTATTTTTTTTAATTGCTTTAAAAGTTGTTGGACCTGTGGGTGGATGATTGCAGAAGCATTTTGTTCTACCTGCCAGGGAATCATAATGAAACACTAAATGAATCACTCCCTCACTATCCTGACGTGCTGTTGAACCCTTAAAATAGTTTTGCAATGTCTTGCTGAAGCTGCAGAGTTGGGGACAGGATGCCTGAGCTGTAATTTTGATATGACATGTTAAGTGCTGTATTTTTAATCCAATAGACTCTTGACTGTTTCTCAGGCAGACATAACAAAGCTCTTCCAAAATCATCCACCCACCAATTTGGCTGGGATCACTGTCACTATGCCTTGTTATGCCTGCCCAGCAGGCAAAACAGATTGCTTTAGCAATCATACACCCACCAGTCTCTTGAGGAAGTAAAACACACACATAGAGAAACAGAGAAATTATAATAAAAAAGCATCTGGTTCTATCATTGTGCATCTACCACCCCAAGAGTTGGATCAAACTCCAATGTGGTGATTTTGATAACATCCAAGCTTTATTTGGACCAGTTTGGAGACTAACTGGTTCTGAAAAGTAAAAATACAAAATAAAGAATGCCAGAGATGGCTATTAAATTTACTGGTGGATTAAAAATATTGAGAATCTCAAACTTTATCAAAAATATTTTTCTATCCATAATATCTATCCACTATTTTATAAGGAATTTATTTATTATTCATTTATTAAAATGTGTATATCTTGTCTTCTACCTAAAGATCTCAGGAGGGCATTCTGTCAAGTTCAGTAGAAATCAAGTTTAGGAACTCAGGTTTCAGTAGTTAAGACATAGGGGCTGTACAGACCGGCCAAAAGGGCCACCCTGGGGATGGAATGGGGATGTGGCAACCACACGCCATCCATTCAGACTCTGCTCTAATGCGACCGTTACACCGTCCACTCAACCAGATGGTAGGTGGCATCAGAGTGCTCCCTTGGTACAGTGTTCACACACACTGCACCAAATGAGCACCATAAAGCCATTGCCACTTTTTGACTCTCTAAAAAGGAACAGCATTTGCCAGCTCTTTTTAGAGCAGCAAACCACCAGATAAGTGCCACGGTGTGAGGTTGCTGTGGCCCTAATCCGGCAAGGAAAGGGGTGGTGGGATACTGCCCTTAGGGGCCATCCATTCAGCCCCTCAGTAAACTTTTATTCAGTAATTATAGATCTGGTCCAGAGACATTCATTGTCAAGAACTAAGCAGTAACCATTAACATTGCCTAATTAAACTACACACAGTTTCAAATTCATGGCAGCTTCAATTTTTATTTGTTACTTTTGCCTTTCTTATAATATTCTTGTCTTTAAGAAGTGTTTTGTCTAATCTCCAATGTAGTTCTTTTTTCCTACACTTAAGTGTCATTTTAATCGGGGAATGATCTGATATCACCATGCGTAATATTTCATTTTTTTTCTACTTTTGTTTTGATTACGGTATGTCTGAGGCCAGAACCATATCGATTCTTGACCATGACTTATGTGGAATGGAATAAAAGCTATAATCCTTCAACTGTCCATTTTTATATCTTCATATATCATCTACTTTTAAAGTCTCTATCATATTAAAAAAGATTTTGGGCAACTTGCCCTTTGCATCAGTCTTTTCTGCCTCTGATTTCCTATCAAGAGTGGGATCTAAAATCCCATTCCAATCACCCATCAAGATAATATTATCATGGGGATAATCTGCAATTTTCGAGAGTAACTTCTCAAAAAAAATTGCTTTTACCACTAACTGGGGCATATACACCTATAAACAATATCTCCTGGTCTTCCCATTTGACCTCCACCCCAATAAATTGCCCCTTTTGGTCACCAAACATTTCTTTTGCTTCCAGATTATCCTTTACATATATTGCAACTCCTTTCTTTCTTTTCTCTGAAGCTGA
>CM034706.1:75164957-75175605 GCA_020142125.1 Phrynosoma platyrhinos | reverse complement strand
TCCCCCACTTACTTCCATGCCAACACTCTCTGAAGATGCCAGCCACAGATATTGGTGAAACATCAGGAATGAACTCTATAGTCACATAGCCCAAAAACCCCACAAAAAACTATAAATGAACAAACCTTACAAAGGAAGATTTGAAAGAGAAACAGCTGAATTAGAATATATCTACAAACTCCAGTCTATAACAGTGGACTGAATATAAACAATAGTTTCCTAGTACACTGCACATCTGCACTCTACAGCCTCATGAGGATGCTTTTGGCCAGTTCATTATATCTATTCCATTTCCTAGCTTGCACACACCATATCCAAAAAACCCTTCACCATTCATATACTCATCCATTCATCATGGTCTTAGCCAACATCTTGTTTTTGTCCCCCAAGTTAAAAGTGAATTTGTCACCTCATCACCATAACCACAAGTTTTGCATTTCAATGGCTATTCATACAGTCTGATTACAGAGGTCCTTCCTGGGCACCAGTTCACTCCATGATCAAAGGAAATAGACCAAGTTTATGAAAGCTTATGCCACAACTTCTTTCACACAGTTAATTTCAAAGGTGCCACTTGATCCCTTTTCACCCAGACTATGGGTTTATACAGACTGCCAGAAATAACCCAGTTTGAAACCACTTTAACTGTACTAAGGAATCATGAGAACTGTAGTTTATTGTGGCATCAGAGCTCTCTGACAGAGAAGGCTCAATGTCTACAGAAAAAAAAAAACCTGCAATTCCTATGGTTCCCTAGTGCTGAGCCAGGACAGTTAAAGTGGTCTCAAGATGGATTATTTCTAGCAATCTGTACAGGCCCTAACACACCTATTTCTCTAGCTCAGAGGTAATGGACAATCATATTCATAGTAAATACATAAGAGACAAAATTAAATGAACACAATATCTATGCACAAAATCATGGGAATATGGTTTTGGAGGATACTCATTCTTTCTAATAAACTGCTCTGAATGTAATCTATCCAGACAGTCTGGATTATGATGGTTGTAGTAACCAGATTTAGGATTGGAGACAGTGTCTTTGGCCAGGTGTAGTCATGCCTGTTTCCTGAATGACTGGCCTCAATATTATGAGATACTTATTTTAGTGTGTCTAGATTATATCACTGAATCTTGTCCTGTGATTCTCATTACCTATGAGGCAAGTGTACTATGAATATTCAATGACAACATGGCTCTTTTTTGCACACTGGCAATATTTCATCTTGCTTCTTTGTAGAGGGGCAAAAATAAGCCTCGTAAATCCTCATCACAAAAGATCACACAATATCAAGTGTGATATCTAGACTCTGAGCTAAGCAGCCTGTAAAGCCCCATTGGACTTGACACAACAGCAGGTGTGCCAACACCATCTTTTTAATCTTTTGAAGATAAAACAAAAATAAAACTTTTCTTTAAAAAATCCTTTGTATTTCACTGTGGAGTCTCAAATCCCTCTGCTGGAAAATACTAACACATCTCAAAAATGTCTTCAATTGACACATATGATTAAATGCAAACATGTAATTAATGTTATGTTATGCAGTTACTGGGAGGATGTATGTGTATTGTGTGAAAAAGTAAATCCTTTTGCCTATTCTAAACATACTGCCAATGAATGTCAACATTACTTGAAGTGACTCTGTGCAGTCCATTTTAAATGAACACATTTTGTTTGTGCTTCTATTTATCTGCAGTTTTATACATGCCTGCATGTGTACTCTAGTATTGATCTCTCACAAGATCCTCTAAAGAAACCTGCCATAACACACACGTGATATAAAGGAAAATTAAGAAGCATACATTCACATACTATAGTTATCCATAACTCCACATTCTGACACATAGAGCTAAATGTCTGAAGAACAAGAATAGCATAAAAAATATCTGTATAGAAGCCCAGGGTTATTTAGAAATGAAATTTTACCAACTTCTTATGTCTTTAGCAATTGCATTTGGCAAATCTCTCCATAAAGGAAGTTCCATAGGGTCTTCATTAAAACAATACTGCAATTAATGATGTTGAATAAACAAATCTAATAAATGTCTTGAAATGATTACAGTCTTTCATGCTCCTAAATAAATGTTATATCTGGAACTGCAAATTGCATTTGATGGAAAGATTTCAAGATGTTTCCTTTCTTTCTCATATATAAACCAGACAGAAAATAGAAACAGCCAATATTTCATCTAATTGAACTCATCATGTATACAGAATGTACAAAAGAGAGACCACAAATCTGCACTGACATGATTGCACTGTGAATCATAGCAGCTAGTAAAAAAAAGAAAAGTGAGCAAATACTGAATTTTCCTCCACTACTGGTGCTGATTAGCAAAAATCTAACAATGCATAAGGAATGTATATACAGACACAGAGAGAGAGAGAGAAATGCTTGAGGATAAGGATCCTTTTGACACTCAAAGTAAATAAAGTCTCTAGTAACTGGTGGTCCTTCCACACTACACAATTATAGCACTGTGATTCTACTTTAACTGCACCAGCGACATCCTTTGAAACTCTGGGATTTGTAGTTTGGGGAGGCAGCAGTAATCTGGCTAAGAATTTTGAGTACTTCTCCCTAAACTATAAAGCCCATTATTCTATAGGATGAAGTTAAAGTGAAATAGTGCTATAATTGTGTTGTTTTAAAACACTCTTGGTGTTGGCCCTAAAAAAAAAAGCAGGCCAAACCCCAAAAGTGTTTCTGTTGTATTGTTAATGGCACATGTATGCTCTCTTTCTCTCTCAAAAAAAGGATTTTTTTAAAAAAAACAACAACATAACTTTGGACATTTAGATGGAAAAGATGTTTACTGGTTTGGCATTCACATATTCACATATCTATTTTACATCTCCCCAAACTCACAATAGAATGAAATCCATCATTCTCAGAAATATGTAAATGTTATGATTTTGAAGATACGTGAAAAGAAAATTATGTGCAGGGTTTTTAAAAAGTATGCATTACAAAAATTAGTGTCAAACTGAGTACTTTTAAAAATGTGCACAAATATATGCATAGGTTCCCATGCAGGAAGCAAAGGAAAAGTCTTACCAATGGAATAAGATCTGAAGAAGAAGCTAATGGAATATTGAGAAAAGTAATAAAATGGCAGATTTTTACATCTTTAGCTGGTTTTCAAACAAGTTGGTAGGATCATAGGAGACACCTGTAGTCAGAACAGTGATGGCCACCTGAACTGGAACTAGGAACAGGTTCTTCCTTTCCAAATTCCACCACTCCTTCCCTCCTCATGCATTCACAAAGTCAGCTGTACAGAGCTAAGAGACCATTTGGAGCCAGTTTTTTTGGTAGTGTGGAGAGATGCAAAGAGGAGCAGAATGGAAAAAAGTCCCACTGCAACCATTAGCCCAATGTATTTCTCCAGTTCTTCATTGAAGTTTTTATTGCAAATCACTTTGCAAAGCCTTGTATTAAAAGGTGACCTAGAACCTTGTTTTCATCAGATCCAGCCCTTTGCCCAGCATAGCACCATTCTCCTCATCTTACAGACCACCTTATGCAATATGATTTGCTACAAACACTGCAGCAAAATGATTTACAAAAGAAGCTACTCAAGATGGCTCATAGAGAGAAGCAAGAAAAAGGCTTCAGGTGAAAGTAAAATAAACATATAGGAGGGATGCAGACGGGTGGCCCTGGGCTGTCCTGGGAAGCAGAGGATCGAGGCTGAGGCTGCTGGACTGCGTGGCCTTAACCCTCCCTTTTGCTGGCCTGGAAAAGAGCGGCAAAATGCCGCTCCTTTCAGAGCTGGCAAAAAGGACATCCCAAGAGCTGCTGTGTGGCTCTTCTGCACCCTTTCCAGTGCAGCACATCAAGAAGCTGTGCCAGGAGGATGTTCTGATGCCACGCTCCGTGCGTAATGGTGTGTGGCATCAGGACATCTTCGGGGAGGGGTTGAGGTGGCCGGCGTGTAGCTGCCCCTCCCCATCCCTACTTCAAGGATGCCACAAACGGCCCATCTGCAGAGGCCCATAGTCTTCTTGAATCAGTTCATCATGGTGGTATTAGGTAATGAAATTCTTCCCACCCCCTCCACACACACAGACACAGAATGCAGCAATAGGTCAGTGTCTGAATGTTAGCAAAGCTTCCCTTACAAAATCTTGCCTTCTGAAAATGTAACTATTTTAGGCAGGGGTAGGCAACCTTTTTGAGCTGGGGGCCGGGTTGCTGTCCCTCAGACAATTGGGGGGCCAAAGCACCATAAATAAATAAATAAATAAATAATTTTTAAAAATGTATATATATTTTAAAAAATATATACATGCACACTCTCTCAGCCCCAGAAAAGCCATGGCAAAACCCCTGTGGAGATTTTGCCAAGCAAACCCCAAGAACAAGTAATAACAACAATAATCAATATCATCATGGCGGGCGACGGCAGCGGGGGAGGGCAGCAGCAGGATTGGCCTGGGGCCGGTCCAAAGGCCTTGGGGGGCCTCATCCGGCCCCCGGGCCTTGGGTTGCCTACCCCTGATTTTAAGGGTATGGGAGGTTCAAAATATTGGAAGGTGAGAGCAAATTGCCTGAATAATCAGGAAATTAACTAGTTTGGACTACTGTTCTTCATAGTGAGGTGCACCTTTATTATGGCTTCTATTATATCAGTAATATAATTCACAAGATAATATTGGAATCTGAAAACACACTCCTGGTCTAAATGATCTTTGAAAGAAAGGGACTCATAATTCATCTTTGAATTGGTCAGCATTATTTTTGATATAAAGATGCAGCACACACACACTTTCATTTTAGCCCAGAACTTGTGATATTTCTTTGAAAGGTGAGAAGAATCTAAAATGAAGTGGTTCCTCTGCTATAATTAGGGCCTTTCCACACTATACATTTACAGCATTGTGATTCCACTTTTAACTATCAGTACAATATTCTATGTAATCCTAGTAGTTCCATTTTGGGAGGGTTCTTCCCATTTCTATGTATGATTGTAAAAGCTGGACAGTGAAGAAAGCTGATAGGAACAAAATCAACTCATTTGAGATGTGGTCCCAGAGAAGGATTCTGTAGTTACCATGGACTGCTAAAAACACAAATAAATGGGTGCTAGAGCAAACCAAGCCTGAACTCTCCTTAGAAACCAAGGGGCTGTACAGACTGACATAAAGCGCAGAGTGGGGGTGTGGAAACCGCATGTCAGCCACTCCAACTCTGCTCCCAGGCTGACGTCATGCTGCCCAAGCAACCACACAGTGGACTGCAAAAGGGCATGTTTTTGACACAGCATTCAGCTGCACTGTGCAGAAGAGCCACTGAAGATAGGGCACCCTTTCCGTGATGCAAAAAGAAGTTGCTTTTTGAAGTTTGCACCACAGAAAGGTCAGTTTGGGGCTATGGCATGTACTTGCCGCAGCCCCGATTCAGTGAGGAAAGGGGTGGATTGAACCCTCCCTTTGGGGCAGTCTGTACAGCCCCCAAGCTTACTAATCTGAGGTTGTCTTATTTTGGGCATATGATGAGAAGACAAGACTCACTAGAAAAGACAATAATGCTTAGCAAAGTAGAAGGTAATAGCAGAGGAAAATCTCATTCTAGATGAGTAGACTCAGGGCCTCTGCAGACCGGCCCAAAGGGCCAGCCTGGGGGTAGAGTTGAAGTGAGAAACATGAAGGCTCTTAGGGCAGCCTTTTGCTACCCCTAAAAGGAGTGGCCTTGAAGTCCCAGGGCAGCCCAGAGCTGCCCATCTGCAGAGGATCTCAATCAATGAAGCCATGGCCCTGGGAATTCAAGACCAGAGCAGGGCTGTTGAGGACAGAGTGACTTGAAGGTCTCTCATTCATAGGATCACAATAAGCCAAGGTTGACTTGATTACAGTTAACAACAACTATAGAATTCTCGGAGAATGCCATTGAACTACAGAGCCCAAGATTCCACAGGATGTTACTATGGCAGTTAAAGTGGAATCATGGTTGTGTAATGCAGGAGGAAAAGGTGTGAGGAAGGAGAGAATAACAAAAAGTATGTTTGATACTCAAACATGGTGTTGCTGTTGTTGTTGTTGTATTGGCTTATCAGAGCTCAAGTCTGACCAGCTGCCATTGTGTGTTCTGCCCAAAAGGCTTTGGTTCAGGCATCTCTCAATATTTACTGTCATAAAGTATGTTTCCATCAGTTCTGTACCTGTAGAGAGCATGAATAGGTAATTCTGAGTATAAATTAATTTGTTTCTTTCCATTAACTACTCTGAAGGCCTGAGTAGATTTGTCATGACACATTCAACCTAAATGTAAATAAAAACAGACAGAACCCCCAAATCCTAGTTTTATTGCAAGAATTAAACAAAGGATGTTAGCTAAACTTCACTCACAATATGCACCTCCTTCCTCCACATCTGCCTTGAGAAGCAGCTGTCACCTTCCACTACCCTCCGGCATTTCCCCTTCAAAGAGCATTCTCTGACAACCCCTGAGGCACAGACATGTGGTCTTCTGCCAGACCTAATGAAAACCTTCAGCAAACCATTTGACTTACTATACAGCTGCAGAGTGTGGGAACCCAAGCAACTATTAGCCTTACTTTCTACATGTCCCAATTTAACATTGCTTATTTAAGTTTCTCTTTTGTCACAAGTGTCCCCTTGTTAGCTTCACTGGCTAGCAGAGCTTCCCTATTGCTTGTTCATTTTTTGCACATCACAAGCACCCTCTTGCTGGAATTCCTGCTTTATTTTGCATCTCTTATACACCAGATTCTTTTATTATCAATATGTAGCAGAATTACCTTCTTGTTTATATTTTCACAACCTTAAATTGGGATTTGGCTCAGCCCACAGTTATAGCTTCAGAAGTAAGCCAGAAATTTAAAGAATTGTGCATTATTCAAAGGCACAGAGGGGATTGTTTTAAAAGGGAAATATTTTCTTCCTCTAAATTGAACAGAACAGTGTCCTTTTAATGATACTCTGAAATTAGAAAATATATATTTTGAAAGGGGTTCTTTTAGTCTCTAAAATTCATTTCAGATGTTTTATTATATCAAGTAAAAGAAGCAGGTGTAAAAAGTTTGCCCATTTATGTACATCCATGATATGGGGGGATAAAAAACAAGAAATGATGTGTTTTTATGTATTTTTGTGGTGGAAATGCATTACCATGCAACATGCAAGATCATCTTCATGGAAACTGATTAGCAAACAGATAAAATGCAAGGGATTTGATAAAGTTGTGCTCTTAAATTTGAAAACTGGTGGCCTATAGAAGAGTAAAATATCATCTTATTCATGTTGGCAGACATCTTAGGATAAATCTTATTCAGACCTGGAATATTAGGTTTGACACAGCTCTTTGGAAGCTAGAATGCAATGTAACATACATGTTTGGGGGGAAAATGACTTGGATCCTAAGGTAACTTAACTTAAAGAAATGTATGGAAGGAAAATATGGATACCCTTGTCTTCCTGTCATTCAGAAAGCATTTTCAGAGATTTGGAGAACATTCTTGAACAAAGTGAGCTCAGGGAGCATTCCTGAGTCTATCTGCTGTGTGGGACCATCATCCCCCCCCCCTTTTGTGCTCAAGACAGGCACCATATTTTTGCCCACAACTGACTAGATTACCAAACTACACTATTATAGCACTACTATTCCACTTTAACTGCTCTGGCTACCTCAGTTGAATGCTGGGATTTGCAATTTAAGGAGGAGTATCTAGCATTCTCAACTAGAGACCTCTTAGGCCTAACTGAACTACAAACCTCAGAATGCAACAGGAGATAGTCAGAGCAGAAAAAGCAGAATCACAGCACTATAGCAATAGAAGTTAGCAATAGCAGCTTCATTTATATACCACCTTATACCACACTAAGCAGTCTCTAAGTGATTTACAACTGTAAGCTAATTGCCCCCAACAAACTGGGTACTCATTTTAATAACCTTGTAAGGATGCCAGGCTGAGTTGATCCTGAGCCCTTGGTTGGGATTGAACTCACAACCTTGTGGTTTGTGAGTGAGTGGCTGCAGTCCAGGCATTTAACCACTGTAGTCCAGGGATTTAACCACTAGGGCTCTGCCACTATGAGCAGGTAGTGTGGTAATATGGTGTTTTCATTTCCTGGAAATAAAACAAGCAGCCAATGGCTTGGGGACTGGCATTTATCCAAGGACCACGACTTTGAATAGCACTGGTTTAGGAAACAGGTGGTTGCTGGGCAGATAATGAGATGGAAAACTTGAAATGGGTTTAACAGTTTAGTTAGTGAATTAAACTATAGATTCCCTTTACAGATGTAACTGCTAACTATTAAACAAAGATGTAAGTACCAGCAAATGGAGGAGGGAATGGAAAGAGTAAGATGAGATCATATAGTATCATTACTCACTTTTAGGGAGCTGGGAATTATATATCTCAAAAAGGCTGGTGAAGAAATTGCAAGATAGGCTTGGAAACAGCATGACTACCTGCTCCCCATCTTACATTAGTGTGTTAAAATCTCTCACTCCCACTCTCAGTTGCTTTCTCAGCTCCCCACCATTTTCTCCTTCTGTTCCCATTCCTGTATTTTGCTATGGGACATTTTTTTTTTCTGAGTGGAAATTTGTATACTTGAGGGGTAGCATATGGCGGTGGGAGAAAATTTTTCAGAAGGTACACATTTTGCACACATCTTTGGGCCTTTACAGACTGTCAGAAATAATGCATCTCGAGTCCACTTTAACTGTCCTGGCTCAGTGCTAAGGAATCATGGGAACTGTAGTTTATTGTGCACAAGGGCTCTCTGACAGAGAAGGCTCAATCTCCCAGAAAAAATATAATTCTCATGATTCCTTAGCACTGAGCAAGACAGTTAAAGTGGCCTCAAGCTGCATTATTTCTTGCACCCTTTGCAATGCATCCTATTGTGTGTATCTTTGAATTGATCAAAAGTGTATGTATTTTTCCAACCCATTCATGGACATTGTTGAAATAAATGTACTGATGTGCACTTTCTTCTCCCAAGGGCTCACAAGCCTTAGAAACTGGGTGGGTTTCCAGGGCAAGATGCATTCCAGTATCTTTGCCCTCTCTAGAGGTATGAAATTGTTTCTTCATTACTGAAATGTGAATCCAACCAATTTTCTTATTTAAACCTACTATCACCTCTTTCACTGCTTCAGTCAGCATATTACTCTGTATTATTTCCCAGTACTTCCATTTATCTGACTTGCTTTACAGTAAGATAAGTCATTAACTATGACATCTGTTTGGAGAGAGCCAGCATGTTTTCTAGAACTACATGGACTCCAAGATAAGGGACTTGACCCTTTCACACTTTTAGCCAAATTATGTTCCTCAGCTCTGGTTTTATACAATCTTGTCAAGGCTCTCACTAATATCAAAGGGGAATCTCCAGGTGGGCAATGAGAGTAGAATACACAAGAGATGAATATAGCATAGATCAGAGAGAAGATTGTAATTACCTACTGTGTTAATTAAAATTCAACACCTGTACTCTTAGAGGCTTATTCCCTATTCAATGCGTAGAATTTGGCTGCACAGTTTTTATTTGGTTTTTGTAGCTTTACAGGATGAATTATTTGCATTAAAATATCAAAATAAGCCTCTTCTACTCAGGTTTCTATGTAACTACTTTCTTGTCACAAATCACTTGCATATATAATAAATCAGCTCCTGGAAGGTTTCCTTTGGGTTTCTCTCAAATAAGCTCCTAGGATCCTAAATATCATCTGGGTGCCAAGAATTTCTTTCTTTCTTTCTTTCTTTTAAATTATAGTCTTCTCATTAAATCTGTCTGCATGCTGTGTAACTTTACTGCTGTACACTTTACACCAGGTCTGAATCTGAAAGCTCTCACTGCAGCTATGATTCACCATGGTGCTTATGAAAGAAAGGTATGTGGAAGACCATTCATCTTATTTCTATTTACTTGCAAAACTATCCACATCATTGATTGCATATCTATTTACAAATTAGTTTCAACTCTGTATGATAGTGAACAAATTTCTAGCCAGAATAGAAATTATCTGCATGGTAATAACCTATTTAGTTGTACACCAGTTCCTAGAGACAATTATTTCCCCTTGTGCTTCACTATGAAGATGCTTTGCTGGGAAATTAGAACTGGGCACTGGCTATTGGTATGGATGGGGTAGTGCTGGCCAGTGGAACAAAGGGCAGGGTCACCAGAAGTTGAACCAAGGGGACAGCAAATTTAAACCAGTCACATTGAGGCTGGAATCCTGTTAATGACATCTGCTAGTGTTAACCATCCTGTTGCAGTTCCTTCACCAATCTCAGCTACTTCCCAGATACTCCTGTGCTACCATCTATCCTATGCTTATAGGAAGCATATGCCCAGAGATACAAGTTATCATAGGAAAAGCAGCTACAGGTAAGACAAGCCCATTCAGGTCATGCACAGATAATCAGGGAAGTTCACAGAAGGGGAAGGGAAGTCAGCAGTGGTCTGCTATATTCTTCCCCGTCATCCCCCTTCTTTCATCCTTTTTTTTTAAAATGCAAGAGACTAACACGGCTACTTCTTTGAAAAAGACAGTATATATGCACCCTCAGTGGTGTCATCTGGTGGATGTGGGGGATGTGACCCACGCCAGATGACACTCAATAAAGGGAATGACACCCTCATGGGGTCCTTCCCCCATTGGAT
>CM034706.1:74993099-75005669 GCA_020142125.1 Phrynosoma platyrhinos | reverse complement strand
AGCGGCGTCTGCGCAGAGGCTCCGCGGAGGAGAGGGGAGGCGCTGCAAAGCGGCGCTGGAAAGGAGCAGCTCTTCGCCTCCCTCCTTCGCTCCTCTCTCCGCCTTCGCTGGAGCGCAGGGAGGGAGAAATCGGGCAAGCCGGAGCCAGGCATCCCGTGGCCCCTCCAGGCGAAGGCAGGGGAAGGGCGACGGCATGGGCAAGACTCAGCCTCCGCCACTTCAGGCCGCCTCCCCAGGAGGGGCGGCATCCCCCTTTGGACGGAGCCCTGGGACGGAGTTGGAGCCAAGTCGGAAAGAAGAGTCACCCGGCCTCCCAGCCACTCAGCCCCCTTTCTAAAAGGGATCGATCGATCGATCAGTCGATATCCCCTGCCATCGGCCAGGATCCGCTGCCTGCCTTCATTGAAATCTTCCATCAATGGTCCCTTGGCGGCTTCAGTGACTGGCTGCTCCCCGCTTTGGAAAGGGCTGCCGGGTCTGCGGTGTTTTCAACACATCCTCCGACTTGCTTCGTTTTCTTTCCCGTTCTTTCGTTTTACGAATGATTACACTTCGGGGAGGGAAAGCGGCAAGGACCCAGATTGGGAAGGCAGCCTCTCTCTTGGATGGGCAGCTGAAATCCCGAGGATTGAAAATTGAAAAGACAGGGACGCAACGGCAAAGTAACGACAACGAAGTCGCTGGGAGAAACTACTCTGTGGGAATTACTCGGAGGCTTGTTCCACGTTTGGCATCGATGCTGATGGGCTACAACTCTTCTCCAGAAAGCAGCCTGGCTCAGGTAAGTAGATGACTTGGAAACGTTGAGAAATAAATAGCTGGGAAAAGTAGTAAAGGGATTTTTTTTTTGGGGGGGGGAGTGATTTTTTTTTTTTTTAAAAGTAAAGGATCCTAGATAATGACTTAAACATTTCCAGCTGTTGGCAAAGAAAACTTATCCTAAGTTCTCTGCTCCAGAGAGAGGCTCCGGTTGACTAATTAGCTCATAGCGCCCTCTTGCGTTAGGAAGTGGTCTTTTTGTGAGGCGGAGGGACCCTCCTTTTTTGTTGCTGTCAAATGGAAGGAATGCATCTATCTGTTAAGGAGGACACAGGTCTTAAGGGTCTGCAGGAATGAAGCAGAGCAGTGGAGGACAGAGGGTCTTCTTGGAGATGTCTCATCCATAGGGTCGCCATGAGTCGAGATCGACTCGAGGGCAGTTAACAACAACAACAAATATACCCTTCTGGATGAGAAAGGTGGTTGTCAGGGCAAAAAGGCTTTGTAAAAGTATTGGGTGCGTTATAAAGCACAGCAGAATGGTGGGGAGGGTTTGTGTGTTTCTGCCAGCTTTCGCATTTGTAAGCACAGCAAAATTCAAAAAGCCGTGAGCATTCAAGTTTGTTTGTTTTTCAAACTTGGCTAGTTCAGTAAACATTCAGGGGTAGCAAATGCAAACAAAAATCCTTCAAAAATCCTTCAGCGATACCTTTATTGGCCAACCAAAATGCATAATATTACTTGTTGCAAGCTTTCGAAGACCAGGCCTGATGAAGAAGCCCATGGAGCTTCGAAAGCTTGCAGCAAGTATATTGTGCATTTTGGTTGGCCAATAAAGGCATCATTGAAGGGTTTTTGGCTAGTTTGGTGTTTGGATGCCAAAATAATAATCACATATGAGGATTCCAGCTCTATGATTCTATGTCAGCAGGGATGATAAGGGATTGATGACTTTTAAATCAAAGAATCATAGAGTTGGAAGAGATCCCAAGGGCCATCCAGTTCAGCCCCATTCTGCCATGCAGGAACACAATAAAGCACCCCCAACAGATGGCCATCCAGCCTCTGTTTAAAAACCTCAAAAGAAGGAGACCCCATCACTCTCTGAGGAAGCATGTTCCACTGTGGAATAGCTCTGATTGTTAGGAAGTTCTTCCTAATGTTGAGGTGGAGTCTTTTTTCCTGTACAGTAGTTGCCCTGGGTCCTAGTCTCTGGAGCAGTAGAAAACAAACTTGCTCCTCAGTATGACACCCCTTCAAATATTTAAACATATCATCTTTTAATCTTCTCTTCCCTAAACCTCCTCATAAGGCATGGTTTCTAGATATTTCACCATTTTGGTTGCCTTCCTCTGGACACACTCCAGAAAACTTTAGTAGAGCACTCATTTCTGAGATCTTTCCATTCTTAAAGGCCAAACAACAGAACAAAGCATGTATTTAAAAGTGCAATTTTAAAACACAATCTTCAAAAGACTTAATTTCATTCATTCTTTTTTTTAAAAAAAGGCATTGGACGAAAACAAATTGATGGCATGAGGGGTATATCAACAGGGAAGGCAAAATGTGGGTGCTGGTCTTTCCAGATTAAAATTCTACCGACATGAAATTTTCCTTCAAGTCCTCAAATTTCTAGCATTGCAGTAACTTAAAAACTTCAATTGAGCATTTTAGATATAGCTTAGGCATTAAGTGAAAAGAGGCAATAAAGTTACCAAAGGAATGTGAACACATCAAATACAAGAATTCTAAGCCTGGTACAAAAGGCGGGCTGCATCCACACTGCAGAAATAATGCATTTTGACACCACTTCAACTGCCATGACTCCATGTTATAGAATCCTGGGATTTGTAGTTTGTTGTGCCACCAGAGCTTTCTGAGAAACCAGGCTCAATACCTCACAGAACTATGAATCCTAGAATGCCATATAATTTAGCCATGACAGTAACTAACAAAGCAGACTGCCAGAAATAGTGCACATTAAATTGAGGCACTGCCCTGGCTCAGTGCTAGGGAATCATGGGAACTGTATTTTTTTCTGGGACATTGAGCCTTCTCTGTCAGAGAGCTCTGGTGCCACAATAAATTACAGTTCCCATGATTCCCTAGCACTGAGCCAGGGCAGCGCCTCAATTTAATGTGCACTATTTCTGGCAGTCTGCTTAGGCCCTAAAAGTACTGTCAAAATGCATTATTTCTGCAGTGAGGATGCAGCCCTAGATGTGAAGGATTGTCATTGTCACTCTCTCCAGTGCTAGAAATCTGAGTAATGAAAAAAAAAATATTTGGGGAGAAAGAATTCTTATTGGGAGAGTCAATGTCCTCAATTTGTTCTATTCCATCCCCCTGCTGCACTGCTAGATCATGTGGCTTTTTTTTAAAAAAAGCTGTTTGTCAATGTAATTCTACATTTTTAAAAAATGACATATGCTTTGTTCCTTTTTATTTTGTTCTACAGAAAAGAACAACATGCAAAGTGAACAGACTCCAGAAACAGCAGTCAAAGAAGGAAAAAGGGACCTGTGTGTCCCATTTGGTGTTTCTGATTTGTTTTTGTGAGGAAGAGATAGAGTGAATTGAAATGCCAGGACAGGGACTGGTTTCTCAAACTGATGTGGACATGAAGATAATGAAAGAATACATTAAAGCTACAAGTCTCCTACAAGATCATCAAGCCAAAAAAAGTTTTCACCACTGGAGTTTAGCAAGTATTGGAATCATGGTACCTCTACCAAAATGGATGGATGGAGACATTTTGCAAAGTCTCTGTTCTCCTAAAAAATAAATCACAAGCCTCTTTTTTTTTTTTTTTTTTTTTTTTTGTGCACCATAAGAGAACAGGACAGAAGACAACATGAATTTAGTATTTTATGTCTTCTGTGGAAAATTCCATCTCTTTCTTTGTTTTCTTTATATATATTGCTATCACGTTTCTTCCTCTGTAGCAGGAATAGTTGGATGTTAAAGGTTCCCCCTCCTACACACACACATGCATCTCCTTTTAACAAAATAATATGTTGGGTGTGATATTTTGTCTCTGCGCTTCACAGCTCAATAGACATCCTCTTAACATCAAATTTGCTTGTTAGTCTGGTGTACTTGGAATTTGGTCAAAGGTTACATTCTCTTTAGCCATCTGTGTTGTTGCTTTTATTGTGTCTCTGTGGTGTCTATTCTGGGCACCTGCATTTCAGCTGTGTCTAAAAAACAGCCAAGAAGTAGACATATCTTATAGCATAAAGCCCTCTCCCCAAGTTTAAATAAAAGACCTTCAAGCATATTTTTCACACTGGCACCTTGATGCACATTTGAAATCTGAAATCTGAGCACTTTTCAAAAAGGTCTATGCCTGAAGGGAGGAAACTGCCTAATGGATCATGGCTCTAACGTTTACAGGACAATCCTTATTTTTAGCATTAGCGATGTTGGCAGTCTGCACTTTTGAAGAGTCTGTGAGTAATTACTCAGACTGGGTGACTTTTGCAGAGAATGTGGATCAGTATGAGAAACAGAAACTGGAAGATTTCAAGGCTGGTCAGAAAATGAAAAAAACAGTTCTTCACCCAAGCTTGTATTTCAGTGCTGAGGAGATCCCAGCACTGAGGCAAAAATCACACACCAGCCATTTCCACCTCTTTAGAGCAATCAGGAGTGCAGTGTCTGTGATGCTATCCAATCCATCCTACTACCTACCTCCACCTAAGCATGCTGATTTTGCTGCCAAGTGGAATGAGATATACGGAAACAATTTAGCTCCCTTAGCATTTTACTGTCTCCTGTGCCCAGAAGATAAAGCTGCCTTTAATTTTGTTTTAGACTATATGGACAGAATGGCTGGATATAAAGACTGGCTGGTGGAGAATGCCCCGGGTGATGAAGTTCCTCTCGGGCATTCCTTAACTGGCTTTGCTACAGCTTTTGATTTTGTGTATGCCTCACTGGATGATGTCAGAAGGCAAAAGTACTTTGCTAAGATCTTGGCCATAAGTGAGGAAATGTATGAATATTCCAAAGTCCGTTCCTGGGGCAAGCAACTACTTCATAATCACCAAGCCACTAACATGGTGGCATTGCTAATTGGGGCTCTGGTAACAGAAGAAGGTGTAGAGGACCGAACAAATGTCTGGAAACATACAGTAGTTGATGTGATGGAGAAAACTATGTTTTTGCTAAACCATATTGTTGATGGCTCTTTGGATGAAGGTGTAGCATATGGCAGCTATACAGCCAAATCAATAACCCAGTATATTTTTCTGGCACAGCGCCACTTTGGGATTAACAATTTTGGGAACCACTGGCTCAAAATGCACTTTTGGTTTTATTATGCTACCCTTTTGCCTGGCTTCCAGAGAACTGTGGGCATAGCTGATTCCAATTACAATTGGTTTTATGGACCTGAAAGCCAGCTGGTTTTCCTAGATAGGTTTGTGCTGAAGAATGGAGTGGGTAATTGGCTTGCACAGCAAATTAGAAAACACCGCCCAAAGGATGGCCCCATGGTGCCATCCACTGCCCAGAGATGGAGTACGCTTCATACAGAGTACATATGGTATGACCCAGGATTAACTCCCCACCCTCCCCCTGACTATGGCAGTGCTAAAATGCATGTGTTCCCTAACTGGGGTGTTGTTACCTATGGGGCAGGGTTACCATATGCACAGACAAATACCTTTGTTTCTTTCAAATCTGGGAAGCTGGGTGGCCGTGCTGTCTATGACATAGTTCACTTTCAGCCCTATTCCTGGATTGATGGGTGGCGAAGCTTCAACCCAGGGCATGAACATCCTGATCAGAACTCTTTCACCTTTGCTCCCAATGGGCAGGTTTTTGTCTCTGAGGCCCTTTATGGACCCAAACTTAGCCACTTGAATAATGTCCTGGTGTTTGCTCCATCTCCCTCCAGTCAGTGCAACCAACCTTGGGAAGGCCAGCTTGGCGAGTGTACACAGTGGCTTAAGTGGGCAGGAGATGAAGTTGGAGATGCTGCTGGTGAGATTATAACATCCTCTCAGCATGGGGACATGATGTTTGTGAGTGGCGAGGCAGCGTCTGCATACTCCTCAGCAATGAAGCTGAAAAGTGTATACCGTTCATTACTTCTGTTAAATCCTCAGACTCTGCTAGTGGTTGACCATGTGGAAAAGGAGGTGGACTCTCCCATCAACTCTATCAGTGCCTTTTTTCATAACCTTGACATTGACTTTAAATATGTCCCATATAAATTTATGAACACATATAATGGAGCCATGATGGACGTATGGGATGCTCATTATAAAATGTTTTGGTTTGACCATCATGGAAGCAGCCCAGTTGCTAGGATACAAGAAGCAGAGCAGGCAGCTGAGTTCAAAAAGAGATGGACACAATTTGTAAATGTCACTTTTTCTGCAAAAAGTGCTACTGTGAGAATTGCCTACCTGTTCTATGGGCCTAATGCCAATATTTCTAGCTGTAAGTTTATTGATGATGCCCAAGCAGGGTATCAGATTTCTCTAAATGTCAACAATACCAAAACTGTTTTCTCTGTTGTCACAGACTATCTAAATCTGAGGACAAGGTTTAGTTATTTAGGTTTTGGTGGCTATGCCAAGGTAGCTACGGAAGGAAAAATTACGAGATTTGGCCTTGGGACTGAAGCTATAGAAAGACAGGCATTGATTAACAAGACTGTTTTTCCCTTTGGATTTAAAGTAAATATAATAGCAGGACTGATTTTGGGGATTAGCTTGGTCATATTGGCCATTCAATGGCGGTTTTACATTTCCTTTGGCAAGCTTTTGCGTTGGATCCTAATTCTGGTAATTATACTGTGGTTTGTTGAACTGATTGATGTGTGGAGCTCTTGTACTCAACCAATCTGTGCAAAATGGAGTAGTGACATGACAGGTATAGAACACAATGCAGAGAAGGACCAGGAGCACCCTGTGAATTTGCCAGATGTTATCATTACCTCTCTACCCAGTTCAGGTGCAGAAATTCTGAAACAACTGTTCTTCAACATCAGTGACTTCATCTATATCAGGATCCCAACAGGGTACCTTGATGTCCCTGAAACCGAATTTGAGATTGACTCATTTGTTGATGCGTGTGAATGGAAAGCATCTGATGTTCAAAGCGGCCATTTTCGGCTCCTTCAGGGTTGGTTGCATTCTCTAGTCAAAGACACTAAGCTTCATTTACAAAATATTCATCTACATGAAACCAGCAGAAGTCGGTTAGTTCAGCATCCTTCCACTAGTAAAGACAAAAAGAGATGGTCTAGAAAGAGAGAATCCATAGCAGAACAAAGAAACCGACTGAGAGGGAGTTCAGACAAAGATGCTGAATACATTAGGGAACTGAGGAGACACCTTACTTTTTATCCAAACGCACGCCCTGTACTTAGTCTAAGCAGTGGGAGCTGGACATTAAAGCTGCCTTTCTTTCAAGAAATCATAGGCCCTTCCTTGAGATCACTGTATGTAGTACGGGACCCTCGAGCATGGGTCTACTCAATACTGTACAAAAGCCAGCCTAGCCTTTACTCCTTGAGGAAGATTCCGCAGCGTTTAGCTAGGCTGTTTAAAGCAGATGGTAGTAGAAGAAACAAATGTAGTTTAAATTCAGGCTATGCCTTTGAATACGAGCCACTGAGAGAAGAACTTTCCCATTCAAATTCAAATGCTGTCTCTGTGATGTCCCATTTGTGGCTGGCAAATACAGCAGCAGCCCTGAGACTCAACAGGGATTTGCTACCAGCAAATTATCGACTCCTCAAGTTTGAAGACATTGTCAACTTTCCTCAGAAGATGGCTGAAACCATCTATGCCTTTCTTGGAATTCCTCTGTCTCCTGCTAGCTTAAACCAAATATTATTTGCCACATCCACTAATCTTTTTTATCTTCCTTATGAAGGGGAAATCTCTCCAATGAGCATCCATGCTTGGCGACATGATATGCCTCCTGAGGAAATTAAGCAGATTGAGGACATCTGTTCCACTCTAATGGACAGCTTAGGATATCCAAAGTTTACTGATTTAGATGCTGCGGGTCAGCAGTAGTTTGCACTAAGGATCCCTAGGCATTTGTAAATAAGAATCAAAGAATCTGGTTTATTCTTGTAAAATGTCTTGTACAATCTGTTATACTCACAGAGAGATTATTTTAAATGAAATGAGATGTTTAGTCTAGTAAGAGATTTTTGTCTCCCCCAACTAAAATCTACAATTACTTTTTCTGTCTTTGAGAATAAAGCTGTGTCAATCTTCACACTCTTTTTCCAGATGGACACTAGGGAGCTTAGGGGACTAGTAATAGGATAAGGAACCTTTCATTTTGAGGCTATCAGTATGAATTCCAGCCAGGAGGGGAGTTGCCAAATGTCATGGTCATCCACTGGTCATTTGGTGGCTAATGTGAAATCATTTGGGAAGAGCCTGGGCTCAGTCCTAGTTTTCTGTGAACTGTTTGTTGTTATTTTTAAATAAATAAATAAATAAATAATAGAGTCAACATTTGGCAACAAGTATCCCCTATGGGCTGGATTTGCTGGTGTGAGGCACTGAGAAGCTGTAAACTGAATAGAACCAGTCTGATGTGTTTTTTTTAAAGTAATGCTTTCCTAAGACTATTGGAATGACAATAGACACATCCCTACACACACACGCACACGCACACGCACACATATAAACACACACACACACAGAGAGAAATTGGCACCTTTTGGCAGCCTGAGCAAAGTCACCAAGAAGCAAGTGGATGGGGAAATATAGGAATATACCACAATCTGTCTCTTGGTTACAAGGACTGCTGCTATTTTCTTGGTGGGGGCTACCCGGAGTGCATCTAAATTTAACTTTGATTTCTGGTGAATGTATTTCAGAAATGTCCTGAAAAAGAAGGTGTGGCATTAAAGAGAAGATGCACTGTGTTAATGATGCATTACTTTGGGGACACATAATCAAGGCAGAGCGGAGAATCTGGACTTCACAATTATAGCATTTTAATAGAACAGTTAAAGTGCTATTAAATTGCTATCACTGTGTAGTGTGCAAACACCCCAGATCAAATGCTGTTTGATTTGCTATTGGATATAGCACACAAGCTGTTAAAAGAATTAAGATCCTATACCACTCAGCAATCAGGCAACATACATAATGTAAAGTAGATACATGGTTATAATGATTATGATGATTATCATAGTCACGTGTTTGTGTGTATGTATGTCAAGTGTATGTATAATTCCTAAGTAGTATAGGGTCTAGATGCCTGAACCAGCACTTTGTCAGCTGCTTTTAAAAATGTTCATGTTTTTCCTCTCTTTCCACTTTCCCCTTTTGTTCTCTGCTAGCTTCAATTGCTGCCAACAAAATTAAATACAAAAGTAGTTGTTACTTAATCGACTCAGTGGGGTGGGTGAGGGGTCCAGTAGAGGAGGGGTGGGGTCTTGCTCTTCCTTGTAGATTCTGGCAAACTATTGCTGTCCCTCCAACCTTGTCTGTTCGTACTCATTAATAACTTTTTACATCTTGGTCACACTCTGATGTTGCTTGGCCACACCAGCTGCTCCAGCTTTCATCTATAAAATGTAGGAGGGTGCAGGACTTTGAATTGTTTTGACTGTCAACAGTGTGTCTTAGCATCTGATGCCCTGTTTGTTGGTATTTATTTGTTACTGGAAAATGTAGAAATGCGTATCTCAGGTTTGTTTACAGTGGGGTGCATGGAGAATGTATGGCTGTCTAGATCTTGGGAACTGGAACTCCCACCAGCTATAGACAGCATAGTCAATGATGAAGGATGGTGTGTGTTGCAGTACAGCAACATGAATGTTGTGTGTTCTCCATTCCTGTTTACAGCAGGGGTAGGAGAAGTGAACTTCTAGAGTCACATACATCATATGCTTTTTGGCAGCCCTCAAACTCACATAACTCCCTACCCCCTTTTTTGTTACACCCTCCTAAAAATATAAATTATTTCTTCAGGGAACTATCCAGGTGTAACAATTTTCCTTTTAAACAAATTCCAAACACACATGTCTTTATTGCTTGATATTTGGTGAAGTGTGAAGTAACAACATCTAGACCACTGTAGGATTAACTAAATGTATGGTTGGGGTGTGTGTGTGTGGTCCTATCTCTAGTTTGTGTTTGTGCCTTCAAGTTCCCTGTCAACCTGTGGTGACTCCATGAATTTTATAGGGTTTTCTGTAGCAAGGAATGCTCAGAGGAATTTTTGCTAGTTCCTTCATCTGAAATGTAGGGCCTTACAGACTGCCAGCAATAATGCAGCTTGAGGCCACTTTAACTGCCCTGGCTCAGTGCTAGGGAATCATGGGAATTGTATTTTTTTCTGGGACATTGAGCCTTCTCTGTCAGAGAGCTCTGGTGCCACAATAAACTACATTTACAGACTGCATTATTTCTGGCAGTCTGTAAAGGCCCATAGCGTACAGCACCTGGTATTCATTGATGGTGTCCTCTCCAAATACTAACCAGGCCTGATCCTCCTTAGCTCCCAAGATAGACAATGCCACATACAGATACATGCATGTTCCTTAGCCACAAATATGAACACTATACTTTCCTGCAACCAGATATTCAGAATTTGTGGAAACCTACAAGCATGCAGCTGTTTGCTCATAGGTTTTTGTTTTTTATATGCAGGGTTTTCAAAGCATGTCCACTATGTGGTTCCACAACATAGGCCTATGTGTGTACATATATATGTTCACGAGAGAGAGAGAGAGAGAGAGAGAATTGACAAGTGGCCAGTGTATCCTAGGACATGGGTTTCATCTGTGTTTTCAGAAATGTATCTCTTTTCCATATATTATGATATCCACCATGGAGATACTCACTTGAAGGCAGCCATGTATCTTGTAATATGTAAAGCAACTCAATGACAAGTAAAAATGTTGCTACAATAACTTTTTCAGATCAAAATTCTAAGAATTAGAGCTTGAGATTACCATCCTGAATATACTAAAGAATATGGAATTTCTAAGGAATTGAACTTGTGGAACTGAACTGTGATAAAGAAACTGAGATCATCCTGTGTGCCTTCATTCTCAATCATAGTATTTTCCAGGTAAAGTTCCACTGAAAGGAATGAAACATGCATATTTGTGTAGAGTGCAAATGAGTAATTCCAATTGTTTGGAACAATGTTTTTCCCCAAAATTTGTTTTACTGGTTTCATTTTACAGGAGTTACTTTTTATACTGTCAACCTGTGTGATGCAGGGTCCTGTGTTTGTTTATTTATTTATTTATTGCTTCTAAACAATTCTTAGCAGCTATTATGCACTTTATAAGTAATAAATTAAAATGATGACTTGTGAGTACATGTACTTAGGATTGCAACACTGGAATGTGAACTTAATTTATCAGGAATGTTGAGGGTGATTTTATGAGATTTCATACAATCTTCATTTCCTCATTTTGTCTCAAATCCTATCTCATTGTGGATTATATTTGATCATATCAATTCAACTTTTAAATATGTTCTAAATCTGTGTGGGTTCATCTTGAGAAACTGAGTTCCCTTCTCTGTTTACTTACACTCACTATTTATTTGATTTAGAAGAGGTCATTTTCTTGTATACTTTTCTTTCACCTTTCCAGTCAACAACCTATTTTCTCTTTGGTATTTTAAACATACTAAATGTATTCTTCCAAATGCTTTTCATTATATTCTCTACAATATGTGTAACTCAACCCTAACATGATATTATCACAAGATTCCCCCCCCCTTTCCTCTTACATCACCCCCTCCCCCTTAACTGTCTGGTGTATGATTGATTACAAATGAACTTGCTATGAAATATGTTTCCTTCTTTTGTAGAAAATGGAATCAGAATCTAATGCTATGAATTTGAAATACGCCAGCTGGGTAATTGCTGTTTGGGTGACAATAATTAGCCACTGTCACAATGTAATGAATTTGTCTTTGCAGATTGATATCCTCTTGGTGATGCTGGATGCTTCTGTGTTATGTCTTCCCTCCCTCAATCTCAGCCTCTGCTAACTTGCTACAATGTTATGTGATTTCTCATTCTGACCTAGATAAAAGTAGCTCTTTCCCAGTCATTCATTATTATGTCAAAATGTGCCTCTAGCCTGATAAAGCTGCTGGTACAGTTTCACTAACTTTAACATGGCTGTTACATGTCTTGGATTAGAAAGGAGACTGGCAGCTCTCTTTTTTCCTCTAGGTTTTCCTCTAGCTAGGTGGAACATGGTATATGGTAAAGGAAACAACCAACTATATTTATGTGGAATGTGCCAGTGCCTGTGCCAATGATGTATTGGGCTGAAAGTATGGTTGAAAAATGTGTTGATGATGAATATATAGCTTACAGTCTTTGAAGTCAAGTCATCAAGACATCCAGATCTTCATGCAAGCTTTCTTTTATTGCAAAAATCAGCATGAGCAAAAACAAGTAATAATAATAACAATAATAGCATTTTCACTTTAGCCAGAATGGCTAAGCAGGAACAAAAACTTTAACTGCTACATGTTTATAATTAGTCAAGCTTCAGCATCAGGAAAATATTTTAATTAGTCCATTACAGCTTAAAGGTTAAAAGACAAGTGAGAAACTTTTCAGAATCACAACTTTCAGTTCACATCTCTCCACCTCTTTGGGTGTAGCCTTCACAGATTGATTGGTTGATGATACATGACGTGTGTTAGCCCAACCTCCAATTTCCATATTACATCATGTGACTACAGTTCCCAAAATATACCTTGTTTATGAAAAACCCCTTTGTAAACAAAACTTTTTCTCACAGAATTTCAGCTAGTTAACTGGCTTTGTTTAGACTAACAC